>JAZKJV010005330.1:600000-1028133 GCA_037367405.1 Ottelia alismoides | reverse complement strand
TCTAGGAACTGGGTTCTCCTCACATAAAGATGGATCAAAGGCAAAAATGAGGAGAATGGCATGTATATAAAAAAGAAAAAAAATGGAAGTTAGAATTAAGATGGAATGGGATGGAGGTTAATAAAATGGTGGAGTTGAATTAGAAGTTAGAAACTATGGTGGAGTAATGGAGTTGAATTGGTGGTTATTGTAGAGAATGTAAAATAAAATAAATAAATAAATAAATAAAATAAAGTTGGCTACTTTAGTTACAATAGAATAAAAAAAGAATAAAATAGATAGTGGAGAATTTACAAGGGAAGACAAACAACATGTACACATTTTTTTTACTTTTCTAATATGTAATTTTTTTCTTTTTAATAAGAGATATTTACAACGAAAAAATACAAAAAATAGGATAATTAAAATACAACACAAGTTTGATTTTTTTGTATTTTTAGTAATTAAGAAAGATACAATAAAAATTAAAGAAAGAATGAATATATACAAGGTATACAATGTACATCTAGGTCCCAAAACCCAACTTTTGCAAACAAGCTCCGATTTTAATGAAACCACTTCCGTTGGATAGATAATTTTCTAACTTGAACTTTAAAGTGAGTTTGGTGAATTTGAAGCTCATACACAGCGCATCTCCACCGTTTGATCAGCCACGTGGCCTCTACTCAGCCCTCGGATAATAAGGGGTAAATATCACTTAGGCCCCCTTCTGTTTTGTCTTTATTGTTTAGTCCTGTAAATATCGAATATAGTTCTTTTATTTTGTAAAAATTGCACTGAAGACCTGGTTGTTTATTTTATTTGCAATTTAGTCCCTGTGAATGGTAGACATGTGCATCGTCACGTGATTTTTGTGAAAATTGCATTATATGTGCTTGGAGATTCTGCTTGTTACTGAATGAGATATATTTCTTGATAATTGCACTTATTCCCTTGTAAATGATGTTATTCGACATGTGTTGAATTTGTTGGGTATTTTACAACTTCGCCCTTGGACTTTTAGCACCTGTTGCTAATAAGTTCGGGGAAGTAAGTTATTTGCATATAGGTCCCTCTGTGCCTAGCCCACGTGCCGCACGCGTGGGGAACTTGAAGATTTTGCATGAGGACCCCCAGGATTTCTGAGCTTGTTACCATTTCAGCCCAGAACTTTATTTTATTTGCAAACAGGTCCATGTGCACTATGGGCTATTGTTTGATTTAAATAAAATATCAATTTTTATCCAAATTGAGTGAAAATTGGATACGTAGCTCCTGCCACTGTGTGAAATTTTTAGTATTTTTAAGCCCTTTTAGTATTTTTAAAAATTCAAAAACCTTCATTTTTCTATCTGTTCAAATTATAAAATCCAAAAAATTATAAAACCCTTTTAAAAATTCTAAAAAAAAATCATATTTTGATATGTTTTTGTGAGTTTGATTTTCTATCCAATTTTTGTTATTTTTGGATTAACAAAAACTATAAAAATTAAAAAACCCTTAAAAACCCATAAAAATTATAATAAATCATAGAAAATTCAAATATTCTAAATTCCTTTTCCTGAATTTTCCTTTTTATTCATACTTTTCATGAAAAATACCTCCAGGCTTTTAATAGGGCCATAATATATTTTATTTTGGTCCTTGAAGCCTGGCTGGACAGCAGCACAGTTTTTCTTCCTTCTTTCATTTTTAGAAAATTCCCTTAAAATCAGAAAATCCTCAAAAATTCACCTAAAACAGTAAAAAATCCACAAAACTTAAAAATATTTTTGTTTGAATTTTTGGAGCTTTCTAGAGTTGTTAAATAAATTGTTGTTTGTGCTTCTTTGTACCTTTTTATTATTTTTCTTTATAATTAAAATCCAAAAAATATTAAAATATTAAAATCCACCAAAAAATATTTGTTTTTATTTTCTTTCTTTTTAGACTACTTTGTAGGCCGCAAGGCCAACTCGTGCTCCTTGAGACCGACCCTGGCTGCTATACCAGGTTAATATCATAGCGAGACCGCTATTTTGATTTTTATCGATTTTTATCTCTGATTGGTGGTCTGATTCTTTTTCTTGATTGAGCTCTGAGTCCCGAGTGACTGAGGTCACAATGACCTTAGTGACACCTGATTTACCTTAGTCGTTCGGGCGGCTCATCAGAATGGCGCCGTTGCTGGGGAGCACGGCTTAGTAGTCTGTTTCTTTTTCATTTTATTTTGTTTTCTTTTTCGTGGCTTTTCGCGGCTTTTTATTTTTCTTTTCTTTTTCATTCTCTTTTATTTTTATTCATTTTCCTTTATTTTTGTTTTTGGTTGTTTTGCTTGTTTATTTTTATTTCTATTTTTGCATATATACCCTGTTTTCTTTTCTTATTTTATTTGCTTTATTTCTATCTGGTTTGTGACACTGATTGTTTCTTGCGAGGGCCCAAGTATCGAGGCGGCTTCTTCGGAGGCCGAGGAAACCGTGGGAGTTGGAGGCGGCTCTCTTCTCTACAGAGCCACAGGAGGATGCGAGGAGCGAGCAGAAGTGCAGGAGCTGCGGGATAGCCATGGAGTAGCGTAGTGTAGTTTAGATTTATTTTCAGACATTATTATTGTAATAATACAGGGACAGGACACTCAGCAGGACTGTTGAGACTCTCGGGGTCTGTTTCGCCGAGCACCGGTGTGCTCGGGGGACCCCTCGGCTTTTTCGCAGTTTTCGCGGTTTTCTTTACTGTTTATTTCCTACCTTTCTGATTCTCGCAGATTTCATCCCCTAGTCTTAGGATTTTTGCTTGACTGTGACGAAGTTAGTAGGGTCCCAACACCTTAATAACTTTACTGTACCTATAGATCAATTAATTGGACCAAGAATAAAAATCTAAAAAATAGTCGATCCACTAACTTCGAGCCTACGCGACGCGAGCCCGCCCTGCCAAGCGCTGCTCCTGAACTTGATTTGTCGAGAGGAGGAGGGGTGAGCCTAGATCGGACTCTTGGATTGAAGATTGGTGGTCGACTAGACGTTCTATCGAGTAGAACTGCTTGCTTAGGGCTCGGATTTCTGCCTGCATCATTTAGGTAGTTTTATTTCAGTCTTTAAATTCTACGCGGATCATCTTGCATGTAGACTGCTGGAGTCTGGTACGCATCTCTTACTCTGCATGCATCATTGATTTTCTCGTGCATCGGCTTTTTCGACTTCTCCCCCCTGACTTTTTGACTTAATAACCATGAGAACCGAAAAATTCGTTAGGCATTTTGTTTTTATTGAAAAATACCTAAAAAGAAAAACAATAAAATTTGAGACTGCTAACTCTATCAACCCTAAAAGACACCACACCGAAAAATTGTCTTGGGAAGAGCAACCCCCTCCTTGTTTGGTTTGCTTGCGCGAGAGAGTGACCCGCACACTAGGCTAAAGCCATATCCGAGCCCCGATCAGACTACCGGCCTTTTATACGAGACAGTCTGGTTGGCGGATTGGATTCCTAACAGGTCACGTTAATCGCTCTGCTATCCTGACTTATCACCTAATAAAAACTGACAAGATAATCGACCGAACCTTTACGGTCTTCAGCTTGCGTTAAGTAGGTGAACTTGGGGTATTGCTTGCTGATCATTGTTGTTCCCAGATCCCATCCGCTTGACTCGCCACATCAAGATGATGGGTAGAAGGTCTCTTAGGCAGCCTCTAGCTGCACCGCTTCGCAGCACTTCTGCCCGCTCATCTAGGTTGGTTCGTGAGAGCTGAAACCCGCTCTCCGAACCCGAGTTCGACTCCACCCTGTTCCCCCTCGACCCCCCTTCTTTTAGTTCCGAGATACTAGTGCCAAAGGAGAGACCATCAGATGATTTATCGGCACCTGAGTTTGGGTCCTTTGCTTTTGCAGAGACCATGGCCGGCAGCAGTGATGATCACACCAGAGGTCCCCAGCCTAAGCAGACATTCATTTTGGACCAGGGTGCGATCATCTCCACCCTGATCGCCTCCCTCGAGACAGTTCAGCAGCAGTTGAGGGATCAAGGATCATTCACGATAGAGATGAGGCGTGAGATGGAGCAGTTGAGAGCCGCCCACAACCAGCGCGAGCCACGAGACGGGCTGAGGAGACCCGATGATGCAGCAGCAGCCGCAGCAGCCGCAGCCGCAACAGCTGCTGCCGCAGCCGCGGAAGCACTGGACCAGTCGAGACCGATGCGGGAGTTATACAACCCCGGATCGACGCTGATGCATCGTTGGGTTGTTCTACCAGCCATCGTGGGGGACATCAAGTTCCCCCCGAACACTTTGCAGCTCCTCCCCCGGTTCCATGGGCTCGCCACAGAGGAGCCCCATCTCCACCTACAGGAGTTCTTGATGATCTGCAGCACCGTCCACGACAGACAGGTGGACGAGGACACCATCCGCATGATTGCCTTTCCCTTCTCCTTAGCAGACAGAGCAGCCACCTGGTTGAAGCACTTGGGGAAGTTTGTCTACATCTGGGAACAGCTCCGCACCGAGTACTTAAACAAGTACTATCCACTCAGGCGGACGAATGCAGCTAGAGCCCTGATCAGCAACTTCTCCATGCTCCCCAATGAGCAATTCCACGAGGCATGGGAGTGGTTCCGTGAGCTGGCCGATAGATGCCCGCACCATGAGATATCAAAGCCGAACCTTGTTCAGAGTTTTTTCTGCGGGCTGACACCAGAGCTTTAGGGCTTGGTGAATGCTTCTTGTGGCGGGTCCTATTTTGCCAAGGATGAGGACCAGGTCTGGGCCATCTACGAGGAGATGGCATAGAACTACACGGTGATGTCCTAGACCCGCCTCTACACACAGGGACGCCCTCAGCCACAGACCGTGCAGTACCAGAGGATAGCACAGGTTGACGCCGGTCCTTCCACTTCGTCGGCAGCAGCAGCACAGGCCGAGTCCACAGCTGCCGACATGGGCATCATCAGCGAGAAGCTGGACCGGATGGATATTATCGAGAAGAAGCAGTTCTAGGGCATCACACAGATGGAGCAGATGGCACAGACCCTGAGTGACCTGAAGACACAGCTCATGTGTCTCTAGGAGGCACAGATGGCTTTCCAGCCCCGTCTTCAGGCATGAGGCGATCCGAGTAGCAGCAACAGCTCGTCTCAGCGCTCCAGCCACCAGTAGCCTAGACAGGTTCACCTTGTACAGGCGGAGCCGTACCAGCATCCACTGCTTCCTTACCAGTCACCACCATCCCCGGACACACAAATGGTGGTATACAAGCCGGATCAGCCTCTGGCAGTGCTCCAGCCACCCCCATACGAGTCAGAGCCGTTGATGGATGTCAATAAGATTTGGTACGACCAACCCCAGCCCGGTATCCGACGAGACCATCCCGGATTCCGTTGGTCGGCCGGAGGTGCCCAGCCCCAGCAGCAACCGTCAAGACAGGGTGGCCAGTACAGCCATCAGAGAGAGCACCAGCCGCAGCCGCCCCCAGTGTACCAGCAGTAGTAGCAGTCACAGCAGTATGGTCCTCATCCCTATCAGCAAGGACATTCTTGGAGGGCGCGATCAGCCTTAGCCTCAGTATCATCCACAGTCGTACCCCTCTCAGCCGCATCACCAGCCACAGCAGCAGTCTCACTACCAGCGAGGCCACCCATCATGTTCTCATGGGCCATCCTATGAGAACCTCACCTTAGATGACATAGCCCGCCTCCTTACTGACCAGCAGGCTACATTCCGACGAGAGATGGACGAGTTACGCCAGGAGATGCGGTACATTATCAGAGGGAAGGTCGCCATCCCTATCCAGATAGAGACCAACCCGAACAACCTCAAGAGGAAGTCTGAGCAGGTAGATTTCACAGAGTATGCCACTCCGAGTGATTCATTTGGTGATTTGTCTGCCTATCTGTTTGATACTGACTTTGTCACACTTAGGAGCGGTAGGATGCCAGCAGGCGGCGCCTCGTCTGAGCGACCCCCCGTGGCCACTTCCAGAGCACCAGACGAGGAGGAGAGTGGTGCTGAGGCCGCTAGAGATGATGACGATGGTACTGATGCTACCACGGATGCTGATCCCACCGACGGTAGTGAGGTCGTCGCTTCACCAGATGGAGGAGGTGGTACTAACGCCACCAGAGTTGCCGAGCCAGAGCGCGATGCTGAGGCCGCGAGTCTACCAGCCGAGGGTGGTGCTGATGCCACCATTTTCACTTCTGAGAGTCCTATAGTTTTTTTCTTTATGTGCATGTATCTCAGAACACTTATGGCAATAAAGGAAAGGGTTTGTTTCTTCTGGTCCACCTGTGGTGCTTGATGTATGTGTGGATCCTGCCGTCAAGCAGCTTAGACCCTCTCCTAGTCCTTCATCTGAGAAGGACGGTGTGATCCCCTTCCCTAGAGCTCTTCACACGGGAAAGGGGAAGAAAATAGAAAACCCAAAAAAGAGGCAGCAGGAAGAGTTCAGCCAGCAGATGATAGACCGTTTCCATATTCAGCTGACTCTTCAGGAGGCTTTACAGCACATCCTCTACCCAGAGATCTCTTAGAGATAGGACCACAGTTAGGAGGAAGAGAAGGAACCACCAGTCCGAGATCCATGTGTTTGACCAGAGCTACTTGTTTCGCGATTCAGAACCGTCTGCCGGCCAAGAGGCCAGACTCGGGAGCCCCGTATGTCAGATGCCATATCAGAGAGCAGAGATTCGATGGTACTCTATTAGACAGCGGTTCATCGATCAACCTACTTCCGGCAGCCCTTCTCGACCACTTCGAGTTGGGCAGTCTTCGACAGAGTAGGACAGTCCTTTAGTTGTTGATCGATCTGTCAAGAGGCCGAAGGGGTTGCTGAGGGACGTTGTCGTCACGATTCAGGGCCTGAAATTCCCCGTGGACTTCATAGTGTTGGCCATGGAGATCCCTGAGTCAGTGACCGATACCCCCATCATTCTCGGTCACCCGTTCTTGGCCACAGCTAAGGCAGTGACCGACCATGATAGCGGGAAGGTATACTTTTGCGTCAAGGGCGAGAGTGTACAAATAGAGACGGTCGAGGACATCAGAGCCAGAGATACAGCATGCTCAGAGACTACTTCCGATACAAAGCAGATGACAGATGAAGGGCCAGACATCCACCACGACTACGACTTCGTGATTACAGATAATGAGGCAGTTTGGGCAGATCAAGTCGCACAGGCCATCCTCTCACCTTTGAGTCCGCTGATGCAGAGACGCCAACAGAGGAGAGCTTGGAGAGCGCATTCCTGGTCCGGGATGCTTTCCAGTTTGCAGAGCCGGTTCTCGACTGCGAGACAGATTTGTTTTGTGATGATGGTGGTACTGAGGCCACCATTGATGATACAGATCCCTCGGAGTCTGATGTTGATTGGGCAGAGTTTGAGGATTTTATACCAGATCTGACTTCTACTGAGCCTACAGCTAGGGAGGAGGTAGATGTCGAGCAGAGCAGAGACAGTCCAGCAGCGCAGCCTTCTTCAGATTCAGAGTATGATCGAGAGTTTCAGTTCTCCTATGTGGATTTGGCAGCCTTCATTCAGAGTTTTCAGAGGCCATATCCACCAGCACCTAGTTGTCCAGAGCTGTAGCCACTTCCAGCGTCGCTGAAGTATAGGTTCCTTGCGGGTGAGCATGAGATGTACCCAGTCATTATCTCCGCTGATTTGACTGGAGAGCAGGAATCCCATCTGAAGGGGGTTCTTGAAAAGAACCGCAAGGCGATAGGATGTAGCATAGCCAATCTCCAAGGGATAAGTCCGGCCCTGTGCTCCCACCATATCTATCTCGAGGATGAGGCGAAGCCGTCGCGTGAGTTCCAGCGGTGGCTGAACCCGAATCTAAGAGAGGTTGTCATGAAAAGATCTCGAAATGGTGGAGCGCCGACTTTATCTACCCCATCTCCGACTCCAAGTGGGTCAGTCCGTTGCATGTGGTGCCCAAGAAGACGAGCATCATTACAGTAGTCAACGAGTCTGGAGAGGAGATTGCTACCCGGGTACCCACTTCTTGGCGGGTCTGCATGGATTACAGACGACTCAACCAGGCCACCAAGAAGGATCATTTCCCCCTTCCCTTTATAGATCAATCATTGAGGGACTGGCAGGGAAGAGCCACTACTGTTTTCTGGATGGGTACTCCGGCTACAACCAGGTGGCCATCGCTCCTGAGGACCAGGACAAGACCACCTTCACCTATCCCTTCGGCACATACGCCTTCAGACGCATGCCATTTGAGCTATGCAATGCCCCTGCGACTTTTCAGAGATGCATGCTGTCGATCTTTTCAGACATGGTGGGGGAGTGCTTGGAGGTCTTCATGAGTTATTTCTCGGTCTACGATGACGGATTCGACTCCTATCTTGACTGCCTAGACCGAGTCCTTCAGCGATGCATTGAGGTTCATCTTGTGTTGTCTTGGGAGAAGGATCATTTCATGGTGACTCAAGGGACGGTGCTTGGCCATATCATCTCCAACAGGGGCATGGAGGTTGATCCGGCCAAGGTAGATGTCATTAGAAAACTCGCACTGCCGTCTAATTTTGCGGCAGTTACGGTCTTTTCTGGGGCACGTCGGTTTCTACCGGCGCTTCATTCATGATTTCAGTAAGATTGCCCGGCCGTTGACTGATCTGCTGACGAAAGACACCGAGTTCCTTGTCAATGACAATTGTCTTTCGTCGTTTGAGACTCTCAATAGATGTGTTGTTGAGGCTCTGTTCTCCAGCCGCCTGATTGGTCTCTCCCATTCGAGAACATGACGGATGCCTCCAATTTTGCCGTAGGGGCCGTGTTGGGACAAAGGAGGGATGGAGTCCCATTTTCCCATTCACTACGCTAGTCGTACATTGGATGCCGCGCAACGGAACAACACTGTCACTAAGAAGGAGATGCTAGCCGTAGTTTTTGCCCTAGATAAGTTCAGATCGTACATTATTGGATCTAGAGTGACCTTGTACACTGATCATACTGCCATCAGGTACCTCATGGCAAAGAAGGATGCCAAGGACAGATTGACTAGATGGATCCTTCTACTCCAGGAGTTTGACATAGAGATTAAGGATAAGCCTGGAGTCAAGAATGTGGTGGCGGATCATCTCTCCCAATTAGAGCATCTTGAGGATTCTGAGCAGACTGAGCCTATATGTGAGACCTTCCCAGATGAGGCGATCCATGCTATCGCCTCTCTCCCGTGGTACGCCGATATTGTGAACTTTCTTGTTGCTAAGAAAGTTCCACAGGATTGGCCCAGGAAGAGACTTGAGACCTTCCTCGCGAAGGCCAAGTCCTACCACTGGGAGGATCCCATCCTTTACCATGAAGGAGGGGATAAAGTATGGCGTAGGTGCAATCCTCAGGAGGAGCACCATAGCGTCCTCACTTACTGCCACAAGCTTGAGGCAGGAGGACATCACTCTGGGAGGAGAACGGCACAGAAAGTGCTACAATCCGGCCTATGGTGGCCTACCCTCTTCAAGGACTCTGATGAGTTCGTGAAGAGGTGTACTGCCTGTCAGAGGATGGGCACTTGTGGACAACGTGATATGATGCCGATGCAGCCCATTCACTTCTGTGAGGTTTTTGACGCATGGGCATCGATTTCATGGGTCCATTCCCTAAGAGTCAGAGATTCGAGTACATTCTTATTGGCCGTTGATTATGTGAGTCGTTGGGTTGAGGCCATCCCCGCCCGAACCGCAGATGCAAGGACTGTTTGCAGGTTTTTTAGGAAGCATATCATTATACGGTTTGGGGTACCTCGAGTGTTGATATCTGACGGGGGGTCTCATTTCGTCAACGACCAGGTGAAGGCCCTTGCTAGCGAGTTCGGCATAGACCATCGAGTTGCCACTCCATACCATCCTCAGACGAATGGTCTAGCCAAAGTGTTGAACAGGGAGATCAAGACTATATAGCAGAAAGTCGTCCGCCCTGACCGAAAGGATTGGTCACAGCTTTTGGACTCGGTCTTGTGGGCATATCGGACGTCTTTCAAGACACCTTTGGGCACATCTCCCTTTCGCCTCGTTTATGGCAAGCCGTGCCATTTACCTGTTGAGCTGAAGCATAGGTCACTTTGGGCTGTCAAAAAAATCTTTTTGGATCCATATTGTGTAGGAGATCAGAGGAGGACAGAGTTAGCAGCCTTGGAGGAGCTTCGTGATACCGCCTTCTCAAACAGCCTATAGTACAAGGAGAGAGTGAAGGAGTGGCATGATTCCCATATCCGCCACAGCCATTTTGAGTCGGGACAGAGAGTATGGTTGTTTGATGCTAGGCTTCGTCTATTTCCAGGGAAGCTACAGAGCAAATGGAAAGGACTGTATCTAGTGATAAAGGTACACGACAATGGGAGTATTGATATATCTGAGTTGTCTTCTGAGAGTACCTTTCGAGTGAACGACCAGCGGCTCAAGCCATTTCTAGATCATGAGCCGTGGGTCGTTGATGTTGCCCCTATTCACTTTGCGTGAGATGTGGTCTCTTGACTCACATCTATTGCATCTCACGCCTGATTATCACCGTTCTCTCGACTTGTATAGATCCAGTTTTCCATATCATTCCATTCTTTAGTCCCACATCCCTTTCCTCATCTTTTGATTATGCTATACATAGGGTGTACTTTACCCTAAGTATAGGGGGGATGTAGGACTCTCGGGTATTCTTTTGATTCATTTTTACCCCTGTTTTTGTTGCCTATACTTAGCGATATTTTACCCTAAGTATAGGGGGGGTAGACCCTGTACATTCTTCACTCGGTTTTCCCTTAGTGTACAGCCTGCTATACTTAGGATTATTTGATCCTAAGTATAGGGGGAAAAGCCGAGATCCTCTTGATTTCTATTCTTTCATTCGTCTTTGTATATAGGATTCCTTTTCACTTCCCTATACTAAGCACAAGTTATTTCTTCTTCATCGCTCCTGACTCTGAGGACATCGTTCGAGCTAAGTATAGGGGGGTGTGTATATATTCCATATATACTTTAGCCATAACTCGTACTTTGTGTGAGTGTGTAAATAAATAAAAATGGCTAAAAACCCTAAAATCCATAAAAACTATTTTTTTCCCAGTAAATAAACATTCTTTTATTTGCACATACATAGCTATTGTACAAATTATTTTTGTAAAAATGATTTCAAAAACATTTTGTGTAAAGATTGTGTAAATATGTGTATATCAAAATTATGTATATAGTACAAATTTTTTCCAAAATGTTTTGACAATCAAAAGTTGGCAAAAACCTTGTGTAAGTTTGTGTAAATATTTTGCAAAACTTGCATTCATGCATTCATTCATGATTTCAAAACATTTTTCAAAAATTTTGCATTTGTGTAGATGTTTTGTAAATAGCATCCTTGTATATATATGTATAGTTTTTCCTGGATTATAGTTGACATTTAAACTAGCCTAGAATTAAATTGGGAAATGGAGCTTGATTAAGATCTTAATCCACCTAATTCTAATAGGAACCTTATAGGGCTTAGGGTTAAGGCTTTTCAGGTCCATGGTGACATAAATATTTGAGTCCACTAGGCTATGATCACATGTCATCTCAATGAGCCTAAGTAGAGCACTTAACAACACACACATGACTCATATAGTCAATGGCTTGACTTGTACCCGCACTTTACACCGAGCTCTCTACGGATGAGGTGGTGAGGAGGCAGTCTTCCTTGACTTGGAGTAGCATATGACGGTAGTACTTCTAGGTGGAACCTCTCTTCTTCTTTTAGTGAAGGAAGTGCGTCTCAACTTGGTCTGGTTGCCATGAGGTCTAACGACTGGAGTTGTGGGTTGCAATAATGCTTCAAAAGAGGGATAGTCTACTGGCTCAAGAGGAAAAACTCCTTATGTACATATGCTGCACATTGTAAATATGTTGTACAGATGCATTTGAAAAAAAATGCAAAAAGAAAATAACTCCAAAAAAAAGTGGCGGGTCTGATAGAAAATGATAATCCCACCGGAGTATGTATATAGTGCAAATAAACAAAGCTTGAGATTCATGTCCCACCTTATGTAGGTTGCAGCAGGGAGACTTAGCTACACTGGTTGAGCTCCCAAGGATACATGGCTACACTGGCCATGGTCCATTCTCTTATTTCCCCTCTTCTTGAGCCGGTTGAACTTGAACTTAGAAGGGAATACCCCGCTCCTTAAGGAAAGAGTGGCCAGACTAGGGTCATAGAGTTACATTGTTGGGGAGGGTTGTCAAGTTACTACTTCTGAGGTGGAGAGATATACCTCACTTACACTGTACAAGGAAAGACTCATAGTCTTCAGGGTTTGTGTATGTAGACTTGTTCTGATCTGGATTGTTGAGGAGTCTTGATTATAGATTAGTGGATCTTAGAGGCTATTAAGTTTTAAACCTAAGTCTAAATAAGGTTCCGACACATTAATAATCCAAAGATCTGATCGAGCTACATATTTCAATTTAATGAAGACAAGTTTAATTATCAGCATTAATCCATGCATTTGCTCCTCTGTTTCTTTTTCTTTTTCACTTCTTTTTCAAATAAGTGTTTGCTAAGGGACTAGCAAAGTTAAGTATAGGGGGTGGATACCCATTCATCACTCTTTAATCTTTTATTTTAGCTACAAAACTGATGACCGAGAAATCCCGAGTGACTAAGGTAATCAGGTATCTAGATGGTCATTGCGACCTCAATCACTCAGACTCAATCAATCAAGAAAAATAAGAGACCACCAATCAAAGAGAAAAATCAAATCAAACACTGTAGCGGTCTTGCTATTAATTTAACCTGGTATAGCGACCAGGGTCGAACACAAGGAGCACGGATTGGCCTCGCGGCCTACGAAGTAGTCAAAAAGAAAGGAAAAAGAAATAAAAATGTATTTTTGGTGGTTTTTAAATATTTTATATTTTTTTTGGATTTTTAAGATATTAAGAAAATGAGAAAAGCAACTAAACAACATACTTCAACAATTTATTTAATGCAATAAAAATCAACCAAAAATTCTAACAAAAATATTTTTAGGTGTTTTATAATTTTTACTATTTTTGGTGATTTTTTGGGATTTTTATGATGTTTATTTAATTTTCTAAAAATCAAACAAGGGCTGAAACTATAGGTACTGTCCAGCCGAGCTAAAAGGACCTAGATAAAATATCTAGAAGCCCCAAATTAGCCGGAAGGTAATTTTCATGTAAAGATGAGAAAACAAGGAAAATTTGGGCACCTGATTTATTACTTTTGGGGTTTTAATTTATTTATTAGAATTTTTATAAGATTGTGAGTATTTTTCAATTTTTAGGTGTTTTAAGTAATGAAAAATAGCCAAAATTGGCTAGAAAATCAAGCAAGCAAAGACAAACAGTAAATAATTTTTTTGTAATTTTTAAATGAGTTTTAGTATTTTTTTGTGATTTCTCAAAGTAGAAAGGGAAGAAAATACGTGTTTTTGAATTTTTAAAAATAACAAACAGTGTCTAAAATGTCTCCAAAATTTTTAGAAAATTTTACATCATGGCAGGAGCCATGTATCCAATTTTCATTAAATTTGGAGGTGATTTGCTATTTTATTCGAAAATAGAAAGAGGGTACTGTGCATAGGGACCAAAGTGCTAATACCCGAAGTCCTGAGGGGTCTGGTGCAAAAATCCCAGGTGAACACGTGCATCGCGCGTGCCTGGGGCACTCAGGGACCCAAATGTAATAAAAACTACTTCCGAGGACTATTTGGTAACATGTACCAAAAGTCCAGGGGGTAGTCTACAAATAACCCACGAATTAAAGCACATGCACAAATGTTTCACGCACAGGGGTATAAATGCAAATACTCAAAAGTTTTCATTCATTCAGTAACATTCAGAACTACAGGGCATATAATGCAAATACACCAGAAAGTCACGTGTCGACGCACGTGTCACATCACATACAGGGGCATAAATGCAAACTAAATGAAGAGCGGGGTCCTCGATGCAAATATCCAAACTGAAATAAACTACCTAAAATATTTACAGGACTCAACAGTAAAGACAAAACAAGAGGGGGCCTAAGTAATATTTACCCCTTTATTAATGGAGCCGATGGATGGACGCCACGTGGAGCATCTGACGGTGACGAACGCTGGCGCTCCAAGACTGAGCTCCTCGGGCGAATCCGACGGCGGAGGCTTCGCCACGTGGGGTGATCGAACGGTGAAGGGCGTAGGTGGCTAACCCTCTCGCATCGGGCGGTCCAGATCTCCTCTCTAAGGATCTGACGGTGACGGGGCCTCCTCAAGTGAACGGTCGAGATGCAAACTGGAGGTCGAGGACGATTGGACGGTCGGGGAAGATCGAGGAAGAACAGTTCGCCGGCGAAGTTTGCCGACCCAAGGCGCACGCTCCTGACCTCCTCTGCTGCTCCTGAAGATCGGAGAAGCTCCGCGATGATGCTCCGTAGCTGATGGTGGGTTCCGATGACCCAGCCGAGCCTTGGAGGGCTCCGGCGAGGTCGGCGGAGGTAGAGCTCCTGGACCAAATGGTCCAAGCCCTCAGATGGGCTTGGATGTACCTGCAAAGCAAACCAGAAGGCTCGCGGGTCGAGGGCAAACTGCCTCAACCCGGTTAGACGGGGTGAAGGTGATCAAACGGTCGAGATGGGCGAGCTCCGACGAAGGTGGGGACGGAGGAGCTCGAACCCCAGCTCATGTGCGAGCTGGGTTGGATGGAGGTATGGAGAAGGTGCGCGGGCGGAAGGCGAAGGCTATGGCGAAGCCTGATGATCGAACGGAGGTCGTACGTGGTCGGAATCGGGGGTGAACGGCGGCGGAGCGAAATGGGGGTAATTGAAAATTAAAGAAAAAGAAAAGGATAAGGGTCTACTTGGGTGGCTGAATGGGCTGTGGGCGAGCTTGCGCAGCTCTGGGTCTTCGCCTCACAGAGCGCCGATGTCCGAGGCTCGAGCTCCAGCTCAGGGCAGAGCACGGCGGTGCTACTCGCTGGATCAGTGGTATCTGGTCCCTCTCCTCGCTTCGACAGCACCTGGGGTGAGCTGTCACTCTCACACACGCACTGGAGCTCACAGGGGGTGGAACGAATGGCCAAAGATGAGAATGGAGGAGGTGGAGCTCGGATTATAAATGGTGGAGGGTCCGGGAAGACAGGCGCGGGTAGGGCAATGGAGCGCGCGGATCCCGAGATGGTGGCTCCGGCAAGGGTCTCCGATGCATCATTAACGAGTCGGACCCGGGATTTAGGCGAGGCATGATCGGGTTTACACGGGAAAAATCCGAGAAACGGGTTACCCGCTAAGGACCCGTGGGAAGTGGTCCTGGGGGGGGGGGGTAGTTGGCCGGGCGGTCAACAATCCCCAGGGCCAATGGGTAGCGGCCACGTGGCTGATATTTGGAAGTGAAAATAAGGGTAGCAAATGGCCGAATTATGAAAAAGTTAAAACATGAAATATTTTTATTTTAATTTTTTCTATTTTTTAGTGATTTTTAATTAAATTTTCAAAATAAAAATAGGGTATGTACATAGTAGGGTTAGATATAGGTATATATACAATATATAGGTTTTTAGTTTTTGATTTTTAATTGTTATTTTTATACAATTTCATTCCCATTTTATATTTTATTAATTTATATCAAAAAACTAAGGAATAAAAAGATATTTTTATTTTATTTTTATTATTTATATACATAGGTGAAATAAATACATATGTACATTTATATACATGGTATATTTACAAAGTATTTTTGGATTTTAATAGTGTTATTTTTATTTTATTTATTTACATTATATAATATAGAATATTTACAAAAATTTTGGAAATTAATTTTATTTATTTATACGGCTAAATAAATATAAAGGTGGGTGGTTTATTCACATGGTGAGTGATGTTTTTATCTTCTTTTTTATTTTTATATTTTTATCTTGATTTTGTATTTAGAAATATTTACAAATATTTACAAGCCAATTTGAGTCTATTTTTGTAAGGAAAACACTTTTATTTATTTACATAAATATTTACACACATGAGCCCCTATCTCCCTCTACTTTGGCTTTTATGCGGTCAGGCCCATGCTGAGCCCTCCCTTGGATTAGGTTGCTCAATATTTATTCTAAATATTTCCCTCTTTTTCTTTTTAATCTTTATTCTTTTATTTTTGCACAAAAACATGCTAATTATAGGTTTTTACACAATGCATGCTTTTGGTAATTATTTCTATTTACAACTATATACATGCATTTGCAAAGGTTTTTGTAGCTAAAATATAAGAATAAAGAGTGATGAATGAGTATTCATCAAAAACCCATGCAAAACACATGTATATTCCTGTAAATATCAATAATTGTCAAATAGCATGCAATGTGTAATTATGAATAATTAGCATGTTTTGTTGCATAAATAAAAGAATAAATAAATAAAAGAAAAAGAGAGAGATATTTAGAATAAATATTAAGCGACCTAATCCCAAGTGAGGGCTCAGCATGGGCCTGACCGCATAAAAACCCAAGTAGAGAGAGATAAGGAAGCTCATGTGTGTACATATATACCTATATATAAATAAAAATATATTCCTCTTAATAAAACAAAAATATATTTTTGTAAATATGTATATATTTGTAAATATTAAATTAAAATAAAAATGAGAAAAATTAAAAGAAAATAAAATACCCTTCCTCATTGTATATACACCATGTATATAGAAACCACTTATCTATTTATTTCTCCCTCTAAATAAATAAATAAATATCTAATAAAAATGTGTACATATTATATACTTCATAATGTGAATAAATAAAATAAAAATTACAAAAATGAAAATAAAATAAAAAGAAATAAAAATAAAAATCAAAACCTTCATTGTATATATATCATGTACATACTTGTATATATCTATTTATTTAGCCCTTGTAAATAAATAATAAAAATAAAATAAAAATACCTTTTTATTCCAAAGCTTATTATATAAATAAATAAAATATAAAATTGGAATAAATTGTCCAAAAATAAATAATTAAAAATCAAAAATCAAAAATACAATATTGTATATACCTATATATAATAATACTATATTGTATATACAATATTTTATTTCAAAAAAATAAATAAAAATAACTAAAAAATAGTTTAAAAATAAATAAACATTTTTTTGTTTTTAGTTTTTCAAAAATAAGTCAATTAGTATTTTTAAATGAATTATCAAATAATTAATAATTGGCAGGCTCTGATTGGTCCACGGGGGTGTTGACCCCCGGTCAACTCTCCCCACAGGACCACCAGAGCCGGATCATGCTCGCCCGACCCGATTTCTCCTATTTCTAGCCACTTGATTCGATCGCCAAAACCCTAAACCCCGGGCTCCATTTGACCCTTGTTCATTCCTGATCCATGCCCGGGGTGGGTTCTAGGGGTCCGAGCTCCGATAAGCTCGCCCGACCTTCATCTTCTCGGACCCCTAGCCTTATAAAATATCAGCTCCGGCAGCCATTCCACTCATCTTTGGCGTTGCCCCTTCAACCCAGGACCTCCACCCGAATCCTCTGAGTGAGATCGTTGGACCGGAGTGTTGCAGAGAGGCGGAGGAGCACCGCGTCACTGATCCTACAGCTTTTCGCCGTCGTGCACCACACGAAGCTGTGCCTGAGCCTCGGGCCATCGACGACCCTTGAGGCGAAGACCAGAGCTTCAGGATCTCAACTCCAGTCGACCACAGTCACCAGGTGAGCCTAGTTTTTTCTCTATTTCTTGAATTTCCAATTACGCCCAAATCCATCGTTCACCGTCGCTCGTCGATTCCGACCATCTCAGTCACCCTCTCGATCATTGGACTCGACCTTCATCATCACGAGACCTCTCCGCACCTTTTGCACCCACTCACACCCCCTGTCTCGCCCCGGAGCAGGGATCCCGACCTCCCTTGCCGTCGCTTCGCCGGAGGTCATCCGCCCCGACGCGCCAGCCACCGATTTCACCCCTCACAGAGTCGAGGCAGTTTGCCCTCGACCCAGGAGTCTTCTTGTGGTGTTTTCCAGGTCCGAAGAGTCCCATCTGAGAGTCGAAGCATTCTAGCACAGGAGATCCTGGCCACCGCCGTCGCCGGGCCACTCCGGTGGTAGCCGGCCTCATCGGAGAGGCGCATCAGCTACGGGACGTCAAGGTGGATCCATTCCGCACCTTAGCAGCAGCGGAGGAGGCATCCATTGCGAGTATCAGTCCGGTGAAGTTCGTCGGCCACCTGTTCTTGGAGGACCTTCCTCAGCCGTCCATCGAGCCCCCTCGCCCAGTTTTGATCACGACCGTCCATTGGCGAGGGGATAGCAACCGTCAGATCAGAGCTCGGACCTCATCTGGAGCGTCCATTGAAGAGAAGAGGCGAGCCCATTCCATAGTCGTCCAATCATCCACGTGGCTCCCTCTCCACCGTCCGATCAAAGCCGAGGTTCCTTCGTTGAGGTGCAGCGCATCAACACCGTTTGATCAGCCACGTGGCCTCTACTCAGCCCTCGGATAAAAAGGGGTAAATATCACTTAGGCCCCCTTCTGTTTTGTCTTTATTGTTTAGTCCTGTAAATATCGAATATAGTTCTTTTATTTTTGTAAAAATTGCACTGAAGACCTGGTTATTTATTTTATTTGCAATTTAGTCCCTGTGAATGGTAGACACGTGCATCGTCACGTGATTTTTGTGAAAATTGCACGATATGGGCTTGTAGATTTTGCTTGTTACTGAATGAGATATATTTCTTGATAATTGCACTTATGCCCCTGTGAATGATGTTATTCGACATGTGTTGAATTTGTTGGGTATTTTACAACTTTGCCCCTGGACTTTAGCACCTGGTTCTAATAAGTCCGGGGAAGTAAGTTATTTGCATATAGGTCCCTCTTTGCCCAGCCCACGGGTCGCGTGCGTGGGGATCTTGGAGATTTTGCATGAGGACCACCCGGAATTCTGATCTTATTACCTTTTCATCCCAGAACTTTATTTTTATTGCAAACAGGCCCCTGTGCACTATGGGCACTTGTTTGATTTAAATAAAATATCAATTTTTATCCAAATTGATTGAAAATTGGACACATGGCTCCTGCCACTGTCTAAAATTTTCACCAATTTTTGGGTACATTTTTTAGCCCTTTTAGCATTTTTAAAAATTTGAAAACCTTCATTTTTCTGTCTGTTCAGATTATAAAATCCAAAAAAATATAAAAACCTTTTTAAAAATTCTAAAAAAATCAGATTTTGTGTGTTTTTGTGTGTTTATTTTCTGTCATTTTTGGATTGACAAAATCTATAAAAATTAAAAAACCCTTAAAAAACCATTAAAATTATAATAAATCATAGAAATTTCAAAAATTCCAAATTCCTTTTCCTGAATTTTCCTTTTTGTTCATACTTTGCATGAAAAATACCTCCAGGCTTTGATAGGGCCATAATATATATTTTTTGGTCCTTGAAGCATGGCTGGACAGCATCACAGTTTTTCTTCCTTCTTCATTTTTTGAAAATTCCCTAAAAATCAGAAAATCCTCAAAAATTCACCAAAAACAGTAAAAAATCCAAAAAAACTTAAAAATATTTTTGTTTGAATTTTTGGAGCTTTCTAGAGTAGTTAAATAAATTGTTGTTTGTGCTTGTTTGTACCTTTTTTTGTTTTTCTTCATAATTAAAAATCATAGCGAGACCGCTATTCTGATTTTTATCGATTTTTATCTCTGATTGGTGGTCTGATTCTTTTTCTTGATTGAGCTCTGAGTCCCGAGTGACTGAGGTCACAACGACCTTAGTGACACCTGATTTACCTTAGTTGTTCGGACGGCTCATCACGCCACTAGACAAGGACGAAAATGCATCACTAAAATGGATTTCCCTTCGCAGCCCCATGCAAGTCGAGCTAAGTGCAAAGTGCATGCGTCCAAAATGGTTCACTGATGAAGAGTTGAATGGATGACACCAAGTTGTCTACTTAGGCATGTTTAAGTTGACTTCCCAAACATGGTCTCATGGAACCCAAAGATTTAAGTCAATGACCTGAAGAATCTAAATTTCTGTTCCTAACTAGGCTCCTTACAATGAAAGTTAAAGGCCATAATCAAGCTTCATCCTTTAGACTTTTCCCAATCTTTAGTTCTGGAAATCAAACTTATTCTGAAAAATGATAATGCAAATGCAACCATGTTTTTGTGAAGTACATTTTTTGGATTTTACTCATTTTTATGAATTTTAAGTATTTTATAATTTTTAAGGATTTTAGACTTTGCATTTTTTTGGATTTTTCAATTTTTATAAACAAGTTTATGTACAAGAATTTTAGAAGATAAATTACCCATACTTTATTTGGATTAAATAACTAATGTATTTTATAAATTTTATATACAAAGAATTTTACAGGGATTAAATGAATTTTACACATATTTTAATAGGTAGTAATTTAAAAAAGTATTATACATATTTTAGATACATATTTTAAATACATATTTTAAATTAAGAATTTTAAATAAGGGTTTTAGGCATATTTTACTCATTTACATGGATTTTAATAAGAATAATAAAAATAAATAGATGAATTTTAAATTAACCCTCACCCACTTTTTGTGGATTTTATAGATATAGAAAATACATAAAAGTACGAGTTATGGACGAAAGTATATATACAATATACACGCACCCCCTATACTTAACTTGTGATGTGTCCTCACAGCGTCAAAAGAGAAAAAGGAAGACATAACTCATGCTAAGTAAAAGTGGATGAAAAAGAATAAATGGTGTGATGTCAATCACCCCTCCATACTTACGATCTGGTCATCGCAAGTATAGTGGAAGACAAAAATGTGGTGGCTGAGGGAAAAGAATATACAAACGAAGGAACAAAAGAAATAAAGAAAAATGAAATCAACGAAATCACTCGGTCCCCCCTATACTCAGGATTAGGCATACTAAGTAAAGAAAAGAGTGTGGCCAAAAGTTAGGGACCAGTGATTAGTGCAAAAGAAAGGAAAACAAAAGAAAAGTAAAAAGAACAAAATCGAAAGGCGAGAATAAGCAGGCAATCGTTCCCCCCTATATACTTAGGATCCGGTTTCCTAAGCATATAAGACGAGCAAAAGTGGGGACGATTGTAATATATGAAGAATATACTGGTGATGTACTCCAGAAAGACTGAAAGGTTTACAGGTCTTTGTACAAAATGGAATGTAGTGGAAGAGTAGTCATGCATTCTTTACAAAATAGATCATCTCAACCTGGGTCGTACTGAATCATCTGCTCTGTATGTATGTATTGATCCCTAGGTGAACAAATAGAGCTATCTCTGTAAGTGAACTCTATCTGTGGTATAGCTCTCTCCACTAAAGTATGCATCTCTGGAGTTGGACTACAGGAGGTGTCTATATGTGTAAGCATTACACCATCTGATTCTCTAAACTGAATAGACTGTATAATCTGTGAAATATAATCAACTGACTCTCGTGGTGGAATATGTGTACTCTCAATCAGCAGCACTGAGATGTCTACTGCAGCTGACTGCTCATCTAGATCTAATATGAACTATGTATCTATAAGTGAATAGACATATGAAGAACTAGGTACCATGTCATCTACCTTATCCTCATGTAGGATCTCGTGGTATCAAGACAAACACTCTCAAGATCAAGAGACGGTGTCTCATCTATGTGCTAGCAATCCTCTGCAAGATTGGTGTCCTCTAAATTAAATGACAATACTGATCTGGACTGCTATATTCTCTCACCATCTTAATGTGTATCACTCCACTTTCTGTGCAGAATGGTACTCTCCCAGCATTATAGTCAAAGAGTGCTTTTGTTGTCTGCAAGAAGGGTTTCCCGAGAATAATTGGAGCAAGGTATAACTGCATAGGGTATGTCATATCTAGGACAATAAAATCCACTGAAAACTGCATGCCCGGAACGGTTACGATAATGTTCCTCAAAACACCTCGAGGTCTCTTCACAGATCAATCTGCAAACTGAAGTATCGCTCGTGACTTGTAAACAGGACCTCGCTTGAACATATCAAGCAAAGAAGTTGGAAGTAAATTGATTGAGGAACTATTATCTAAGAGAGTATGATGGAATGCGGTATCTTTAGTCTGGCATGTGATATATTGAGCTCCGGAATCTTTCTTCTTCTTTGGTACCTTATTCTGAATAGCACATGAAGGTACCTTGGTCAATACATGTTTCTCTACTCGTGATCTCATTTTCCTATGTGTTATGCATTTGTTCCTCAATTGATTCTTGAGCGTAGGAAAATGATCCAAGTCATCTTGAAGTGGAATCTTCAGAAAAATATGATCTTTTAATAGATGGTCAGTTTTTGGAGCAACAACATTCTTTTTGGATTTTTATTTCCTTGTCCATACAAAGCATCAGGAAAAGGAACATTTTCACGAAAACAAAATCTTTTTTATTAAAATCGGGATCAGCTTGTACATCAGGAGTCTCAGAATTATGTATAAAACACTCCAGAATAGCAGAAGAAACATTTGCTTGGGGAGTATCTGCATGGTCTGGCATGGTATCATCGTCTGATTTTCCTGTGTCAATGTCTACTATCTCGGCATCGCTCCCCTCTCTGGTCATCAAGATGATCCTCATCGTCATGGTGGTTCTCTTCCTCAGCTTCAAGATTTGTATCATGGATCAACACTTGCTCCTCATCGTGTGCCCTCTCCTCCTCTTGAACATGTGCTCGTGGTGATCTACCGCTCCTGAGACGAATGAAGTTAGATAAGAATTCAGGAAAAGAGATCGTACATGTCATGGTGTCTAGCTGATCTGGATGCCTCCTTTTGTTATTCAGGTTCATCTGAGGCTGTGCTGGGAGAGTGGACTTGGGCGCAGTTAACTTATCCAAATGATGGTTAAGCTGCCCCATCTCAGTCCTATATGCGGCCAAGAGCGTACTCAACATATTCATGATCTGATTTAGTGCTAGTGCCTGTGAAGACATCTCAGACTCGATGTGCTAACCCTGGCTATCTATTCTCTTTGACCTCTGAGTGTGGTGCTGCAGTACGTAAGACTGAGGAGATCTCTGAGGATTATACAAAGACTGCTACTACTGTTGGTAATGATGTGGCAGTGAATGTGAAGCAAGGTATTGAAAAGAATGTGTTCTCTGATAGGCGTGCTGGTGAGACTGTTGTGGCATGCAATACTAGCGATGTTGAAAGTGTGGATGTCCATGCTGCGGATGATTGCACTGTTGCGGCTGTTGTTGGTGTACGCTCTAAGGAGTATAATGTGATGAAGGATGAATCAGAGCGTACCAGATCCCGTATATCTCAAGAGTGGCTTAAGACTCAACATCAACATCTCCAAGGCTGGTGATTTAGCTCGAATCAGCATTGGACGAATACTCGTGCCAATCAATCTGTGGAGTCTTAGTAGCTTGCACCGACTCACTCTGAACAAAATGAATTTGATGGGTGAGAGGAGCGGGTAAAGATCTTCGAACATACTGAGAAGTCAAAGAAGGATAGAACTGCTGGTACTGAAGTTGTAAATCTATCACCTTCTTCATCATATCGCTTAGCTGTTGGGGAAGTCATGAGAGTTTCTCCAACTCTCGAAGCGTCTACAAATCCTGAACTTGCTTCTGAATCACATCGACCAACGTTAATTTCTCACTAATGAATCCCATGTTGGTATTTGATTCAGAATTTGAAATATTTGCCACCTTCTGATGCTCTTGGGGTGTGGTGGTTACAGGGCCTTCTAGATTGCTCAAGTAGAGTCAAAAACTTGTGAGTTCTCTGCCATCCCCTCAAAGATAGACCAGACAGACTCAGCATGCCGATTCAAATAACTGTCGCCACATGCAGCGCTTACTAGGCCCTGGACATCCAACTTGAGTCCTCCAAAATAATTCTGTATAAGCACCTTTAATGGTATCTCATGATGAAGGCATCTCTCAGTAAGTTCCTTGAATCTATCCCATGTCTCATGGAATGATTCTTTTGTTAATTGCGTAAAATTGGAGATCTGATTCCTCATCATATTTGTCCATCCTAGAGGAAAATATTTACGCAGGAAAGTGGATTTCAAATCATCCCATGTCGATATCTCCCTCCCCAAATGTCTGAGCCAGTAAAGTGCCTTATCTACTAATGTAAAGGGGAAGGCTTTGAGATGAATAGCCTCCTGCATAACTCCTGGATAACTAGTCGTACCGCAAATCATCTCAAATTGCTACAAGAAGGTAAACGCCTCCTCTGTAGCATTCCCATAGAATTTGGGAAGCAAATAAATAAAGGATGGTCGTAGCTCCTATGACCCTTGATTCAGTGGTAACTGAATCCAATGATGTAACGTCCTGGCTCCTGGGTCATACTCTTCTCGTAATGTCAGGGAACCATGGCAGGTGGTGTTGGATTCCCGTCTCCTGCTCTCAGTGCAGCGATCTCGACTTGCAGCTCATCTTGGACTCTACACTGGTTTCTTATCTGTAAATTCATCTGCTGCAGTGTATCGAGAATACCTGTAGTATGATCTGTGGCTGGATCATGTCTATTCTTTATGTGTTGCTCCCCAGTCGGTCGGTCCTTCGTTGATCTATCTTCGGCTGGTCCCTTCCCTCTTGCCATACTCTTTGAATCCCCTTGGAAGGAAAAAGTCTCATAAGAACTCAGTGAAAAATGTGCAGTAGAAATAGTTGAAAATTTGAGGTGCGTGACTACCTCAACAAAAGAGCTGGGAAGCGAGGGAGTATGGATTTGACTCTCCTCGTAACTAGATAGAATAGACTTGGAAAGTGGGTCATCCCAAGTCTGTGAAGATGTACACAGACAATGGATCGTCGAAAACTCTCGGAGTCTGAGCGATAAAAGCCATCGACTAATCATCTTCGATGTCAAAAGGATAACGAAGAGAGCATGATGTCAAGTTAAGAAAATGAGGGTGAAGGCGTATAAGATGCAGTATAACACACACCTTGCAAACAAAAACAAAGCAACCCCAATTTCACCAAATAAACCCGATGATGACCGTAAAAGTTCAGTCATTTACCTTTTCGATTTAGGGTTATTTGGCGAACAAGACTTATCACAGATTAGTACGAGCTGATAGGAGCCCGTAATTTCCCCAAAACGTTGTCCCAAGTTCTTACAAGAAATCTCTTATTCTCAACTAGTATGGGAGTAAGTACGGACCGTTTCCGGCTACCCGTTTTACTTGTGGAGCATGCTATTATGGCAACCTATAAACCTCCCACTCTGGTAAGGAAACTAGGATCGTTTCCAGCTACTCGAGAGTCCCCACTGAAGATTAGGTGATTAAGTGTATGAACTAAATAGTATTCCGAAAGAAACTCGGACTATGGTTGTAACCTTAAGTGTCGTCCCTCACTCATAGATCTAGAAAGTATACATGCAATCCATGTGCTGGGGGTTACTCTCCCAAAACAAGTGATTCCTTACGTTTGATTTTAAATCAAATATATTAACAATCCCAATTTATTTTTGCAGTAATCTCTTTTTTTTATTTTTCTCAAAACACATCTAACAATTTTTTTTCTTTTTATTTTTAACCTAAATAAACATGCACCTATGTTGTGAGTCCTAAAACTAGCTACGAAGGTGCAAGCAGAGAAAAGAAATCTAAGAATCCTAAACAAGCACCTAGCCTCAAAAAAGTCACAAAAAAACCGACGATGCGAGAAAAGCCACGGTGGGTGCTCTGCTCCCCCAAGTGCATGACACTCAGTGAAACACACTCCGAGAGAAAGAGGGAGGAAGGTACAAGTTGGGATGCCCTTACGGGAGCCCTAATAAAATAGAAAAACGGGCAAATGCCCTTATTTTTTTGATAAAAAAATAATACAAGTTAAAAAACAAACAAAAATGCTAACAAATTTTGCTCCTCTGCAACCGGCTCATAAATAAGGAGTCGTTCCCTACACTTTCAACTGGCTCGGCCTCCGAAGAAGCTGGTTGATCCTGCAGGCCCTACAAAATTCATTAGAAAAAAAACATACACACAAAACTCATAAAAATAAAAGATCACATGAAAATCGTAAAAAGTAAAGAAATTAATTAAAATTGTAAAAGCCAAAGAAAGCCTTAAAATAAATTAAAAACAAAATCAAAGAAAACCAGAAAAATTGTAAAAATCAAGAAGATCATAAAATCACGAAATGAAATCGAAAACTAAAGTATAGCTAACGCCTCCCCAAAACGACGCCATTTTGATAACTAGGATTTTGGCGAGCAATAATTAAGGATGTCGGTGTAGAGAGAATCACTCGAGATCCGAAACCCTAATTGATAAAAGAAAAATCCAGAGAGAGAGATAAAAAGAATGAAGGAAAAGAAGTAGGATCTCTCTTATTTTATCCTTAAACTATTTATTTATCCTAATAAGTTTCCCTGGGTCATACTCGAGGAGGTAGAATTCCTATAATTGCGGCTTTTGATAAAAGAAGAGAAGATTTCACGATCTTTTATTTCTTCTTAAAAAGATAAGAAAACACTCAGAATGGATACAAGTTTAGAAAATCAAAGCGACAAAAATACATGATAAAAATCCGTGAAAACTATCAAGAAACTTCCTAGGGTAGATGTGTAACTACACTAAAAAATCAAGAAAAAATGAAGTCCAAATGAGGTCCAAAATTACCCTACAATAGAAGGGTATAAGTGCAAGAAAAAATAAAAATGTATGTTACAAAATGGTCCTTGTTCAGGGACTGAAATGAAATAAAAACAAATAGTTTTGCATTTAGGTCCCTGTATGGGGACCGAAATGCAAATACTGGAAACATCTGGAGCACTTTGAACATATTGGAAGCTGCTGGGTTTAGTACGCAAAATTCCTACCGCTTCGATTTCAGTGATCACAATTAGAAGCTCTTGTGCGATCTCAACCGTCCGTGGAGGACACGTGTTAGCAACCTGTAGCACCTGGCATTCTTGCTCTGTTCTTCCCTCTTCTACGCAGGTGGCAACAGTGTCATCTTCTCTGATTATTCTCCGGTGACTCGTGGCAAGTTATGTCCTACTACATGGCTAGAGGGGTGACGCCTTCACCCCTCGAGCTCGCCTGCGATTGAGCAGGCTCAGAGGTGGATGACGATGGTGGTTGCACGTCGATGATGGTGGCGGTTGGGCTGTGAAAGTCGGATGGAAGTTGTTATGTAGCCCTTTGGATTATTTGTTGAAGATGAAGCTCCAATGGAATGTTTGTTGCTCCAGATCATCAAAGAGACCTGCAAATGAATTTATGTTGCTCGATTTGCGACAAAATCATCCAAGAATATTAAAAATTTGCAGATTCAAATATAGTGTTTCCAGAAAATGTTTAGTGAAAATGGAAGAAAGACAGAAAGCGATTCTGATGAAATCGAAACGAATTTGAAGGGTGATTTGGTTGTGCGTCTAAGAAGGAGATTAAAGGAATCTAATGAAATGATTAAGTGTTCTAATTAATGCATGAATATCGAGAATTAAACGGAGAAAGATAGATGAAATACCTATGGTTGCAGAGTGTATAACTCCACTAGTCGTCGCTCGATGGGGCCATCTGACGAGTCCGAAAATGCCGCGTTAAGGAGTTGTTTTTAATGTTAGTTCGTAAAAATAATTAAAGTCGTTCGTTGTAGGCGGCGATCGAAAACAGTCAAGAAATAACCACAATTTTCAATCAAATTCAATCAAGTGGTTTTTATGTTTATTTTACTTGGGCAAGTCCCAAGGTCGATCACAAGGAGGCAAAGGAATAACCTAGATTAATGTCTATCCAATTTTGAGTTTGGTTTTCAAGGCGGTCTTTTTTTTTGAAATTTTTCAATGCAATATGAGATGCAAAAGGCAAGTTCGGCCTATTTTAGGGACTAAAATGTAAATTTCAATCAAACGATATCCGAAAAATACGAAACTTGGCCACAATGTAAATGACGATGAAATGAGTGCACTGTAATATTTTTGGAATTTTTAGATGCAATATGAATTTTTTATGAATTTTTAAGTGCAAACAAATTAATTTTCAATATTTAATTTCCATAAATATTAAACCTACTTATTTTCGAGATCCAAAATTATCTAAGATCTATCACTAGATGATGGATCTCAGAAAAATCCTAAACCTCAAAAATGTGGGGTTTAATACCTATTAAAAAATCAAATAGTGAAATATGCAAGATGATTTTTACAGAGCAAATTATGCATGCAAATGCAAAGATTTTTGGGCACAATGTTAATCAAAGTAATCTCTACAATATTTGATTTTTGGGGAATTTTTAGAGCAACGGTTAATTAACTATCAATTTCAGAGCAAGAAATGGGCGAAGTATGCAAATTTCCGCAAAATAATTATTTATTAATCAACCATCAATCACAAAAAGGTCCACAATATGTCAAAATGTAGAGAATTATTCGATAAACATCCTGCTATTTTTAGATTAAATAATGTAGAGAAAAAGTCCAAACTAAGGCGGAAACATAGGGGTACAGATGCAAAAAAATAAATATAAAATGCACTGGGGGTTTGTGTAATTACCAATAATTCTGGGGCGAATTATGCAAATTTCACAGAGAGGCACGTGTGGACGGAGGCGCAAATAGAAGAATCTCCAGGGGGCGTGTATAATTTACCCGCGGTCACGTGCGGGGCACGTGACCCGTGGGGCTGATGTCACGCTGACGTCCCCCTCGGACGCACGTGCCTCACACGTGCGCGAGGGGTCTCGGGCTAGCCGCCTGGTGGCGCGGCGGAGGCGCACGGCCGAGGCGGAGGGGAGGTCGGCAGAGCTCTGGTGAAGGGCGGCGTTGTCGAGGCGGGTCAGGCGGTGGCGCTGGAGTGCTGGCGGAGGAGATCCTGGAGTGCCTGGAGCGTTGTCGATGGTGGAGCGAAGCTGGCGGTGCAGGAGCCTGGAGTTGGCGATGGTGTCGATGACGTGGTGAAGGGGATGAAGTGTCGTTGGGTCGGAGAAGGCCAATGGAGGTGGCGGCGTAGCGGAGGAGCGGGCATGCGGTGGTTGTCGATGAAGCCGGTGGAAGGTGAAGGCGGCGATGTCGAGGAGCTTCAGGCTGAAGCGAGACGGAGCAGAAGTCAGTGACGTCGCCTTGCACAGCCGACACACGGCCGTGGGCCTTCGATGGCGCTGGTGGTAGTTGATGGTGAGCGGCGAGGCGTTGGTCGGCTCGGCCAAGGCGTCGGGAGGCCGAATAGCTGGTGGAGGAGGAGCAGCGTTCCTGGCGGTGGCGTGGGGGCGCGAAGTCGAAGACGAAGGTCGCTGTTGGCGTAGCCTTGGGCGACGAAGATGAGGGGCGTTGCGACGTTTGTGAGGCGGAGAGGAAGAGATACTCCGAGCGGAGCGAAGAGCTCGGAGCGGAGAGGTAGAGCGAGAGAGAGAGATTACCGGGAGGAGAAAGCTCGACGGCGGAGCCGGAGCAGAGCAGCGGTGATGGGTTGCTGCGACGAAGCACCGGGGGGGCGGCTTCGGATCACGCCGGCGAGGAGGCTGCAGAGGGCTGTCACCACCTCGGAGGCTTCCTAGAGCAAAGGTCGACGGATGAAGGTCTGGGGGGGTCGCTGGGGTTCTTTTATAGAGAGAGGCAGGCGGCCGGTGGTTGCGGAGAAAAGGGGGTTTGTTGGCTGCGGCCGTTTGCGGAAGACGCGGAGCGGTGGTTGGTGGCCGGTGCGGGATATGCGGGCGGCGCAGGCGGTTGAAGGAGGGAGGCGGAGAAGTCGGGGGGGAAGAAGGGTTCCCGGCCGTTCGATCGGCCGAGATCGAACGGCCCAGGAAAGGCCACGTGGCGCTGGCGTGGAGGGGAGATGGGGCACGTGCGGAGCACGTGCCTGGGATGGCGCGTGCGACGTACGTGCGTGCGATTTAATATTTTTTTTATTTATTATTTTTTTTATTATAAAAAAACGAAAGTTAAAAAGGGCCAAAAATCAATGACACGTGGCGGCCTCTAGGGATGCCACGTGTCACCTCCAGAAAAATCCGAAAAAAAAACCTCTTGTAAAATCGATAAAAAATTGCAAATGACCTCGGATCGAAAAAGTTCCTTCACGAAAAATGCTCGTCTCGACGAGATCTACAACTTTCATGAGGACATCAAAGCCAAATTCGGTCAAATGTGAAAAGTGAATTTTTGGGGTATCCCATGTACATAGAATACCTTGATTTTTGGTTTTCTTAATTTATGCAGAAATTAATGCTAAAATGCAATTCTTATGAAATCATGCATGAATGCTAATTATGCAGAATAAATGCAGAAATGCAGTTGATTTTGAGGGACTTGAGCTTTAATTAATGAGACTTAGAATGGTGAATCCGAGATTCATCATCCCCCTATACTTAAACCATGCTCGTCCCTGAGCATCAAAAATAAATGCCATGAAGTGAAATGAGACTGGGTTCCATACCAAGACCATGAACTGAAGGTGAAAGTGAAACTAAACTTGACCTTTGGATTAACAATATGGCGGAACTTCTGTGAGACTTAGAATTTTAAAATCAACAGTCCTCAAGTTCTACATATCATTGACACAGTTTCGGCTCAGAAGTCATCTTAGATCAATCCTCTTCCCAGAGTATACCCTATGAACATTGAATAACCGACTCATGTGTGTGAAGGGTTTTAGCTCTTCCCATTCAGAATGCCGGACTACCATGCTCCTCTCCTCTCCAGTAACTCGTCCTCGGGGAGTCAGGTATTTCCTTCTAAGGTCTGTCGCGCTGTGTTCACAATCGAATGAGGGAGAAGATAGAAGAAAGAGAAAAGAACTGGAGGGTGGCCAGTGTAGTCACCTCTCCTTGTGGAGATAGCCAGTGTAGCCGAGTCTCCACCAAGATCTGTAGGTTTCTGAAGCTTGGACCTTTTTGGTCGGATTTTTATTTGGTAGAATGCTTCTATGTATTTGGAAGTTTTGGTGGTTCTGCTTGGATCTTGTTGTGCCCCTACGGATATAGAATCTTTTGTTCCGTATATTTTTTGGGGTCTTAGATAAATTGTGCCCAGCCGTCCATCCCTTTTCCGAAGCTTTATTTCAACCCGTACTCCGGTCTTTAGATTTCCACGCTACCAGAAAAAAGACTCACACAGTCTTCCAACATCCCGACTGGGTTGAGCTAAGTGCATAGTGCGAGAGTGCGAATTAATTCCCTATTCCAGAGTGGTACCCAGAATGAAGAGACCAGTTTAGACACTAAGAGTCAAATGCTGCACATTGTCATGTGGAACTTAAGGAATTAAGTCAAAAAGACCTGAAGCTCTTAAAATTCTATTTCTCGGTGAAGTTCCTCTGAAAATTAGGTGGATTAAGGTCAAGCCCAGACCACTCTCGGTTTCGGCTCATAACTCGGTTCAGAACCCAATGACTTTTCACAGATGCAAATGCATGCAGTGATGGATGAAGTGCAGGTGTGTGAAATGTAGACACACAAATTTTTTTTTTTCAGAAAATTTGGGCAAGTCAGTGTCTTTTTTTTTCAGTTAGTACCCACCCCGTAAATACATATAGACTTACGCAAAAGTACGAGATATGGGTAAAATATATACAAAGTATATATACAGACCCCCCTATACTTAGCGAGTGTTGTGTCCTCAGAGCACAAGAAGCGTAAAGAAGAAATAGCGCGGGCTAAGCGTAAGAGAGTGAGAAAAAAGAAAGAAAAGAGAAAAAAGAAAAGAAGAAAAAGAATGAAAAGAAAAGCGGTCAGGAAATGAGGAGAGTATATACGGGTGGATGTTGGTGCCCCCTATACCTATGTTCTGATTAGCCTAAGTGCGGAGGGAGGGTGGAAATGGAGCGATTAGGAGTCAGGAGAAGAATGGTATATACAGATGGCATCGGTATCCCCCTATTTTTAGGCCTTGGCCTAAGTAAAGGAAGAAGCTGTATACGGAGGCCGATGTGGTCGGGAGGGAGGGAGGGAATGATCAGATAGATTTTCAGTGTCCTCGCTCTGCGTGAAATAGATGACCTCGACTTGAACTGTTTGTTCTTTGGGTGATTCAATGTATGTCTTCAGCATTTTCCATTTACTGAGAACGGTTGTGCATTCTCTTTGAGTTCGGCAATATCTACGCTTCCATTGGTATGAACATCGATGACAATGTAGGGACCCATCCATTTTGATTTTAGTTTCCCATGAAAAATCTTCAACCGAGCATTAAACAACCACACTTTTTGTCCAGGGACAAAGGTCTTCTCTCGAATGTGTCTATCATGCCATCTCTTGACCTTGTCCTTATAAATCACACTGTTGTCATATGCCCGATTTCGGATTTCAATTAGCTCATTCATATTTAAGTCTCAACATAGTTTCCCAAGGTGACAACTCCAATTCAACTTTTTGATCGCCCATTCAGATTTATGGATCAATTCTGCAGGAAGATGACATGGCTTGCCATAGATCATCCTAAAAGGTGAAGTACCGAGTGGAGTCTTATAGGCTGTCCTATAGGCCCATAGAACTTGCTCCAACAGTGTTGACCAATTCTTCCTATCGGGACGAACCAACTTCTGGAGAATGCTCTTCACTTCTCTATTAGAAACCTCTGCCATGCCATTAGATTGTGGATGATACGGGTTGGCTATTCTATGCTCAAATTTGTACTCCTTAGCCAAAGATCTCATCTCCCTGTTCACGAAGTGGCTACCTCCATCAGAAATCAATACTTTTGGTATCCCGAACCTCGCAATGATGTTATCTTTGATAAACTTACAGACGACTTTGCTATCTGTGGTTCGGGTTGGAATAGCCTCTACCCATCTTGATAAATAATCCACCGCTAACAAGATGTACTCAAATCCATTGATGTTGGGAAAGGGACCCATAAAATCAATCCCCCATGCATCAAAAACATCACAGAAAATTATTGGTTGCATGGGCATTTCATCTCTATATCCCATAGTCCCTCCCATTCTTTGACAAATCGGGCATGACCGTACAAATTCATTAGCATCTTGAAAAAAGGTCCGCCAGTAAAATCCACATTGGAGTACCTTGTGCGCGGTTCTCTTTCCCGAATGGTGTCCTCCAGCCTCGAGAGAATGACAGTGTGTGAGGACACTCTGATATTCCTCCTGAGGAATACATCTTCTCCAGACACAATCCGGTCCTTCATAGAAAAGGAAAGGATCGTCCCAATGGTATTTTCTCGAATCTGACTTTAATCGATCAATAATTTTTTTGGTCCAACCATAGGGAACCTTCTTGGAGATAAGATAGTTCACTATGTCGGAATACCATGGGGTTGAATCAATGACGCAAACCGATTCATCTGGAAAAGTCTCTTTGATTGGTCTGATATCAGGATGATCGTTTTGCTCTATTCGGGAAAGGTGATCAGCAACAACATTCTTTATTCCAGGTTTATCCTTAATCTCCAAATTAAACTCCTGGATTAACAAGATCCATATCAAAAGTCGTGCCTTGGCATCCTTCTTATCCATGAGATATCTGATTGCTGTGTGATCTGTGAAAATTGTCACCTTGGAGCCCAATATGTATGATCTGAATTTTTCCAGGGCCCAAACAACCGCGAGCATTTCCTTTTCAGTCACTGTATAGTTTCTCTGTGCAGGATCCAACACTTTGCTCGCGTAGTGAATCGCATAAGGAATTCCATCTCTTCTTTGTCCGAGTACCGCTCCGACAGCAAAATCCGATGCATCAGTCATGATCTCGAAGGGGAGAGACCAGTCGGGAGCTTGTAATATCGGCGATTCACATATTTTCTTTTTCAGGAGCTCGATGGCCTCTAGACATATGTGATTCACAATAAACTTGGTGTCTTTTCCTAAGAGCTCAGTAAGTGGGCGGGCGATCTTTGAAAAATCAGGAATAAATCGTCGATAAAATCCAACATGCCCTAAGAACGACCTCACTGACTTGACGTTGGTTGGTGGCTCAAGTTTCTTGATCACATCCACCTTGGCAGGGTCCACCTCCATCCCTTTTTTGGAGATGACGTGCCCCAATACGATACCCTCAGTTACCATGAAGTGACTCTTCTCCCAGGAGAGTACCAAATTTACCTCCCTGCATCTCTGAAGGACTCGGTCCAAGTGTGCTAAGCATGTATCAAATGAATCACCATGAACCGAGAAGTCGTCCATGAAGACTTCCAGGAAATCACCAACCATTTCGGCAAATACGGCAATCATGCACCGCTGAAATGTGCCTGGGGCATTGCAAAGCCCTAATGGCATGCGCTTGAATGCGTAAGTACCGAAGGGACATGTGAACGTGGTCTTTTCCTGGTCCTCGAGAGCGATAGCTACTTGATTGTAGCCGGAGTACCCATCAAGAAAACAGAAGAATGCTTTCCCTGCAAGTCTCTCCAATATTTGATCAATGAATGGCAGTGGAAAGTAGTCTTTCTTGGTCGCAGCATTCAGGCGCCGGTAATCGACACAGACGCGCCACGACGTGGGTACTCGGGTCGCGATCTCTACCCCCTCCTCGTTGGTAACCATCTGGATTCCCGACTTCTTCGGGACGACATGAAGGGGGGCTACCCACTTGGAGTCAGAAATGGGGTAAATAAATCCTGCTTTGCACCATTTCTCTATTTCTTTCTTCACCACTTCTTGAAGATTGGGGTTTAATCTTCTCTGAAATTCACAGGAAGGCCTTGCATTATCCTCAACATAAATTTGGTGCGAGCAGAGAGCGGGGTTTATTCCTACGAGATCCGACACAATCCAACCTATGGCTTTTCGATTTCGCTCAAGGACTTCGATCAGTCTGGATTCTTGGTCCACGGTTAATGATGAGCTAATGATCACAGGGAATTTTTCTTTGGGTCCATTGAGGAATGCATATTTCAGCGTGGGAGGTAGTGGTTTCAGCTCTGGCAATTCTGAATCGTCGATCAAGTCTGGCTGAATGACTTTTGCTTCAGGCTCAGTATCGGTTGGCAGTGAATCACTGTGTGAGATGTTGGCTAACAATTCCGAAGAAAAGTGAGTCGGATCGATAGAGGAGAATGGTAATTCGGCCAGCGCCGCGTCTGACTCATCATCGATTTACTGTCCCAAAGGTGATGTGATTGACAAATCCAAGGGTATTTCTGTGGTGTCAAGTGTGTGATAATCTGGGGGTCTAGAAGTCTCAGAGACTGCATCGTATATTATTTCTTCTTCTGAGGCCGTGCTTTCTACCTGTATGTCTGGCAGTTGGTCCCATGGCCCAGTGGTTCTGAGGAGATTGCATTCTGATGTTTCGGCATCTTCAGTTGTGGATTCGGAGTCTGGCCTTTGCCACTTTGTTTGTTTCATCTCCAAGTCCACTTCTCCGCCTGGAGAACAGAATTTCATCATGCCAGTTCCGTAGTCGAATACGGCCTTAGCGGTTCTTAAGAAAGGTCTTCCGAGAATGATTTGTGATTCCTTCCAATGGTTCGGGGTCTCCATGTCCAGGACAGTGAAGTCTACTTTGTATTCTATGTCCTTGATAATGATGATGACATTCTTCACTTCTCCCTTAGGTCTTTTAGTGGATTTATCTGCAAATTGGAGTAAAGATGATGACTTCTTTAGAGGGCCCAACTCCAATCGATAATATAAGGCTAAGGGTAGAAGGTTTATGGAAGATCCATTGTCGAGAAGTGTGCGTGTGAATGTTATACCGCCAATGTGACTCTCCACATAATGGGCGCCCAGATCCCTTTTCTTTCTTGGCAGATGCTGGTTTTTGACGCACTTGGTGGTGGCAACTGTCAAGATATGAGTCTCCACGAATTGACTTATTCTCTTTGTACGAGTCCGGGTGGGGGTGCATTTTGCCTTCAAGTATTTCTGAAAGGCTAGATTACTTGCCACATATTGATCAAAGGGTACTTTGACTGTGATGTTTTGTTGGCAGAATTTTTCCATGATTGGGTCATCTTTGATATTTTTCTTTTGTTTTTCTTTCTTTAGGGCATGGGGGAAAGGAATGGAAGAATTTGAGACAGGGGATAGAGGGCCAGAATCATAAATAAGAGCATATTTATTCAACTTGGAGTTTTTATTACAATCATAATAATCAAAATCAGGTTGCTGAAAAGGTGACAAAGGTATTTTTGCAGCAACTAGAGGTTCAAGGTCCTCTGCAGACTCCATAGATGCTTTCCCTTTATCTACTGCTGGGATCTTCAGGCGTCCTTCATCTTCCTCCTCGGAAACATCCTCCGGTTGATCTTCCGAGTCTTCATGGTCCGATTCCCTTGCCCGGTCAGGTACGACCACGGTCCTTCCGCTCCTGAGTGACATGGCATTTATTTTGTCAAACGAAAGGATCTCATGTTCAGATGTGGAAAAGTCTGGATAGTATACCTGGTTATTGTGTTGAGATGAGTTGAATTTGTTCAAGATATTGGGGTTAGCTTGAACCTGGGCGGGAATGGTTGTGGCTGGAGCTGTCTGCTCATCCTTCCAACGGGACAAGCGGTTGACATCAACCCGTAGATCTTCCAGTTCATGTCGGAAGTGACGAAACTCCTCAAGTATTTGTCTCTGGATGTCGATCGGTTCTTCTGGGGGTTTGGATGACTGAGCTGATTGTCTGGGGGCTTGAGATTGCTGATGGTATTGCTGAGGTTGGCTCTGGCGATTGTAGGGTTGCTGCTGCTTCGGTTGCTGGAATGCGGCATTATAGAAAGTAGGTGGGCGCTGATAAGTCTGACGGTCTCCCATATTACCCTGTCGGGTAGTGTCTTGGGTGTACCAGATGCCATTCACTTCAAATGTCAAAGGCGGGGCTCCCTTGACTGTCTCAGTCGGTGGGGGCGGCTGTTGGGAAAATTGGGCGTGGGATTTATCGTGAGCCCATGGTTGTTGTTGCTCTGCTCCTGGTTGCTCCTGGACATGATGCACATGATATATCGGGACAGTAGGTGCACTAGGCATCCCCATCTTGGACACCTTCTCGGTGAGTTCCTCCATCTGCTTCGGGAATTGCGAAATCCTACTGTCGATATCGTTCATTCTCTTGTCCACAATTGTCAATTTATCAGAAATAAAGTGCATGCTTGGAATCAAGTCCTCAGCTATTTCTGCCACCGTCTGCTTCCCGCCTTTGGCTTGAAGGGTGTTCAGGGAATCAGTGTATGCTCGACTGGTAATTTGAGACCGGCTTGTTTCTGCCATCTGCTCCAGTATTTTCCATACGGTCTCAGCTCCTCGTGATGTGTAATTCCCTCCGCAGGCAGCACTAACTAACCCTTGAGTCTCGTGGTTGAGGCCAGAGTAGAGTGATTGGACTAGGATGTTGTTGTCCAGATCATGGCAGGGACATTTTTGTAGCAGGTCCTTAAACCTATCCCATGCCTCACAAAGTGGTTCATTGGGCATCTGAGCGAAACTGGTGATGCGGGTCCTCATTTGATTGGTCCGGCTCAAGGGGTAGAATTTCTTCAGAAAGAGGTTTTTAAACCTCTCATAAGTCGTCACCGTTACCACCAAGTTTTTCACCCAGTAGTCTGCTTTCCCTTTCAAGGCGAAAGGTAGTGCAGTGAGACGAATGTAGTCTTGGTTGACTTGTGGGTGCCTCAGATTAGAACATATCAGCTCCGGGTCCCTCAGGAATTCATATGGCTCCTCAGTAGTATTACCATGGAATTGAGGTAATTGACTGACAAAGTGTGGCTTCAGTTCATAGTGAATCTCTGGTTGTGGTGGCTGTAAATAGTTCCACACTCTGTACTGTCCAGGATTGTATGCGGCTTCCATTGGCACTTCTCCCCCAGCATTCATTTGTTCGAGCTGCTCCCTCAGTAGCAGTTGTTGCTGCTCAGATGCAGCCAGTCTCGCGAGAATCATCTTCATTGGATCTTCATTAGGTTCATCTTCAGGGTCTTTCTTGGAAGGTATCTTGGGTGGCATCTCTTTTTCTTTATCTGGAGAATATAAAGGATTTGAGTTAATAGATTGGAAAGAATTGATGTAACAGTTATTCTCGATCTTTTGTGGTGAGAAATGGACAGGTAGGGTCTGTCCTCCTTCTAGGAGGAAGAAGGAATAGGGTTCTTGGGAAGGGTTTCCCGGAGGCCAAGCAGGTCCAGAGTAAGAGTTTCTCTGGGCTTTTGAGATTGGGGAGTTTGTGGTAGAGAGAGACGAGCCTGAACAAAAATTACCACAGTCCTCCATTCTCGGGGTCAACAAGATGTTTTATGATGTAGACACAATTGTGTGGTATTCGTTGATGAACTATTTTCTACGCACAATCAAACACAATACAAGGATTGTTTCACCAACTCAACTCAAAGTGAAGACCGTAAGGGTCCGGTCAATTATCTTGTTAGTTTTAATTGGTGAGAATTCAAGTCTTGCAAGCCGTTTAAACGAGCTGTTTAGGTTTGGAGCTGGGCTCTAACCTAGTGTGCGTCTCTCTCCTCGCTGCAAGATAAATCAAACAATGTCGGGGTTGCTCTCCCGCAGAAATTCTTGATTTTATGGATTTTTTTTAGATCGGCTATATTTAGTAGTCCCAGTTTTATTAAGGCGATCACTGTAGAATTTAGATGAACACAAATACACGTCTATCGTCCAGTCCCAATTTCCTTTAGACTTATGTGATAAAACAAGAGAGAGGAATTTCGGGAAAAGCCGATGCACGTGGAAAACTATGATGAATGCTCAGTGAGAAGACTTACAATGCCTCCTCGCAATCTCCATGTGGGATGCAATACAGAATTGAAAATTTATACTAAATGCGTGCAAGCCGATGAAAACCGCACCTAAGCAGAAAGTTCTATTAGCGGGGAAGAATTGAATTAAATTTGGCTAAGTTGAACGATCTACATGCATCTCATTTAAAGTGTAGTGTGTCTTAAGATCCTACGAGCACAATCAAAAATAAAAAATGCTCTAAGAGCCGTATGTGCAGGTCTATCCTAATCGCCACTCAAGTCGGGCCCCACCCTCTCCGGAGAGTGAAACAGGCCACGACACACCACAAATAAAGTTCAATGTCTTTGTACACACGAGAGTCCAAACGAACACCGCTATAAATGAGCAGGAAATAAAAGTGCAAAAATTAAAAACCTAGACTCTACTCTCTCTCACGACTCGACTCGATCTTAATTTAATTGTGTTTTCTTCGGGTGTCGGTGAAGATGCGTCGGTTCCTTGAAAAACCGCTCCACGTGCGCCGGGTACCTCACAAGAAAAATAGGAGAGAGAATGTAAGAGAGTGACTCAGAAAATAATTAAAAATAAAATAAATGAAAGAAATGCTAAATACAAGAAATAAAATGGGATTTACAATGAAAAATTCGGGGGTCAGACTACCCGAATTCGGAAAACCGAACAAAAATTTTCAAAACAAAAAAACTAAGCCGTTTGCCTCCCCGGCAACGGCGCCATCTGACGAGTCCGCAAAAGCCGCGTTAAGGAGTTGTTTTTAATGTTAGTTCGTAAAAATAATTAAAGTCGTTCGTTGTAGGCGGCGATCGGAAACAGTCAAGAAATAACCACAATTTTTAATCAAATTTAATCAAGTGGTTTTTATGTTTATTTTACTTGGGCAAGTCCCAAGGTCGATCACAAGGAGGCAAAGGAACAACCTAGATTAATGTTTATCCAATTTTGAGTTTGGTTTTCAAGGCGGTCTTTTTTTTGAAATTTTTCAATGCAATATGAGATGCAAAAGGCAAGTTCGGCCTATTTTAGGGACTAAAATGTAAATTTCAATCAAACGATGTCCGAAAAATACGAAACTTGGCCACAATGTAAATGACGATGAAATGAGTGCACTGTAATATTTTTGGAATTTTTAGATGCAATATAAATTTTTTATGAATTTTTAAGTGCAAACAAATTTATTTTCAATATTTAATTTCCATAAATATTAGACCTACTTATTTTCGAGATCCAAAATTATCTAAGATCTATCACTAGATGATGGATCTCAGAAAAATCCTAAACCTCAAAAATGTGGGGTTTAATACCTATTAAAAAATTAAATAGTGAAATGTGCAAGATGATTTTTACAGAGCAAATTATGCATGCAAATGCAAAGATTTTTTGGCACAATGTTAATCAAAGTAATCTCTACGATATTTGATTTTTGGGGAATTTTTAGAGCAACGGTTAATTAACTATCAATTTCAGAGCAAGAAATGGGTAAAGTATGCAAATTTCCGCAAAATAATTATTTATTAATCAACCATCAATCACAAAAAGGTCCATAATATGTCAAAATGTAGAGAATTGTTCGATAAACATCCTGCTATTTTTAGATTAATTAAATAATGTAGAGAAAAAGTCCAAACTAAGGCGGAAACACAGGGGTACATATGCAAAAAAAAATAAAAAAAATATAAAATGCACTGGGGGTTTGTGTAATTACCAATAATTCTGGGGCGAATTATGCAAATTTCACAGAGAGGCACGTGCTGTGCACGTGCCCTCTGGACTTGGACGGAGGCGCAAATAGAAGAATCTCCAGGGGGCGTGTATAATTTACCTGCGGTCACGTGCGGGGCACGTGACCCGTGGGGCTGATGTCACGCTGACGTCCCCCTCGGACGCACGTGCCTCACACGTGCGCGAGGGGTCTCGGGCTAGCCGCCCGGTGGCGCGGCGGAGGCGCACGGCCGAGGCGGAGGGGAGGCCGGCGGAGCTAGGGTGAAGGGCGGCGTTGTCGAGGCGGGTCAGGCGGTGGCGCTGGAGTGCTGGCGGAGGAGATCCTGGAGTGCCTGGAGCGTTGTCGATGGTGGAGAGAAGCTGGCGGTGCAGGAGCCTGGAGTTGGCGATGGTGTCGATGACGTGGTGAAGGGGATGAAGCGTCGTTGGGTCGGAGAAGGCCGATTGAGGTGGCGGCGTAGCGGAGGAGCGGGCGCGCGGTGGTTGTCGATGAAGCCGGAGGAAGGTGAAGGCGGCGATGTCGAGGAGCTTCAGGCTGAAGAGAGACGGAGGAGAAGTCGGTGACGTCGCCTTGCACAGCCGACACACGGCCGTGGGCCTTCGATGGTGCTGGTGGTAGTTGATGGTGAGCGGCGAGGCGTTGGTCGGCTCGGCCAAGGCGTCGGGAGGCCGAATAGCTGGTGGAGGAGGAGCAGCGTTCCTGGCGGTGGCGTGGGGGCGCGAAGTCGAAGACGAAGGTCGCTGTTGGCATAGCCTTGGGCGACGAAGATGAGGGGCGTTGCGACGTTTGCGAGGCGGAGAGGAAGAGATACTCCGAGCGGAGCGAAGAGCTCGGAGCGGAGAGGTAGAGCGAGAGAGAGAGAGAGAGAGAGAGAGAGAGAGAGAGATTACCGGGAGGAGAAAGCTCGACGGCGGAGCCGGAGCGGAGCAGCGGTGATGGGTTGCTGCGACGAAGCACCGGGGGGGCGGCTTCGGATCACGCCGACGAGGAGGCTGCGGAGGGCTGTCACCACCTCGGAGGCTTCCTAGAGCAAAGGTCGGCGGATGAAGGTCCGGGGGGGGGTCGCCGGGGTTCTTTTATAGAGAGAGGCAGGCGGCCGGTGGTTGCGGAGAAAAGGGGGTTCGTTGGCTGCGGCCGTTTACGGAAGACGCGGAGGCGGTGGTTGATGGCCGGTGCGGGATATGCGGGCGGCGCAGGCGGTTGAAGGAGGGAGGCGGAGAAGTCGGGGGGGAAGAAGGGTTCCCGGCCGTTCGATCGGCCGAGATCGAACGGCCCAGGAAAGGCCACGTGGTGCTGGCGTGGAGGGGAGATGGGGAACGTGCGGAGCACGTGCCTGGGATGGCGCGTACGACGCACGTGCGTGCGATTTAATATTTTTTTATTTATTTATTATTTTTTTTATTATTATAAAAAACGAAAGTTAAAAAGGGCCAAAAATCAATGACACGTGGCGGCCTCTAGGGCTGCCACGTGTCACCTCCAGAAAAATCCGAAAATAAAACCTCTTGTAAAATCGATAAAAAAATAGCAAATGACCTCGGATCGAAAAATTTCGTTCACAAAAAATGCTCGTCTCGACGAGATCTACAACTTTCATGAAGACATCAAAGCCAAATTCTGTCAAATGTGAAAAGTGAATTTTTGGGGTATCCCATGTACATAGAATACCTTGATTTTTGGTTTTCTTAATTTATGCAGAAATTAATGCTAAAATGCAATTCTTATGAAATCATGCATGAATGCTAATTATGCAGAATAAATGCAGAAATGCAGTTGATTTTGAGGGACTTGAGCTTTAATTAATGACACTTAGAATGGTGAATCCGAGATTCATCAATGGGGCGGTCTTCCAGGAGCTCTACGTGGTGAAGGCGACGATGCAAGGACAAGGTGGGCCTTGGAATTTCTCCTCCGAGTCTGTTCTTCTACGTGAGTTCTCTACCTAGCTCTATCACAATCGGAGTGCAACGGATTTATGTGGAGAAAGAAAGTCGAGAGCCAGTTTGGTTTCTGGAAGTTGGAATCTAATGAGAGTTGGTTAGAAATGGTGAATTGATGGATTTTTATTGAGGAATCGGAGTGGAGTTAGGTGAAGTTCGATGGCCGTGTAGTGTGGTTGTTAGGAGAAGAGATCAGAAGGTTACGATTGAAGGAAGAAGTTAGGATGGGCGCGGGGAAAATTGTTGAAGAACAGGTTGTTAGAAAAGAGCACTGGCCTGGCTTCTTGATGAAGAAGGCCCCAGGTGATGACACGTGTCAGCACCTAGTTGGTCGATTTGTGTAAATACCATAATAAATATATATTAAATAGTAAATAACATTATCTAAATTTGGAAAAAATGAAAATGTAAATAATTAATTTATCTAAATAATAAATAAATTTTGAAATATAGATACTATATTAATTAATAGGTATAAATACTACTTGATAAATAGGTAATTGATTTTTTTATCATTTTTATATTTGATCAATTATTAATATAATAAATAGAGAATGTATGATTTTTTTTGGATTTGAATAAATTAATTTAAGTATATTAATAAATGTGGATATAAGTTATGTAGTTCAATTTTACCTATAAAATAGGGTTTTTGATATCTAAAATAATAAATAACCTCCAATAATTATGAAATAAATTAGGGTTAACATACAAGATCAATAAAAAATTTGAAAATTATAAAATCATTAAACCGATAAATAATTTGTTCTAGATAAAATAAATAGCCCTGAAACCCTGGTGTGATTAGGTCCCAAAACTAACTTTTTGGCAAACAGACTCTGATTTTAGTGAAATCTCATCCTTTAATTAGAGAATGTTATTTTATGAACTTTAAAGGTGAGTAGGGTGAAATTGGAGTTCATGTGAGGAAGTTATGATGTTCGGAAGTTGAGATTTTGATAATTTTCAAGTTGGATTTCTTGGCATATAAAAAGATAATATCTTTAACTTATTTTTATATTTTTCTATACATTTTTATAAATAATTAGGAGAGTTCGGTGAAAAATATGCTCATATGAATTAATTAAAAATCATTGAAGTTTTTATATTTATTGGATAAATAATGAAGAGAGTGTAAAGTGTGAAATTAATTATTTTTTTACTGTTTTCTTTCCTTATCTCCCCCTACTTATTTATTTGTTTACCAATCCAAGCAGACTTGGTCTCGGGGATTAGGTTATAAATATACCTTTCAGCTATATTTATTTTTAAGTCACATTGTACATATATACATAACTACAATTTGCCTTCTATTATTATCTTTATTTATTTACATGATTTTGATGCATAAAAGTGCATTTTTATTCATGTGTATGGTTTTGTTAAAAGATGAAACATAATAATATTTACATGTATTTGTTTAGGGTTTTAAGACTATGCAGACTAAATGCTAATGAATCATGGATTCATCAACCCCTATACTTAAACTTTGCTAGTCCATTAGTAAACACTTATTTGAAAAATAATGAAAAAAGAAAGAAAGTTAGAATGAATTTATTTTCCCAAACTAATTCACGAGAACAGATAAAGGAAAAAGCTTGATCATGCCTGAAATAAGCATTTTGTCAGATCCTTAACTAGGATTAGGATTTTAGTCTCAACGGTCCTAAAGTTCCACAAATCCTTATTTAGGGTCACTTCAACAGCCAGTTCAGATCCACTTATTCATATCGCTAACTCTATCAACCTTGAATTCAATCTGTATGGTGTGTGAATTGTTTTAGCTCTAAACGCTCTAAAGATGTGAAGAAACCGCTCATCCTGATAATACACTCCCATTGGTTCCTCATCCAGCTACCCTTTCCTCTAGGAGGAAGGTATTCCATTCTAAGGTCAGGTCGTGTTGTATACACAATTGAATATAGAGAGAAAGGAAAAGAATGAGAAAAGAACTGGAGTGCGACCAGTGTAGACGCATCTCCTTCTGAAGCCCAACTAGTTTAGCTAAGTCCCCACTAAGACGTGCAGGCTTTTTGGTGGAAGCTCGGACTGTTGTGGTCGTATTTGTATTTGGTGGTTTCTTATTTGAATTTGCTTTGTAACGTTGTGTGCACTGCATCAATCTTTTTGTGCCTAGATGGATATAGCATCTTTTCATGCTGTCCAATTTTTGAGGTCTTAGAAAAATTTTGCTAGCAGATCCTTCCCTCATCCGAAGCAAGTATTGCAGCCCCAATCTCTCCCGTCTTTAGACATCAGCACCACTAGACAAGGACGAAAATGCATCACTAAAATGGATTGCCCTTGGCATCCCCATGCAAGTCGAATTAAGTTCAAAGTGCATGTGTCCAAAATTAGTTCACTGATGAAGAGTTGAACGGATGACACCAAGTGTTCTTCTTAGGTGTGTTTAAGTTTACTTCCCAAACATGGTCTCATGGAACCCAAAGTTTTAAGTCAATGATCCGAAGATTATAAATTCCAGTTCCTAACTAGGATCCTTACAATGGAAGTTAAAGGCCATAATCAAGCTCCATCCTTTAGACTTTTCCCAATCTTTAGTTCTAGAAATCAAACTTATTTTGAAAATTCTAATGCAAATTTAACCATGTTTTTGTGAATTATATTTTCTGGATTTTACTCATTTTTTGGATTTTAAGGATTTTTTAATTTTTATGGATTTTAGACTTTGCATTTTTTATGGATTTTTCAATTTTTATAAAAAAGTTTATGTATTAGAATTTTACAAGATAAATTACACATATTCTATATGTATTATATAACAAATGCATTTTACAAATTTTATATACAAGGAATTTTACAAGGATTAAATGAATTTTACACATATTTTAATATATATATTTTTAAATAAGTATTATACATATTTTAGATACATATTTTAAATTAAGAATTTTAAATAAAGGTTTTAGGCATATTTTACTTATTTACAAGGATTCTAATAATAATAAATAAATAAATAGATGAGTTTTAAATTAACCCTCGCCCACTTTTTTATGGATTGTATAAGTATAGAAAATACGTAAAAGTATGAGTTATGAACGAAAGTATATATACAATATATACGCACCCACTTATACTTAGCTTGTGCTATGTCCTCATAGCATCTAAAGAGAAAATGGAGGACATAACTCGTGCTAAGTAAAAATAGGTGATATAGAATAAATGGTGTGAAGTCAATCACTCCCCCATACTTACGATCTGCTAATTGTAAGTATAGTGTAAGACAAAAATGAGGTGACTAGGGGAAAAGAATATACAAACTAAGGAACAAAAGAAATAAAGAAAAATGAAATCAACGAAATCACTCAGTCCACCCTATGCTTGGGATACGACATCCTAAGTATAGAAAAAAGTGTGGCCAAAAGTTAGGGACCAGTGATTAGTGCAAAAGAAAGGAAAACAAAAGAAAAGTAATAAGAATAAAATCGAAAGGCGAGAATCAGCGGATAATCGATCCCCTCTATACATAGGATACGCTATCCTAAGTATATAAGATGAGCAAAAAATGGGGATGATTGTGATCTATAAAGAATATACAAGTGATGTACTCCAGAAAAACTAAAAGGCTCACAGGTCTCTGTACCGGATGGAGTGAAGTGGAAGAGTAGTCATGCATCCTGTACAAAGTAGATGATCTCAACCTGGGTCATACTGAATCATCTGTTGTGTATGTATGTATTGGTCCTTGGGTGAACAAGTAGAGATATCTCTATAAGTGAACTCTTTATGTGGTATAGCTTTGTCTACTGAAATATGCGTCTCTGGAGTCAAACTACAGAAGGTGTCTATATGCGTAACCATTACACCATCCGAATCTCTACGCTTAATAGACTGCATGATCTGTGAAATATAATTAGTTGACTCTCGTGCTAGAATATGTGTACTTTTAATCTGCGGCACTGAGATGTCTACTGCAGCAGACTGCTCATCTAGATCTAATCTGAACTTTGTATCTATATGTGAACAAACATATGAAGAATTAGGTACTATGTCATCTACCCCATCCTCGGGTAGGATCTTATGGGTATCAAGATAAATGCTCTTAAGATCAAGAGATTGTGTCTCATCTATGTGCTAGCAATCCTCTGCAAGATTGTGTCCTCCTAATTAAATGGCAATACTAATCTGGGACCGCTACATTCTCTCGCCATCTCAATGTGTATCTCTCCATTATCTGTGCGGAATGACATTCTCCCAACATCATAGTCAAAGAATGATCTTGTTGTCTGTAAGAAGGGTCTCCCAAGAATAATTGGAGCAATGTGTAACTGTGTAGGGCATGTTATATCTAGGACAGTAAAGTCCACTGGAAACTGCAAGCCCTAAATGTTTATGATAATGTTCCTAAATACACCTCGAAGTCTCTTTACAGATTGATCTGTAAACTGATGTATCGCTCTTGACTTGTAAAAAAGGACCAAGCTTGAGCTTATCAAGCAAAGAAGATGGAATTAAATAGATCGAGGAATTATTATCTAAGAGAGTATGATGGAATGCGACACCTGCAATCTGGTATGTGACATAGTGAGCTCCAGAATCTTTTTTCTTCTTTGGTACCTTATTCCAAATAGCACATGAAGTTGCCTTGGTCAATACATGTTTCTCAACTCGTGATCTCTTTTTCCTACGTGTTTTGTTCCTCAACTGATTCTTGAGTGTAGGAAAAATGATCCAAGGCATCTTGAAATGGAATCTTCAGAATAATATGATCTTTTAAAAGATGGTCAGTTTGTGGAGTAAGAAAATTCTTTTTGGATTTTTTATTTCCTTTTCCATAGAAAGCATCAGAAAAAGGAATAATTTCAGGAACAACAAAACCTTTTTTTAAAAATCTATATCTGCTTGTACATCGAGAGTCTCAAAATTATGTACAAAACTCTTTAAAATAGGAGAAGAATCATCTAAACAGGAGTATCTGCATGGTCTGGCGTGGTATCGTCGTCTGATTCGCTTGTGTCCTTGTCTACTATCTCAGCATCGCTCCCCTCTCTCTGGTCATCAGGATGATCCTCATTGTCATGGTGGTTCTTTTCCTCATCATCAAGATGTGTATCATGGATCAGCTCTTGCTCCTCATCCCATGACCTCTCCTCCTCTTGATCAGGTGTTCGTGGTGATCTATCGCTCATGAGACAAATGAAGTTAGATAAGAATTCAGAAAAAGAGATCGTACCTGTCGTGGTGTCTACCTAATCTAGATGCCTCCTCTTGTTATTCGGGTTCATCTGAAGTTGTGCAGGGAGAGTGGTCTTGGGTGCGATTAACTCATCCAGACTATGGTTAACATGCTCCATCTTAGTCCTATGTACGGCCTGGAGCGTACTCAATATATCCATGATCTGATTCAGTGCCAGGGCGTGTGAAGACATCTTAGACTCGGTGTGCTGACCCTGGCTATCTATTCTCTCCTCTCTCGGAGTGTGTTGATGCGGTTCGTACAGCTGAGGAGATCTTTGTAGAGTATACAAAGACTGCTACTGCTAGTGGTAATGATGTGACTGTGAATGCGAAGCAGGGTACTGAAAAAAATGTGGTCTCTGATAGGCGTGCTGGTGAGACTATTGCGGCTTGTAATGCTAGTGGTGTTGAGAGTGTGGACGTCCATGCTGCAGATGATTGTACTGATGCAGATGTTGCTGGTGTACGCTTTGAGGAGTATAATGGGATGAAGGCTGAATCAGAGTGTACCATATCTCGTTTATCTCAAGAATGGCTTGAGACTAAACAACAACATCTCCAGGGCTGGTTATCTGGCTCGAATCGACAAAATATGACTCTTATGGGGAGTTTAACTATATATGTTCCAATTAGAAAACAACTTTTTTATTAGGTACACTTTCTCTTTATGGTATTCCACCTCTTGCCTATTTTTGGTCCAAAGATGAAATTCTTATATAGCTCCCCGACCTCTGATTTCCATATAAAGAACACGACGAGAATAAATACCCTCTTTAACCTCCATTCTGATTTATTGTTTCTATTGAGGTCTATCCCTTGGCGATACTCCAATTGGGTCAGTGATCGATTTCTAGGTTTTGTCGTAAACCTAACTAGTTATTGGCAGGGAAAAAGGAATTTCAACAATAACCGCAACCCCCCGATATCATTTGAGAAAAAAAGAAGGATTGATGTGTCCAATGAATCGATTTGGATTGGAAATATTAAATGAATTAATCAAATAACTCTATTGATACATTCGAATAATTAAACATTTGAGAAGTCCTAGACTAAATTAATTATCAAAATCTAAAATTTATGCATGATCATAAAAAAAGGATCCATTTAAACCATGATTATGAGCAGGTGCATACTAATCAATCTGTAGAGTCTCAGTACTGCACCGGTTCACTCTAAAAAGAATGAATCTGATGGGTGGGAGGAGTGGGTAAAGATCTCTGAACAGGCTGTCAAGTCAAAGAAGGACGGGAATGCTGGTACTAAAGCTATAAACCTATCACCTTCTTCGTCAGATCGCTTAACTGCTGGGGCAGTGATGAGAGTTTCTTCAACTTTCGCAGCGGTTGTAAATCATGAACTTGCTTTTGAATCACATCGACCAATGTCAATTTATCACTAATGAATCGCATGTTAGTATTTGATTCAGAGTATGACATATTCACTACCTTTAGATGCTCTCGGTGGTGCACCGGTTGTGGGGCCTTCTGGAATGTCCGAGTAGAGTCAACAACTCGCGAGTTCTGTGCCATCCCTCAAACATGGACTAGACAGACTCGGCATCCCGATTCAAATAGCGGCCGCCACATGTGGCGCTTACTAGGACCTGGACATCCAGCTGGAGTCCTCCAAAATAATTATGAACAAGCACTTTTAATGGTATCTCATGATGAGGGCATCTCTCAATAAGGTCCTTAAATCTATCCCATGCCTCGTAGAAAGATTCATGCAGTAATTGCATAAAATTGAAGATCTGACTCCTCATCATATTAGTCATCTCGGAGGAAAATATTTACATTGGAAAGTGGACTTCAAATTGTCCCATGTCGAGATCTCCCTCCCCAAATGACTAAGACAGTAAAGTGCCTTATCTTCTAATGCAAAGGGGAAGGCTTCGAGGCAAACAGAGCCTCCTGCTTAACTCCTAGATAACTATTCGTACTGCAAATCATCTCGAATTGCTGCAAGAAGGTAAACGACCCGCTTGTAGCATTCCCGTAGAACTTGGGAAGTAAAGAAATAAACGACGGTCGCAACTCGTATGACCATTGATTCGGTGGTAACCAAATACAATGATATAGCGTCCTGGCTTTTCGGTCATACTCATCTTCTAGTGTTGTGGGAACCACGGTAGGCGATGGTGGATTTCCGACTCCTGCTCTCAGTGCAGCGATCTCGGCTCGCAGATCATCCTGGACTCTACACTGGTTTCTGATCTGTAAATTCATCTATTGCAATGTATCAAGAATCCCCGTAGTAGTATCTGTGGCCGGATCGGGTCTTATCTCTGTGTATTGCTCCGCAGTCGGTTGGTCCTCAGCTGGTCTGTCTTCAGTTGGTCCCTTCCCTCTAGCCATATTTTCAAATCCATTAGGAAGGAAAACGTCTAATAAGAACTCAGTGAAAAATGTGCAGGAGAATCAGATGAAAACTTTAGGCACGAGTTTGCCTCAACAGAAGGGCTGAGAATCGAGGGAGTCTGGGTCTGACTCTCCTCGTGAGTAGATGGGATCGACTCGGGAAGAGGGTCATCCCGAGTCCGTGAAGATGTACAACAAACGGTGGATCGTTGAAAGCTCACAGAGTATGAGCAAAAAAGCCATCAAGTCGTCATCTTCGATGTCAAAAGGATAACGAAGAGAGCACGATGTAAAGTCAAGAAAGCGAGGGTGAAGGAGTATAAGACACGGTATAACACACACCTCGCAAATAAACAGAAAACAACCCCAATTTCACCAACTCAACTCAGTGATGACCGTAAAAGATTGGTCATTTATCTTTTTGATTTTAGGTTTATTTGGCAAATAGATCTTATCACATATTAGCACGAGTTGATAGGTGCTTGTAATTTCCCCAGAACACTATCCCGAGTTCTTACAAGAAATCTCCTATTATCATCCAGTATGGGAGTAAGTACGGACCATTTCCAGCTACCTATTCTACTTGAGGACCATGCTATTGTTGTGTCCTCTAAACCTCTCACTCTGCTAAGGAAACTCGGTCCGTTTCTGGCAACCCGAGAGTCCCCACTGAAGATTAGGTGATTAAGTGTATGAACTAAGTAGTATTCCAAAATAAAACTATGTGATTAGTAATGGTTATCCAAGATCGAATGTTTCAAATCAAATCGTGCCCTTTCGTTGGAAACTCTATTTATGGAATGTGGACTTGGATTATTTTTCTAGTGATGTCCTACTTCTTATAAGTTGCAATTTAGGTACAATATATATTCATATGCGGATTGGAACTATAAGTGGAGTTGTTACAAGTCTCTTTACGTGGTATGTTAGTTTTTTGCGAGGTGACATTTCTTAGTGATAATGGTAATGGGGGAGTTGTCTATAGTTGTGGGTTCTCATATCTGTCTTGTTGTACACTTGTTATTTACCTTTCTAGTTGTTATTTTATATCCGTATTGGGCGCTTTGCTCATAAACCTATTGCGTGAATTCGGAAGGTTTACAGGAGCAGCAGCCGCAGTAGTAAGTGGCTATAGTTGACTTGTTGCAGTGCTTTTTTGTGGTACAATGTGGTCCTTCTCTTCGAGTTTTTGTACATATAGTTATTTTTGAGAGACAAGATGATGTATCCATACATGTAGCTACATTTCTACGGCATTGTATAATCTTTTTATGGACATGATACATGAATGGAATGAAAATAGAAATGAAAAAAATACAGTGTTTCTTTCATTACTTTTCTCATACAAGTTTGGTATAGCTTGGTATTTCGAATATAGAATCGTATGTGTGGATGTGTATTTGCTGAGTATTTGGATCCCTGGGGAGGGGTGTCACATCATGGTATCAGAGCAATGATACTCCAATATACTTCACAAATATGATTCTTATGTGGTATTCGAAATAGAGATAGTGTATGGATCTTGAGCCTACACGAGTCCCAGGAGATTAGTAGATTTAGTTACATGTCCACATGTCTCTCAAAGGTACAAAAATTTAATGTTATTGTTCTCGTGCAGGACCATGCCGCTACGAGTTGCCCCTGATGTGGCGCAGCAGTTGGCCCTGCTAGTTCAGGCCATTCAGGGCATCCAGCAACGTCAGGAGCAGCTAGAGCAGAGGCTCCAAGAGCAATCTGACCCCTCCTACAGACCTTCAGGGGAGGAGTCCAGCATACATCCGATGCCATCACTAGATTCAGAACAAGATGGGGATCTTGATGCTTTGCAGAAGCATCATACTACTTATACTGCCTACCAGAGATCCCAGGTACCACAATTCCTTGGCACCACTACACCTATTGACGCGGAGTTGTGGATGGATCATGTGTCGAAGGTGTTACAGATTATCCATGCTCCAGCAGATAGTTGGCTTACTTTTGCATAATTTTCATTGGCTGGATGTGCTGAGAGATGGTGGAATGCCATCTAGGAGCACCTTACAGAGCCGATTACTTGGGATGTATTCGTGGACAAGTTTCACGAAGAGTTCTATCCAGACCATTGGGTTGAAGAGCGAAGGAGAGAGTTTGCAGAGCTGAAACAAGGTTCCATGACAGCTCAAGAGTATCTGATCCGCTATACGGAACTTGCACGCCACTCTCCTGCCACTACAACCTACCCACGAGAGAATTTGCAGAATTTCATCCGTGGCATGAGAGAAGAAGTACAAGACCGTTTGTCTACCTTGGACCTCACCTCTATCAAGGAGGTGACAACAAAGGTAACAAGGTGGGAGGCTACTCAGAAGAGACAACCTGTAGGACAGACACAGTCTCATACTGAACAATACAAAAGAACATCACATCGAGATTCTCTCCATTCTCGCAGAAATCATCGTTTCCATCCATTTGCAGCAGCCCCAACTACCACAGGTTCTACTTCATCTCACACTTTGGGGCGAGTTGTGGCTAGCCATGGTGCATCATCTTCCCGACATCCCATACACCAACAGAGCCACAACTCGCGAGGGGACAATATTGTTTCTGGAGTATCATTCTCACCACGAGTGTGTTTCCATTGCCATCAGCCTGGTCATTTCATAGCACAGTGTCTCCAGCGTGCTTGTGGTTCGAGTACCCCTCATCAGACATATAGTGTAGTAGAACCCGAATATTCGCAGGGACAACGAGGGCAGTTGAATGCCATTAGTATAGAGCAGGCCCCTGCCTCCATTTCAGTTGTCCAAGGTATGGTTATTATATATAGAATTTTATTTCACAATTTCTTCAACCTTGCTTCTTGTTTTGTGTCGGAATCCACGGACCGATATCAAAGATAAGTTGCCTCGCTTGCTCACTAGTATAGAAGTCTGAAACCCTGAGTTTGTCTCTCTTTGAGATTTTTATAGGTTTCGTCCTTTTCTTTGAGACTTTTATAGACAACATAAGAACGAGACTAGTAGGATCACACATCAAGTCTCGTGGACGAGACTTCCTTTGAGATTTTTATGATGAAAAACCCCGAAACCCCGAACATGGACTAAATTGCAAAAATTTCTGAAGTCTAGACTCAACTGAAAAATCTGTACTTACGCAGAGTTCCAAAAATTCAAAGAACGAGTCCATTGTGCAGTGCTCATCGAGATCTTTCCAACGGTACCAAGAACGTCGAAATCCGGTATCGGATGAGGAAGTTATGGCCATTTTATGACCTTGGGTCAGAAACCGGACCCGGATCCGAACACGGATCCGTTTATCTGAACACGGGTATAAAATGAACTTGACTTAGGTTAGGTCGACCAGAACCCTTTTTCTCAAGCCAAGGCCACCGGAGCTCCGCCCTAAAGCTCGCTGGATCCGCCTGAGGTCACCGGAGCACACGAACGCAAAGCTGAAGGTGCCTACGTGACGATCTCTCTGCGGGGGACTCGTTCCTCGCCTCCGCAAGGTATGGTTACTCCCTCTTGCTGCCATATTCATGTCATTTCTTCCTCATTTTCGTTCTCATACATCGAATTCCATTGTGAAGTGGATTTGAGTGTCATGCACAAGAATAGCTAGACAGGTTTAGTTGCAGGTGGATCCCCTCCCGCTAGTGCCCTACGTTTAAATCTTGGGGTGATTTAGGGTTTGGCGGAGGATTGAGGTCGAATCTTTCGTGAGTACCTTGACACGAAGATCGGATTTGGGATGGTCATGGAAATGGGTCACGACTTGGGGGAAGAAATTTTGAACTTAATCATGCTCTAATGCCAGTGAGGTTATTTTAAAAATAATATGGAGATTCTTTGATAAATAAGGTCTGTCCTCGTGTTTGGCTGGTTCTGACTACATAATTCATATTCCTTTAAGCTTGTTACATGCCTCATTTCAAAAGTTCTGCTCAACTATGCCGTTTTCCTACTCACCGATCTTGGGGCTTGTGTGGTGCATTGCCTTCTCATTGTGACTCCTTTGCACTTGTCATAAGTATTTTTTATTAGTATTGTTGTCATTACAACTAACTTTATCATATTGTGTCGTTGTGGCCTTAGGATCCCTTGACAGCAGCATCCACAACGTGGCTCTTCATCTAAGTTTTGGAAGCCATGCATGTTTGGATAAATGTGATTGCAGATTTTGAGGGTATTTGATTGGTCATTGCTGAAAATCTTACTCTATATTATATCATGACTTATACATTTAAAAAAAAGAAACTGCTACATTATTTTAGCATTTGGTTTTATCATACCCGAACCCTGCATATATTGGGAATAAACACTGGACCAAGCCTCTTACTAGAGCATGGGTTCATTGGGGTAGAGGGAATAGTTGTAGGTCATGATCATGGTTTTTTTCATCACGTATAGGCCTAAAAAAAGAGAGTAGAAAGTCGTGGTTGATATGATTATGGTTGATGACCTACAAGATTACAACTACTGTGAAAAAAATGGTTTCATTAACAGTCTATAGTATTTGACTGGTCATAAATTTATCAAATATTCATACCCTAGTTATAGTGAGGATTCCATGGTAATATTTTCCAGTTTAAGAAGTCAGTACATTGATCCTTCTTTTATTTTGTGCTAAGCTGATTTTTTTTATTAGCCCTGAAATTGTTAGTAAACCCACAATACTGATTAAAGGACAAATGTATGCACGCTCGCTCAAACACTGTCAACTTCCATTGGCTAAACTGTACTGTATACATTATTCGTTATGTTTTTATGGTTAAAGCCTTTACACTGAAAATGTAAGAGCCTACATTCTAAATAACGTTGCGATGGCAGAAAGGTCTACCAACAATGTTTTCTGTGACGAGTATATAGGAGGACTTTTGGCTTTAGAGGTTATCCTGGGTAATTTATTCTGTATGTGTTTACTTCATGCTGAAATTTATGGAAACTCGAAGACAAATGAGTATGGTAAATTATTCTGAGTCACACATTGTATCGGTTATTTGAGTGCTTGTAATATAAGCACTACTTTAATAATGATGATTTGAACTGAGTGCAATAAATATAAAATTAGCAGAGATTTAACCAGAGATTTATATGATCCAGACAACGTTGAAGATCGTCCTCCACAAGATGGAGGACATATAATGATTCAAATTCGGCCTTTGTTAGATGAAACCCATAGTATATGGTCTATGGACCCCACTTACAGAATCTCTAAGGATGATGTTGGATTAAACATCACAATGCATATAATTAGTGGAACCTTAATTAACTTTTCCCTTTACCTCTGGTTGAGCAAATGCCACTAAGATAGCAACGTTTGACCAAAATATAATAATTTACATTGGATTTTCTTTTTGGAAATATAAATATTCTGTTTTCTTTTTCATGCTAGAAATGTTCTCTTTTGGGGGAGCATGGAAAACAGAAATTGAAGGATAATATTTCGTTATAGTTTCCCTGTTTATGAGAATGCATTTGCAAGGGACTTGTTCTTTATTGATTTCTCTACTGTAGCTTGTGATGTTTTCCTCTACTTACGGGTAAACCTCATTGAGATATGCTCAATCGGTTATTGAGAATATGCTAAAAAGAATGTGCTAAGTTTCCTCGAAGATTTATTTTGATGTGTAGGTCAGGTTTTATACAGTTTTTTTAAACGATATTTGAATGGGATTAGAGGCCACTGGACGAGTTTACAAAGATTAATGAAGGAGATGATTAAGAAGTAGGTGATTCCTTAAAGGAGAGGGTTTAGTGTGTAAACATCAGTTATAATAATACAACTTCATGTGTGGAAATATGAAACAGTGTAATCCCATAGAAATCAACTTATCGTTTTAAATATTAATAATGAGAGATAAACCTCCAAGGAGAAGCATGCTTCCTTGGAAACTCGGATAGAGCCTTGGACAACCGTAAATAACCCGGTCGTGAGTTTAGTGCTACTTTAGCTCACCGTATGTTGTGTACACTACTTATTGATCCTTTTGGTGTCTTAGTGAATTTTCTGCCATGGTGTCGAGTGGTTTGCGCCTTGTGCTTTGTGTTGCGCTTAGAATTCTTTGTGATCTCCGCCTGGCGATGAGGCCTACGGGCTCTATGTGACTCCTCTTGAGAATGTGCGTTACTAACAGAGGGTGTGAGTGGTGATCGTAAGTAGCATTAAACTACCGTCCAAGCTCTTCTTTCCTTATCGACGTAATTTCTAGGTACTTATAGGTGTTGGCCCCATGTATAAGTACCCGGATGCACCTTTGTGAGGAAAGACACCGAGTTCATTAAATAAAAAGCCATAAAACTATGTAATTAGTAATGGTTATCCAAGATCAAATGTTTCAAATCAAATCGTGCCCTTTCGTTGGAAACTCTATTTATGGAATGTGGACTTGGATTATTTCTCTAGTGATGTCCTACTCTCATATAAGTTGCAATTTAGGTACAATATATATTCATATGCGGATCGGAACTATAAGTGGAGTTGTTACAAGTCTCTTTACGTGGTATGGTAGTTCTTTGCGAGGTGACATTTCTTAGTGATAATGGTAATGGGGGAGTTATCTATAGTTGTGGGTTCTCATAATTGTCTTGTTGTACACTTGTTATTTACCTTTCTAGTTGTTATTTTATATCCGTATTGGACGCTTTGCTCATAAACCTATTGCGTGAATTCGGCAGGTTTATAGGAGCAGCAGCCGCAGCAGTAAGCAGCTATAGTTGACTTGTTGCAGCGCTCTTTTATGGTACAATTGTAGGATATGGTTAGATCCTCAAGCGCATCACGGAAGCGTGAGCATCGTATCGAATACGACGAGGAGCGACTAGTTGCACTAGTTGCTCGATGCAGCGGAATTTAAAAAATTTTCATACGACGAAAACACATGATCCAAGAACACTTCTCGGATCGTTTCGTCTAAACCACAAAAAAGTAATAGGATTACCTCTTGAAGCGTGGTTGCGATCAAGTCTCTAAACGAAGAGACCTCCTATCTCAAGTCCGATCTGACGGAGGAGATGCTTGCGAGCGCGGGGATGAACCGCGTGCTTCTCGCAATCCATGTTGATGATCCAAGTGGTGGATCTTCTGATCTCGACACATAAGATCCAACGTCTTATTCACGAGCGAGGCGTACCGAAGTAGACGGAGTTCCACGAACAAAACATCGGGCAGCATAACGACGATGCTGCGGCAACGAAGATTTCTCCATCCATGGTGGACGGCCATGAGAAGGGAGAGAGAGAGGGCTGACGTCTAGAGAGAAAGAGAGAGAGAGAGATATGCTTCTCAAGCATTGTGTGTAAAGAGAGAGCATGGGTATACCTCACTATTTATATGGTTTTGGGATCCATGGATCTCAATCCATGGGACATATAAAATCAATGGTTGAGATTGATTTAATTCAATCCAATGGTCAAGATTGTTGTTGGTAAAAGCCAACAACTTTAGATTAAAATATATTTGACAAAATCAAATATAAATCAATCCTAAAACATACCAATAAATAAGTAGGGAATAAACATGGAGATCAAATCTCCATGTATATTCAAGGGGACAGCCACCCATTCCATATAGGAATTGGGTGCCGCCCCCACATACCAAGTGGGGGAATCTCATGGATTCCCATGAGATTGCATGCTTACTTGATTTTCTCCATTATTTATTTCCAACAACTTTTGTTGGTATTTTATTCACCAAAAATAATTCTCAATTAATTTTGGGAATATTGCAATCTTGACATTGGAAAATTGTGAATCACATTCACGACCCAAAACAACATAGAATTTACATTATCAATTAATTACACAATGTGTATCCAATACACATAATAATTACTTAACAAATATAAATTATAATTAGCTCTCTCTAATACATTATAAATCACATTTATAATATATATTATGAATAATTGGATATTACTATCCACATTATTCTTCATCCATATTAATTAAATCACATTTAACTATATTGGATAACTTATTCTCATGTGCCCAAATAATATGAATCATATTCACATTATTTACATCTTTGATAATCAAATCACATTTAGTTATCTAAGATAACTCTCCTTATAATATGAATCAAATTCATATTATTTATGATAATTAAATCGCATTTAATTATCCATTTTCTCAATGCTCGGATACATATATCAACAATAGAATTATCCATGAACTCTTTCAAGGATAATGCGCTTTTTCCGCGAATACTTGGAGATAAGGACAGGGCGATTGTATTGTTCCACGTATAGTGACATGGATATTGAGATCATATCTCAAATCCAGATCGCGGGCCTCCCATAGATGCTTGATTAAATCAAGACCGCAACTCTAATCTTCTCATAGCATCTGAATCACATTCAGATCAATGTCCAACATTTGGACTAAGATCAGATTACTTCTATACTGAGAGGAGTCACTAAAATCCAGACCCGTTTCATCACTCCCTAGGAATGGAAACGTTATGGTTATACAATCGTTTATGATCACATCACCCTCAGGTATTCCTAATACATGTACATCCTGCATACTGGAAGACTCAGAATAATCCCGAAGTATTAGATCAACTTTACGCTGTCTACTTCAGGGTTCTATCAGTAAGTTTCTCATTCGATCATTGGAAGTCAGTATCGATATATACTTTCAAAAAGCATATATCATACCTAGGTCTTGATCATATACTTTCCAAAAGTATATGTCAAACCTACAAATTCAGTCAAGCTTCCAAAGCGAGACGACCATGTGCATGGAATTTGATTCTTCCCAATATCTCATGAGTGAGCTCATGTCTTCCGGTTCAGTAACTGAACCTGTATGATCCCTTTGAGAGATCGTATTACTCATATGCCCTTATATGCACACCAGCGCGTCGGTGTATAGACCATGATTAGGTCATCAACCTATTGGTCTGCCAAATATACATACTCAAACATATAGTAACACATCTGTCTCCGGTCAGAGGATGCGTGCATGTATCGTGACAACATACGATATAGGACTTTGGTTATCTCGATCTTATTAAGTAAACTCTTTGACCTAACTAGTCTGACACCTCCGAATCTCTATTCCTATGAAGAGGACCTGCATCAAGAGGTCGATCAGATATCAACCTTTAGAGAAAGGATTGGCATCTCCTTCTTAGGCTGGAGATCATCTCTTAATAATCATTTTATGGTGCTTGATGAGTCCTCAATCTAACTCTTTAGATATTCATCCAAGCACCAGCCTCTATGATTCAATAATTGAATCAACACTTGTATGATCATCAAGATGGCCATGGTACATAACCCTAATTGTACTAAGGGACCTATTATGCAAATTATTCATTCTTCATTTCATATCAGGGAATGATATTCGCAATAACATTTATTGCATAATGGCTCGTCGTGGGCTCGCATGTCCAATAATCTCCCAATGGCCCATAGAGCCATTAATGGGTTAATCATTTAAACCCACACTAATGTGACAATCATAGGCTATTTAGAAAATAGCTAGGTAAGTTGATCAGTCACTATGTTCCCAAGAGACTATGCCAAGTCCTTTTACGGTACTTGCATATCCCCTAGTAACAGTGCTCGCATCTAATGCGAATGTTGCATCTTACGCAACCAATACTCAATTTTGTTAAAGCTATTATAGGGTCCTTGACACTATAGCTTAATAATTGTTATAACCAGTATTTCCATAATCCTTATCAGAATACCTTTATCCCTGGAGATCACTGATGAATACCCATTCATCACTCTTTATTCTTATATTTTAGCTACAAAAACCTATGCAAATGCATGTAGATATGTGTAAATAGGAAAAGTTAGCAAAAGCATGCATGTTTGTAAATACCTATAATTAGCATGTTTTTGTACAAAAATAAAAGAAGAAAGATTAAAAAGAAAAAAAAGAGGGAAATATTTAGAATAAATATTGAGCAACCTAACCCAAGGGAGGGCTCAGCATGGGCCTGACCGCATAAAAGCCAAAGTAGAGGGAGATAGGGGCTCATGTGTAAATATTTATGTAAATAAATAAAATTATATTTTCCTCACCCAAAAATATGCTTGTATATATTTAGAAACTATTAAAAATAAAATAAAAATTTAAAAACCAAAAACTCAAAAATGACCTTTCACCATGTACATAGACCATGATCCTTTCTTTATTTAACCTTGTAAATAAATAAAATAATTTTCAAAATTTTTTGTAAATATTCTATGTATATATTGTAAATAAAATAAATACAAAGAAACAAAACAAAAATCAAATAAAAATAGCAAAAATTAAAATAACAAAAATATATTGTATATATACCATGTATATAGTGTACATAACTAATTATTTCCCCTATGTATATAAATAATAAAAATAAAATAAAAATAGCTTTTTATTCCTCATTTTATCCTATAAATAAATAAAATATAAAATAGGAATAAAAATGTATAAAAATAACTAATGAAAAATCAAAATTAAAAAAACCTATATTGTATATATACCTATATATAGACCTATTACGTAAATACCTCATTTTTATTTCCAAAAATTAATTAAAATTCACAAAAAAATAGAAAAAATTAAAACAAACATTTTTTATGTTTTGAGTTTTTCATGAATCGGCCATTTCCTATTTTATTCTGAATTTCCAAGCTATTTATGACGTGGCCCTTCCTGATTGGTCCACGGGGGATGTTGACCCCCCGGTCAACTCCCCCCTGTGGACCACTTCACACGGGTCGTGACGCCTGACCCGACTTCCCCGATTTTTCGCGTCACGACCCGGCCCCCTAAATCCGCAACTCTCGAGCTCCGATCATGCCCCATGCATCCGGGAACCTCGCCCCACTCCTCGCCTAGGGGTCCGTGCTTCATCGAGCCGGACCCAACCCCTTCTTCCCGGACCTGCACCCATATATAACCTGAGCTCAGCCGCCTCCTCTCTCCATCTTTGGCTCGCCACTCTCATTCCCGTGACCTCAATTGCAATCACCGAGGTGACAGCTCGCGTTTGCCTTTGTCGCAGTGAGGAGGAGGAGGTCGGACCACTGATCCGGCAGCTTTGCGACGCCGTGCTCCGCCGCTTGCAGGAGCTCGAGCCTCAGGCAGTGACAACCTTCGAGGCGACGACCGGGAGCTAGCTAAGCTCCAGCACAGTCTTCCGCACCACCCAGGTAGCCTTATAGCTCGCCCATTTCGTTTAATTTTAAGTTTCCCCCAAATCGAAGCTCCGTCGAGTTCCTTTGATTCCGGTCATCTTGCGTATCTCCTCGATCATCGGTACTCACTATCACCTTCGCCATCCTTCGACGCACCTTCTACGCCCCTTCATTCAACCCAGCTCGCACCGGAGCTGGGGTTCGAGCTCCACCGTCCTCCGCTCGCCGGAGCTCACTCACCCCGACGCACCGTCCACCCTCACGCTGCTTCATCGGGTCGAGGCACTTTGCCCTCGACCCGCGAAGCTTCTGGTTTACTTTGCAGGTAAAGAGGAGGCCATCTGAGGGCCCCTCACATCCAGGCCAGGAGCTCGACTCCGTCGACCTCGCCGGAGCCCCTCCAGGGCTCGGCTGGGCCATCGGAGGCCTCCACCAGCTGCGGGACTTCACCGCGGATCTGTTCCGGTACCCAGAGGCAGCTGAGGAGGACTACTGCACGCGCACGAGGCCGGCGAACTTCGCCGGCCACCTGTTCTTCCAGTATCCTCCACCACCGTCCGATCGTCCCCCGCTCCAGTTTCAATCGTCACCGTCCATCCTTCGAGGAGCAGATACCATTGATCGATTTGAGGGTAGATCCGGACCGTTGGAGCAGAGAGAGGGAACCACCAGCACCTGCCAGCCGTTTGATCATCCACGTGGCCCCCTCTGCGCCGTCGATCAGGCTCAAGTGCGGACGAAGAGAGGCGCCATCCACCTGCACCGTCAGATCATCTACGTGGCGCAAATCCAGCCATCGACGTAATAAGGGGTAATTTACTTAGGGCCCCCTCTTAGTTTTTGTTTTCAGTCCTAGTCCTGTAAATATTTTAGTCCTTTTATTTACGTAGGGTAAATTGCACATTGGACCTCGTGCTTGTTTAGTTTTGCATTTATGCCCCTGTGTATGTGAGCCACGTGCGTCGTCACGTGTATTTCTGGTTTATTTGCAATACTTAGCCTGTAGTTCTGATGGGTTTATGAATGAATGAATACTTTTTGGTAATTGCATCGATACCCCTGTGAACGTTTTATTTGAGCATGTGCGGATTTTAGTGGGTTAATTGCATAACCGTCCCTGGACTTTTGGTACGAGTTACCAAAAGGTCCTAGGTCTTGGTTTTTGTTACCAGAAGGTCCCTGAGTGCCCCAGGCACGCGCCACGCGCGTGACTTGCTGGGAAAATTGCACCTGGACCCCCAGATCTTCGGGTATTTGCACTTAAGTCCCTGTGCACTATGCCCTCTTTTTGATTTTGAATAAAATATCAAACCACCTCCAAATTCGATGAAAATTTGATACATGGCTCCTTCCATGTTGTTGGATTTTTGAGAATTTTTTAGGACAATTTTGATTTTATTTAGTATTTTTAAAAATTCAAAAACATCTATTTCAGCTACTGTCTAGGTTTAAAAATCCAAAAAAAAATATAAAAACACCCCCAAAAATTCTAAAAAAATTAGTTACTGTTCTTTGTGTGTTTCTTGATTTTCTAGCCAATTTTGGCTATTTTTCATAGAGTAAAAACCATAAAAATCTAAAAACACCTAAAAACTCATAAAAATTATAGTAAATAATCTAAACACCCAAAAACAATAATTTTGGTGCCCTAATTTTCCTTCCTTTATCTAGTATACAGGAAAATTACCTTCAGGTCCCTCTGAGATCCTTAGATATTTTATCTTTGGGTTTTGGGCTTGGCTGGACAGGACCTTGTCTTTTTACCACTGTTTGATTTTTAGAAAATAAAATATACCTTATAAAAATCTCAAAAATTCACCAAAAACACTTAAAAACCTAAAAAACATAAAAACAATTTTTCTTGAATTTTTGCTTGATTTTTGGTGCTTTTAATAAATTGCTCAAGTGTGCTTTTATTTGCTTTCTTTTATTTTCTAATTATATTAAAAATCCAAAAAAATATAAAAAATATTAAAAACAACTAAAAATCCTTGTATCTTATTTTATTTTCATTTTTACTACTTCGTAGGCCCTAGGCCAACCCGTGCTCCTTGTGTTCGACCCTGGGTGCTATACCAGGTTAATCTCATAGCTAGGCCGCTTTCTTTTGTGCTTGATTGATTTATTTGCTCGAGTGGTCTAATTTTTCTTGATTGAGTGACTCTGAGTGATAGAGGTCGCAACGACCTATTTAGTACCTTTACCTCGTTCGCTCGGGTCGCTCATCAGAATGGCACCGTTGCCGGGGAGCACGGCTTAGTAGTATTTTTGTCTTTATTTTTTTCGTTTTTTTTCGTTTCGCGGTTTTTCGCGGCTCTTCGGAGTCCGCGGCTTTTCACGGCTTTTGTATCTAGTTTCTTTTTGTTTTATTTTGTTTTATTTTGAGTTTCTTCTATTTTTATTTTTGTTTTATTTTGTGTGTTTATTTTATTTTTCATTTTTGCATATATACCCTGACTTGTATTTTCATTTCTTTTTCTTGTCATTTGATTATTTTTACTGGTCTGATCACTCTTTTCTCTGTCTTGCGAGGGCCCGAGGACCGCGGAGGCGACTTTCGAGGAGCCGGTGCAGCCGCGGCACTTGGAGGCGGCTTCTTTCTCTACGAAGCTGCAGGAGAGAGCGAGAGGAGAGAGTTGAGTGGGTGAGGTATTAGGATAGATTTTTCATTTATTCATTATTATTGTAATAATACAGGGACAGGACTTGGACACTGTTTGGACTTGTGACCGTAGCGGGTCTGTTTCGCCGAGCACCGGTGTGCTCGGGGGACCCATTAGGACCTCGCGGTTTTTCGCGATTTTTACTCGGCTTTCTTTTTCTCTCTTACTGTCATTTTCCGGTTTTTCGCGGTTTTTGTCGAGCCCCTAGATTTAGGACTCTCTGGTGATTGTGACGTAATTAAGTAGGATCCACACACCTTAATTGCATATCTGTTCCTATAGATCGTAATTGGACCTACTTAAAATAAATAATAAAAATAACCGACTCGCTAGCCTCCGTAGCCTACGTGACGTAGCTCGTCCTGTAAAGCGCTTACTCCTACCCCCGATTTGTCGGGCAGGGGAGGGACGGGCCAAGACCGGACCCTTTGGCTTGGAGGTCGGTGACCGGTTAGACGGTTCTTCGCTAGAAGTTGCTCGTCTAGGACTCGGCTTCCCGCTGCATCATTTAGCTTAGTTTAAATTCTGTCTTTATTTTATGCGCGGATCATTTTGCATGTAGAGAGCTGGAGCAAGGTACGCATTTCTGACTTTGCATGCATCATTGATTTCTCGTGCATCGGCTTTTTCGACTTCTCCCCCCTGTTTTGGACTTAATAATCAGGAGAATCGAAAAATTCGTTAGGCGTTTTGTTTGCTTTGAAAAATACCTAAAAAGTGTAACCATAAAATTGGGACTGCTAAGATTATTGACCTTAAAACTCGCTCACCCTAAAAATTTTGTCTTGGGGAGAGCAACCCCCTCATTGCTTGGTTTGTATGCACGAGAGAGTGACCCGCACCCTAGGTAGAGCCCCCCGTTGCTAAACCCGACTGATTACCGACTCTTCCGTGCGGGCCAGTCGGTTGGGGTTAGCAGCGGATATCCCAACAGGTCACGTAAGCGCTCTGATATCTTGAGTGTTCACCAAAATAAAATCGACAAGATAATTTGACCGAACTTTCACGGTCTTCAGCTCGCGTTGCGTTGGTGAACCGGGGGTTTGTTTTTAGATCATAATTTTTCCAGATCTCATCCGCCCTACTCGCCAGATCAAGATGATGGGTAGACGGTCTCTTAGGCAGCCTCTGGCTGCACCGCTCTCGGGCGCGTCTACCTCATCATCTAGGTTGGCTTGCGAGAGCTCAGACCCGCTCTCCGAGCCCGAGTACGACTCCACCCTGTTCCCCCTCGATCCCCTTTCTGATCTACCCGTGAGACCCGAGCCCGAGGAGAGATTGATACATTTGACAGCACCTGAGTTGGGCTCGTTTGATTTTGCAGACGTCGAGATGGCCGGAGCAGGCAGTTCTGATGATCACTCCCGTCGACCAGAGCACATTGTATTAGACCAGGGAGCGATCAACTCCACCCTGATCGCATCACTCGATACAGTCCAGCAGCAGCTCCGCGATCAGGGAGCATTCATGATGGAGATGAGGAGAGAGTTGGAGAGGCTCAGAGCAGAGAGAGACCAGCAGAGCGAGCTCGAGGAGATCCCGGATGCAGATGCACAGGCACGAGCCGCAGCAGCAGCAGCAGCAGTCGCGGCCGCCGCCGCAGCGGCAGCAGCCGCGGGAGGAGCAGGACCACCTAGACCGATGCGGGAGTTGCACAACCCCGGATCTACACTAATGCACCATTGGGTTGTGGTTCCGGCTATCGTGGGGGACTTCAAGTTCCCCCCGAACACCTTGCAGATGCTTCCTCGGTTCCATGGACTTGCTACAGAGGAGCCCCACCTCCACCTCCAGGAGTTTTTGATGATATGCAGCACTGTCCACGACAGACATGTGGACCAGGACACGATCAGGATGATCGCCTTCCCCTTTTCACTGGCAGACAGAGCAGCCACCTGGCTGAAACATTTGGGGAGATTTGTCTACACCTGGGAGCAGCTCCGCACCGAGTACTTGAACAAGTACTATCCACTCGGGCGGACGAATGCAGCGAGGGCCCTGATTAGTAACTTCTCCATGTTCCCCAACGAGCAGTTTCACGAGGCTTGGGAGAGGTTCAGAGAGCTCCTGGACAGATGCCCGCACCACGACATCACGAAGCCGAACCTAGTTCAGAGCTTCTTCAGTGGGTTGTCACCAGAGCTACAGGGCCTGGTGAATGCTTCTTGTGGCGGGTCCTACTTCGCCAAGGACCACGACCAGGTCTGGGCTATTTTTGAGGAGATGGCAGAGAACTACATGGTGATGTCCCAGACCCGGCTCTACACTCAGAAGACCCAGCCACATCAGCCAGGACCCGTGCAGTACCAGAGGATAGCACGGGTAGATGCAGGTCCTTCCAGTTCGTCCGCAGCAGCAGCAGCAGCAGAGTCATCAGCTGCGGACATGGGTATCATCAGCGAGAAGTTGGACCGCATGGAGCTGATCGAGAAGAAGCAGTGCCAGAGTATCACGCAGATGGAGCAGATGGCACAGGTCTTGAGCGACATGAAGACACAGCTCATGTGTCTTCAGGAGGCACAGACGGCTTCTCAGCCCCGTCTTCAGTCGCGAGGCGACACCGGCAGTAGCAGCAGCTCGTCCCAGCGCTCCAGCACTCCAGTGCAGCCTAGACAGGTTCACCTTGTACAGGCGGAGCCGTACCAGCAGCCGCAGCCCACCTACCAGCCCCCACCATCTCCAGAGATGCAGATGGTGGTATACCAGCCGGACCAGCCTCTGGCAGTACTCCCGCCAGCCCCTTTTGATGCCGAGCCGTTGATGGATGTCAACGGGATTTGGTACGACCGTCCCCAGCCTGGGATCCGACGAGACCATCCCGGATTCAGGTGGGGGAGTGGTGGTGCCCAGCCCCAGCAGCAGCCGTCAGGACAGGGAGGGCAGTACTCCCATCAGAGAGACCAGCACCAGCCGCAGCAGCAGCCCCCAGCATATCAGCAGCAGTCATCCTATGGTCCTCGTCCCTATCAGCAGCAGGGACAGTCTTGGAGACGTGAGCAGCAGGCTCACTAGGGATACCAGCAGCACCCTCCATCCTACCCCTCTTACCCACCACAGTCGTTCCAGCAGCCTCACCCACAGAGAGGCCACCCGTCGGGCTCCCACGAGAGCCCCGCCTTGGATGATATCGCCCGCCTCCTCACGGATCAGCAGGCTACATTCCGACGGGAGATGGACGAGTTCCGCTAGGAGATGCGGGACCTGGTGAGAGGGAAGGCCGCCATACCAGCCCAGATAGAGCCCAATCCGAACAGCCTCAAGAGGAAATCTGAGCAGGTAGTACATACTGAGTTAGCCACTCCTAGTGATCCATTTGATGATACTTCTTCGGATCTATTTGATGCTGATTTTGTCACACTTAGGAGCGGTAGGACCCCAGCAGGCGGCGGCGCCTCATCTGAGCACCATCCCGAGGCGCCACAGGAGGAGGAGGAGAGCGGTACTGAGGCCGCTCCAGATGATGACGGAGGTACTGAGGCCACCAAGGATGCTGATCCCACCGGCGGTACTGAGGCCGCCGCTTCACCAGATCTAGGAGGTGGTACTGATGCCACCCATTCAGCCAAGCCAGCCAGCGGTACTGATGCCGCACGACGTCTACCTGCAGCAGCAGCAGAGCAGCCAGCCCGTGGTGGTACTGAGGCCACCGGTGTTTGTAGAGACAGTGATGTTGTTTTTCCTCGTGTTCATGTATCTCGGAACTCTGCTATGAATAAAGGAAAAGGTTTACTTTCTTCTGGTCCCACTGTGGTGCATGATGTATGTGTGGATCCGGTCCTTGAACCGTCTAGACCTTTTCCTAGTCCTTCATCTGAGAAGGACCCAGTGATCCCCTTCCCTAGAGCCCTTCAGATGGGAAAGGGGAAGAAAAATGATCCAAAAAAGAGAGAGCTTGAGGAGTTCAGCCAGAGCATGATTGATCGATTCCATATCCAGCTGACCCTCCAGGAGGCTTTGTAGCACATCCCCCTTCTCCAACGTTCTTTGAGAGAGAGGACTACAGTTAGGAGGAGGAGGAGGAACCACACTTCAGAGATACATGTGCTGACGAAAGCCACGTGCTTTGCGATCCAGAACCGACTGCCAGCCAAGAGGCCAGATTCAGGGGCCCCGTATGTCAGATGCCAGATTAGTGAGCAGTGGTTCGACCGTACTCTTCTAGATAGCGGATCGTCGATTAACCTTCTTCCGGCAGCCCTTCTCGACCGCTTCGAGTTGGGCACTCTTCGACAGAGGAGGACAGTCCTTCAGTTCGCTGATCGATCTGTCAAGAGGCCGAAGGGGTTATTACGAGACGTTATCGTCACGATTCAGGGCCTGCAATTCCCCGTGGACTTCGTAGTGTTGGACATGGAGATCCCTGAGTCAGTGGCCGATACCCCGATCATCCTTGGTCGTCCGTTCTTGGCCACAGCCAAGGCGGTGACTGATCATGATAGCGGGAAGGTGTGCTTTCGCGTCCAGGGCGAGAGTATACAAATAGAGACGGTCGAGGACTATAGAGCCAGATTCAGATCCCGCTCAGATGCGAGTACAGACTCAGAGCAGCTGACAGACGCAGAGCCAGACATCCACCAGGACTGTGATTTTGTGATCACAGATGATGAGGCAGCTTGGGTAGACCTTGAGACACAGACTACCCTCTCACTTTCAGACACAGCTGATGCAGAGATGACAGCAGAGGAGAGTCTGGAGAGCACAGACCTGGTTCAGGATACCATTGAGGCAGCAGAGCCGGTCCTCGATCGCAGCACGATGACTAGTGATGGTGGTGCTGAGGCCACCTTGTTTTCCGGTGGTACTGATGCCACCGTTTCTGATACAGATCCCTCGGATTCAGAGTCTGATTGGGCCGATTGCTGTGATCAGATGCCAGACCTGAGTCCATCTGAGCCGATTGATGAGGAGGAGGTAGATGCAGAGCCGAGCAGAGACAGTACAGTTGAGCCTCCTTCTCCCGATCCAGTTTGCGAGAGTATGCTTTCACTTTCCCAGGCAGATTTGGCCGACCTTGCAGCTTTCACTCAGTTTCATCCACAGCCAGATTTGCCGGCACCCAGCATTCCAGAGCTGAAGCCGCTCCCTACTTCGCTGAAATATCGATTCCTTGCGGGAGATCCAGAGATGTACCCAGTCATCATCTCCGCCGAGTTGACTGGAGAGCAGGAATCCCGTTTGATGGGGGTTCTTGAAAAGAACCGCAAGGCGATCGGATGGAGTGTAGCAGATCTCCATGGGATTAGTCCATCAGTATGCTCCCACCATATCTATCTCGAGGAGGGGGCGAAGCCGTCGCGTGAGTTCCAGCGGCGTCTGAACCCCAACCTGAGAGAGGTTGTGATGAAGGAAATATCAAAATGGTGGGGTGCAGGTTTTATTTATCCCATTTCCGACTCCAAGTGGGTCAGCCCCTTGCATGTGGTGCCCAAGAAGACGGGCATCACGACTGTGATCAGTGAGTCGAGAGAGGAGATTGCTACACGAGTACCCACCTCTTGGAGGGTTTGTGTTGACTACAGGAGACTCAACCAAGCCACCAAGAAGGACCATTTCCCCCTGCCTTTTATTGACCAGATCATTGAGAGACTGGCAGGGAAGAGCCATTATTGCTTCCTGGATGGGTACTCAGGTTACAACCAAGTGGCCATCACTCCTGAGGACCAGGAGAAGACCACCTTTACCTGTCCTTTCGGCACATACGCTTTTCGACGCATGCCATTTGGGCTATGCAACGCCCCTGCGACTTTTCAGAGGTGCATGCTGTCGATCTTCTAGGACATGGTAGGGGAGTGCTTAGAGGTCTTCATGGATGATTTCTCGATCTACGGCGACGGATTTGATTCTTGTCTTGACTGCCTAGATCGAGTACTTCAGCGATGTATTGAGTATCACTTGGTGCTATCTTGGGAGAAGAGTCACTTCATGGTGACTCAAGGGACGATGCTTGGCCACATCATCTCCAACAGGGGCATGGAGGTTGATCCGGCCAAGGTTGATGTCATTAGAAAACTCACACCGCCGTCCAATTTGAGGCAGTTACGGTCATTTCTAGGGCACGTTGGATTTTATAGGAGATTTATTCAGGATTTCAGCAGGATTGCCCGGCCGTTGACTGACCTCTTGACGAAAGACACCGAGTTCCTTGTCGATGACAAGTGCCTTTCGTCGTTTGCTACTCTCCAGCAGTGTGTGATTGAGGCTCCTGTCCTCCAGCCGCCTGATTGGTCTCTCCCATTCGAGATCATGACGGACGCCTCCGATTTTTCCGTAGGGGAAGTGCTGGGACAGAGGAGGGATGGAGTACCATTTGCTATACACTATGCTAGCCGCACATTGGATTCCGCCCAGTGGAATTATACAGTCACAGAGAAGGAGATGCTAGCCGTAGTGTTTGCCCTGGATAAGTTTAGATCATATATCATCGGATCTAGAGTGACTTTGTTTACAGATCACACCGCCATCAGGTACCTCATGGCAAAGAAGGATGCCAAGGCCAGACTGACTAGATGGATCCTTCTACTCCAGGAGTTCGACATTGAGATTAAGGATAAGCCTGGAGTCAAGAATGTGGTGGCGGATCATCTCTCCCGATTAGAGCAGCCTGAGGATTCTGAGCAGATTGATCCTATTAGAGATACCTTCCCAGATGAGGCGATCCTTGCTATCGCCTCACTCCCATGGTACGCCGATATTGTGAACTTTCTCGTTGTTGGGAAAGTCCCACAAGATTGGCCCAGGCAGAGGCTTGAGACCTTCCTAGCGAAGGCCAAGTCTTACCATTGGGAGGATCCCATCCTTTACCACGAAGGAGGGGATAGCGTCTGGCGTCGGTGTATTCCTCAGGAGGAACACCATAGCGTCCTCACTTACTGCCACAAGCTTGAGGCAGGAGGACATCATTCTGGGAGGAGAACGGCACAGAAAGTGCTCCAATCCGGCTTGTGGTGGCCTACCCTCTTCAAGGACTCAGATGAGTTCGTGAAGAGGTGTACTGACTGTCAGAGGATGGACACTTGTGGACAGCGTGATATGATGCCGATGCAGCCCATTCACTTCTGTGAGGTTTTTGACGCATGGGGCATCGATTTCATGGGTCCATTCCCTAAGAGTCAGGGATTTGAGTACATTCTGTTGGCCGTTGATTATGTGAGTCGTTGGGTGGAGGCTATCCCCGCCTGAGCCGCTGATGCGAGGACAGTTTGCAGATTTTTGAGGAAGCATATCATCACGCGGTTCGGGGTTCCACGAGTTCTTATTTCTGATGGGGGATCTCACTTCATCAACGACCAGGTGAAGGCACTTGCTAGCGAGTTCGGCATAGATCATTGTGTTGCTACACCGTACCATCCACAGACGAATGGTCTAGCCGAAGTGTCGAATAGGGAGATCAAGACTATTCTGCAGAAAGTCGTCCGCCCTGACCGAAAGGATTGGTCATAACTTTTGGACTCGATCTTGTGGGCATATAGAACGTCTTTCAAAACACCTTTGGGCACATCTCCCTTTCGCCTCGTATATGGCAAGCCATGCCATTTACCTGTTGAGCTGAGGCACAAGTCACTTTGGGCAGTTACAGACATACTTATGGATCCAGATGGTATAGGAGACTAGAGGAGGGCAGAGCTAGCTGCCCTGGAGGAGCTTAGAGATTCAGCTTTCTCAAGCAGCCTACATTATAAGGAGAGAGTCAAGGAGTGGCATGATTCTCATATCAGCCACAAGCATTTTGAGATTGGGCAGAGAGTATGGTTGTTTGATGCGAGGCTTCGATTATTTCCAGGGAAGCTACAGAGCAAATGGAAAGGACCTTATCTGGTTCGGAAGGTACACGACAACGGTAGCATCGACATATCTGAGTTGTCTTCTGAGAGTACCTTCCGAGTGAATGGCCAGCGGCTCAAACCATTTCTAGATCATGAGCCGCGGGTCGTTGATATTGCCCCTATTCATTTTGCGTGAGATGTGGTCTTTGACTCACATCTAATGCATCTCACGCCTGAGCTTTACTGATCCTCCGTTGTATATAGATCCAGATGTCCATATCACCACATTCCTTAGTTCCACATCCCTTTCTTCATCTTGTTATTATGCTATACTTAGGGTGCACTTTACCCTAAGTATAGGGGGGATGTGAGACCTTTCGGGTATTTCTTTTGTTTCTGTCTACCCCTGTTTTGCTGCCTATACTTAGGGATATCTTACCCTAAGTATAGGGGGGGTAGACCCTGTACATTCTCCACTCGGTTTTCCCTTCGTGTACAGCCTGCTATACTTAGGATTACTTGATCCTAAGTATAGGGGGAAGACTCGAGTCCATCTTGACTTTTCATTTCCTTTTGTATAGCCTTTCTTTTCACTTCCCTATACATAGCACGAGTTATGTCTTCTTCATTGCTCTTGACTCTGAGGACATCGTTCGAGCTAAGTATAGGGGGGGTGTGTATATATTTCATATATACTTTAGCCATAACTCGTACTTTGTGTGAGTGTGTTAATAAATAAAAATGGCTAAAAACCACAAAAATTAAAAATTTTCATGTACATAATCTTCTTTTATTTGCACATACATAGCTAGTGTACAAATTATTTTTGTAAAAATGATTTCAAAAATCTTTTGTGTGTAAAGCTTGTGTAAATATTTTGGTATCAAAATTATGTATATAGTACAAAATTTTTCCAAAATGTTTTGAAAATCAAAAAGTTTGCAGAAATCTTGTGTAAATGTGTGTAAATATCTTTTTGCAAAACTTGCACTTCATGCATCATCATTCATGATTTCAAAACATTTTTCAAAAATTTTGCATGATTGTAAAATAGTGTGTAAATATGCATCTTTTTGTACATATGTATATAGTTTTTCTTGGATGATAGTTGACATTTAAACTAGCCAGGAATCAAATTGAGAAATGGAGCTTGATTAAGATCTTAATCCACCTAATTCTAAGAGGAACCTTATAGGGCTTAGGTTTAAGGCTTTTCAGGTCCATGGTGACTTAATTCTTGGAGTCCACTAGGCTATGATCACATATCATCTCAATGAGCCTAAGTAGAGCACTTAACAACAACACATGACTCATATAGATTATGGCTTTACTTGGACAACCGCACTATGCACCAAGCTCTCTACGGATGAGGTGGTGAGGAGGCAGTCTTCCTTGGCTTGGGGTAGCATATGAGGGTAGTACTTCTAGGCGGAACCTCTCTTCTTCTTATAGTGAAGGAAGTGCGTCTCAACTTGGTCTGGTTGCCATGAAGTCTAACGACGGGAGTTGTGGGTTGCAATAAAGCTTCAAAAGAGGGATAGTCTACTGGCTCAAGAGGAAAAACTCCTTGTATATATGCTGCACATGTATATGTTGTATAGATGCACTCGAAAAAAAAATGCAAAAAGAAAAGAACTCCAAAAAAGTGGTGGGTCTGAGAGAAAATGATAATCCCACCGGAGTATGTATATAAGTGCAAATAAGCAAAGCTTGGTTTCATGATCCACCTGTTGTAGCTTGCAGCAGGGAGACTTGGTTACACTGGTCAAGCTCCCAAGGGTACTTGGCTACACTGGCCTTGACCCATTCTCTTCTTCCCCCTCTTCTTGAGCCGGTTGTACTTGAACTTAGAAGGGAATACCCCGCTCCTCGAGGAAAGAGTGGCCAGATTGAGGTCATAGAGTTACCTTGTTGGGGAGGGTTGTCAAGTTGCCATTTCTGAGGTGGAGAGCTTAGACCTCACTTTCACAGGACAAGAAAAGATTCATGGTCTTCAGGGTTTGTGATTGATGACTTGTTCTGATCTGGAGCATTGAGGAGTCTTGGTTATAGATTGGTGGAACTTAGAGGCTGTTAGGTTTTAAGCTTAAGTCTAAATAAGGTTCCGACACATTAATAATCCAAAGATCTGATTGAGCTCCATACCTCAATTTAATGAAGGCAAGTTTAATAATCAACCTTGATCCATGTACATTCTCTTTTTCTTTTTCTTTCTTTCTTTTTCACTTCTTTTTCAAATAAGTGTTTGCTAAGGGACTAGCAAAGTATAGTATAGGGGGGTGATGAATACCCATTCATCACTCTTTATTCTTATATTTTAGCTACAAAAACCTATGCAAATGCATGTAGATATGTGTAAATAGGAAAAGTTAGCAAAAGCATGCATGTTTGTAAATACCTATAATTAGCATGTTTTTGTACAAAAATAAAAGAAGAAAGATTAAAAAGAAAAAAAAGAGGGAAATATTTAGAATAAATATTGAGCAACCTAACCCAAGGGAGGGCTCAGCATGGGCCTGACCGCATAAAAGCCAAAGTAGAGGGAGATAGGGGCTCATGTGTAAATATTTATGTAAATAAATAAAATTATATTTTCCTCACCCAAAAATATGCTTGTATATATTTAGAAACTATTAAAAATAAAATAAAAATTTAAAAACCAAAAACTCAAAAATGACCTTTCACCATGTACATAGACCATGATCCTTTCTTTATTTAACCTTGTAAATAAATAAAATTATTTTCAAAATTTTTTGTAAATATTCTATGTATATATTGTAAATAAAATAAATACAAAGAAACAAAACAAAAATCAAATAAAAATAGCAAAAATTAAAATAACAAAAATATATTGTATATATACCATGTATATAGTGTACATAACTAATTATTTCCCCTATGTATATAAATAATAAAAATAAAATAAAAATAGCTTTTTATTCCTCATTTTATCCTATAAATAAATAAAATATAAAATAGGAATAAAAATGTATAAAAATAACTAATTAAAAATCAAAATTAAAAAAACCTATATTGTATATATACCTATATATAGACCTATTATGTAAATACCTCATTTTTATTTCCAAAAATTAATTAAAATTCACAAAAAATAGAAAAAATTAAAACAAACATTTTTTATGTTTTGAGTTTTTCATGAATCGGCCATTTCCTATTTTATTTTGAATTTCCAAGCTATTTATGACGTGGCCCTTCCTGATTGGTCCACGGGGGATGTTGACCCCCCGGTCAACTCCCCCCTGTGGACCACTTCACACGGGTCGTGACGCCCGACCCGACTTCCCCGATTTTTCGCGTCACGACCCGGCCCCCTAAATCCGCAACTCTCGAGCTCCGATCATGCCCCATGCATCCGGGAACCTCGCCCGACTCCTCGCCTAGGGGTCCGTGCTTCATCGAGCCGGACCCAACCCCTTCTTCCCGGACCTGCACCCATATATAACCTGAGCTCAGCCGCCTCCTCTCTCCATCTTTGGCTCGCCACTCTCATTCCCGTGACCTCCATTGCAATCACCGAGGTGACAGCTCGCGTTTGCCTTTTGTCGCAGTGAGGAGGAGGAGGCCGGACCACTGATCCGGCAGCTTTGCGCCGCCGTGCTCCGCCGCTTGCAGGAGCTCGAGCCTCAGGCAGTGACAACCTTCGAGGCGACGACCGGGAGCTAGCTAAGCTCCAGCACAGTCTTCCGCACCACCCAGGTAGCCTTATAGCTCGCCCATTTCGTTTAATTTTAATTTTCCCCCAAATCGAAGCTCCGTCGAGTTCCTTTGATTCCGGTCATCTTGCGTATCTCCTCGATCATCGGGACACACTATCACCTTCGCCATCATTCGACGCACCTTCTACACCCCTTCATTCAACCCAGCTCGCACCGGAGCTGGGGTTCGAGCTCCACCGTCCTCCGCTCGCCGGAGCTCACTCACCCCGACGCACCGTCCACCCTCACGCCGCTTCATCGGGTCGAGGCACTTTGCCCTCGACCCGCGAAGCTTCTGGTTTACTTTGCAGGTAAAGAGGAGGCCATCTGAGGCCCCCTCACATCCAGGCCAGGAGCTCGACTCCGTCGACCTCGCCGGAGCCCCTCCAGGGCTCGGCTGGGCCATCGGAGGCCTCCACCAGCTGCGGGACTTCACCGCGGATCTGTTCCGATACCCAGAGGCAGCTGAGGAGGACTACTGCACGCGCACGAGGCCGGCGAACTTCGCCGGCCACCTGTTCTTCCAGTATCCTCCACCACCGTCCGATCGTCCCCCGCTCCAGTTTCAATCGTCACCGTCCATCCTTCGAGGAGCAGATACCGTTGATCGATTTGAGGGTAGATCCGGACCGTTGGAGCAGAGAGAGGGAACCACCAGCACCTGCCAGCCGTTTGATCATCCACGTGGCCCCCTCTGCGCCGTCGATCAGGCTCAAGTGCGGACGAAGAGAGGCGCCATCCACCTGCACCGTCAGATCATCTACGTGGCGCAAATCCAGCCATCGACGTAATAAGGGGTAATTTACTTAGGGCCCCCTCTTAGTTTTTGTTTTCAGTCCTAGTCCTGTAAATATTTTAGTCCTTTTATTTACGTAGGGTAAATTGCACATTGGACCTCGTGCTTGTTTAGTTTTGCATTTATGCCCCTGTGTATGTGAGCCACGTGCGTCGTCACGTGTATTTCTGGTTTATTTGCAATACTTAGCCTGTAGTTCTGATGGGTTTATGAATGAATGAATACTTTTTGGTAATTGCATCGATACCCCTGTGAACGTTTTATTTGAGCATGTGCGGATTTTAGTGGGTTAATTGCATAACCGTCCCTGGACTTTTTGGTACGAGTTACCAAAAGGTCCTAGGACTTGGTTTTTGTTACCAGAAGGTCCCTGAGTGCCCCAGGCACGCGCCACGCACGTGACTTGCCGGGAAATTTGCACCTGGACCCCCAGATCTTCGGGTATTTGCACTTAAGTCCCTGTGCACTGTGCCCTCTTTTTGATTTTGAATAAAGTATCAAACCACCTCCAAATTCGATGAAAATTTGACACATGGCTCCTGCCATGTTGTTGGATTTTTGAGAATTTTTTAGTACAATTTTGATTTTATTTAGTATTTTTAAAAATTCAAAAACATCTATTTCAGCTACTGTCTAGGTTTAAAAATCCAAAAAAAATATAAAAACACCTCCAAAAATTCTAAAAAAATTAGTTACTGTTCTTTGTGTGTTTCTTGATTTTCTAGCCAATTTTGGCTATTTTTCATTGAGTAAAAACCCTAAAAATCTAAAACCACCTAAAAACTCATAAAAATTATAGTAAATAATCTAAAAACCCAAAAACAATAATTTGGGTGCCCTAATTTTCCTTCTTTTATCTAGTATACAGGAAAATTACCTCCAGGTCCCTCTGAGATCCTTAGATATTTTATCTTTGGGTTTTGGGCTTGGCTGGACAGGACCTTGTCTTTTTAGCACTGTTTGATTTTTAGAAAATAAAATATACCTTATAAAAATCTCAAAAATTCACCAAAAACACTTAAAAACCTAAAAAACATAAAAACAATTTTTCTTGAATTTTTGCTTGATTTTTGGTGCTTTTAATAAATTGCTCAAGTGTGCTTTTATTTGCTTTCTTTTATTTTCTAATTATATTAAAAATCCAAAAAAATATAAAAAATATTAAAAACAACTAAAAATCCTTGTATCTTATTTTATTTTCATTTTTACTACTTCGTAGGCCCTAGGCCAACCCGTGCTCCTTGTGTCCGACCCTGGGTGCTATACCAGGTTAATCTCATAGCTAGGCCGCTTTCTTTTGTGCTTGATTGATTTATTTGCTCGAGTGGTCTGATTTTTCTTGATTGAGTGACTCTGAGTGATAGAGGTCGCAACGACCTATTTAGTACCTTTACCTCATTCACTCGGGTCGCTCATCAATCACTATCTCTAAAGGTATCCAAAGTTAAGACCTTTTAGATTACTATCTATAAAGTCTTAAGTATTTGAAGATAGGACTTTTGAGATCACTATCTCAAAAATCTTATCATCTATGAAGATTTTGTTATTACTGCAATCAAGTGTTTTATCTCCATAGTAGGATTAGTAATAGTTTACTACTCCCACTGCATGGCAGACATCTGGTATTCGTACACATCCAGCATACACTCAGCTTCTCGTAACTGATGCACAAGTGCAAGCAGTTCTAGCATTCACTTCCTCAACTTTTTGAGGTGTTATCCCTTTAAATAGGTCAGTACCATATCTTACGGGATGGAAGCCTTTCTTGGAATTTCTAAGAATAGAATATGTCCAAGGTGTACTGCAAGTGTGACAGTCCCAATATCCTCTTCTCTTTGCTTCTGAACAACTTCAGAACTAAGATCTAAGAGGTATCTTTGAAATCATATTTCAAGGTATGGAATAGCCAGTCTATAAAACACTTATTATCATCCTTATATCATTCCAAATGATTAGGATATTATCTACATTTAGCACGATGAACACAAAGGCAGTCCCACTAAACTTCATATGGTTTATCAAGATTTTATCTGAAATCATAACATTTATAATTTCATCAAATCTTATGTTCCAACTATGAGAAGCTTATTTGAGTGTAGCTAAGGTTAGCAATATTCTGATGGGTTAAAGCAAGGACACTGGAGAGCAAGTCTCATCGCAAGCGATGTCTTCTCTTCGGTGTGTAGCTCATAGCTACGAACCGTGCTTTGAAGGTCTCTACCTTCTCATCAAGTTCCCTCTTTCTCTTGAAGATCCATTTAAACTTTAATGGGTCTTACCCATATAGGTGGATCCTCGAGGGACCATATACAACACTTGTATACGAAGTCTACTTTACACTTTATTGCTAAAATTCATCTTTCCATGTTATGATCCTCAGGAATTTCATCACATGAAATCCGATCATTGTCAGATTTCTCTGACACATGGAATCCATCCTCAAACTCATTTGAAGAGGTATTAGTGTTTCATCTTTAACTATCCTTTTAGTTTCCAATTTCAGGAGCCTCATTATCTTCTCAAGATTAACTGAGTTCCTACACTTCATTTTCATCTTGATTCTCAAGAGTCTCTACCTCTAAGAATCACATTCTCATAGATGAGATATTTTAAGAATCTCAAGGTCATAAAGTAGGTATTCAATACCATCCTTTATTTTCCTAATGAAGTAGCACTCTCCAGTGACAGATTCCAGCTTAATTACATGGAACCTTATTAAGTATATATACAATGCAGTCTCTACCACATATATATATATACCTGGAAACTAAGAGATAATTATGCTAAGATTAATCATTGATCAAATCATGTCACACATGATCCAATTGTATCTCCCTATAACTCTATTGAGTTAAGGTTCATTAGGAGAATTGAGATAGGAATGATATTCATATCTCCATAAGGTATTTCTTGAATTCATCTAATAGGTACTGGCTACCTTGGTAAGATCAAATTCATTTCATCTTCCTTCAAACTTTGATTCTAAACCAAAATTGTGAAATCTTTGAACATTTCAAAGTTTTCTAAGTGAAGAGAAGAAATCTCATATCACAAATAATCACTAATAGATATCACATATCCATAATGTTTATTCTGATATAGATGATTCACATACATCAATATATATGAGATCTTGAATACCTTAACATCTTACACCTTTCTCAAAGAAGGGTGTATTTGACATTTTTACTTTGAATACAATATTCACAAGTATGTGAGATTTGAATCTTTAGACAATCTGAAGTTTCATGTCTTACTTGTCCATTGATCTCATCAACAGACATATGTCCAAAATTTGATGCCAGATCATTGTCAAATGATCTTTTATCCTCCTATTGATCTTTAAAGGTTTAATTTTCAGTATTAGAAATCTTAATGAACCATTCATTAATTTTCTAATTTAGTAGAGTCCACTAGATTTTAGATTACTATTTGAAATATCTCCATCATAACTCTTTATGATAGATTTATTACAGAATTCATGTTTATATCCAACAATTAAAAATAAACAATGAGTGTATTCTAATATCTAGGCCATAGAGACATTCTCTAAAACTAAGGGCTCCCACTGAAAATATGAAGTCTATTCATCCAATGGAAATTGTTGCAACACTTGCATCACTTTCAACATGGATGACCAATAAACCTTAAGATCAAATTTCTAATATTCTAATACATATGCAACCAATTGCAAGTGTTATTAGAAGATTGAGATACAATTATTAGACTTTACCTTATAAAATAAGTAAATCAATTTCAATGATTATATGTAGGTTATTCTGATGTATTATCCGATTCATTCTCTAAGGATTCTAGATAGATTTGATAGTCATACTATCAACACATCAACATATTGCAGTATTGGCATTCATCCAACTCTTTGGATGTCATGTGGAAGTCACAGAAGTACAGTCAACTCTTTAATTATACTTCTTGCTTGGGTCCAACCCATGCTTCTACAGCGCTCCCTTTATCTATAAGCAACCATTTCTTAAGACTAAGGACCTCTTATGTTAAATTCAAAAGAATTCAATGTAAGAGCATTTTGACATTTATACATGCTTTACCTAATTCATACAATATGAATATTATGAAGCTTCATGAATGACTAGAGTATAGACAGTAGAATGATGACACTCATCATCTACATCCATCTAAACTCTTAAAACATAGGTTCAGGTAGGTACTCAAACAATTTGAATACATCATCTTATAGAGTTACCATTCTACATGATGCAGAGAACCATGTAATTCATGATTAAATGTCAAGAGCACATATGTATACCAGAACATCTTCTTAGATTTTATAGAGACATACAAACCCTAGGGTTTTAGTCCTATTGTCTTATTTAATTATCATTCCTCATTATTATGAGGAAACTTGCACATTGCAACCACATACATTATTTGTTCAATTGCAAGTACAATATCTGGATCAAGGGTCCAATCCATGATATTCTACTGGTTATTATTGAGTATAACATTGAGTGGGATTAATGAAGGATTATCTGAAATAAGAAATTTACATAAACTTATATAAATATATAATTTACTTTGATTTAGGAATTTTTATATCAAAGTTGTCTTGCCATGTCAACAATGAAAGTTCATTCCCTTAATCACTTTCAATGTAAGAGATATACTTACCATTATATCTCAAGCAAGATGTGGGATCTCCTTCCTTATCCTTGTTGCATCCCAATAATATGAGAACTTACAACTCAGATAAAAAGAAGCGGGAACACATTCTGCCCTGCAAGTCCAACTTGCATCTCCCAATTCGGTCTTTAACACCCGGGCCCACCACCCCTAAGGTGATGTTGACCCGTCATTAATTGAACCAACCATCAACAGGAATACAACTCGCTATGCGCAATCCAATATCGCCCCAATAATATGAGGACTCGATATTGGGGTCACTACGCATACATCCTTACTCTTTCGAGAAGCGACGAGCCCAATCCAAATGGATCATATGCAAGAGTTGTCACTTTGGACAGGCGTCTCCTACATATAATATCTGGCGACAGAACCTTTCGCCTTGACGGGAGACCATGGATGTCACTTATGTGATCCTCCATATCATATTCAAATTATATTTAATCATTATGAATCAAATTCATTACGATTAATTCTTCCAAGGGAAATATTAACTCTATTCATAATAGAGTGTTCTTAATTGGAAATAATTAACTTAATCATATTAAGTTAATTTTCAATCCAATTCAATCAACAAACTTGATTTTACTTGAATATATGGTATTATCTCAAAATACGTATTAATTCGTATTTTAATAATTAGAAAAATACAACTTAATCCCTCAGAAATTATCCCGGCCCTACCTGCTGTCATGGCCAGTGCAGGCGAGAGTGGGACGGACCACATACGTTGCAACCCGCTACCCCAGCGATCTCCGACTAGTCACCATATCCGCCTCAGGAAAGGATAATGCCAAATTGATTAATTTGTACTTGAGATGGTCATCGGGTCTTCAACCGAAATTATACCATATAGTAATCAAAACAATTTTGATTATAAGGAAATTTGCTAGACAAATTCCCAGTCCTATTCAAGCAAGGAGTTTAATTATTGTATTTCCAATTATGATTTAGATCAAATCTAATCAATTAATTGGTTGAGGCCAAGTCAATTAAGGAAATAATCATGTTCAAATATTTCTCAAATATTTTCCATAATTATTTCTCGAAATTAACAATTAATTTCATTAATTGACAATCGCATGGTTCTTGATTAGGAATGTAATTTCAGCAGTGACCCCTACTTACTAAAATTAGCATTTCTCAATCATATTAAATCCAAATTAGACAAAATCAATTTTCATGGATTGCTAATTTGATTTAGGACAGAACCCAAGGTGATGTTTCACGCATTTCTAGGCAAGTATAAATAGTAATTAACATTTTAATCATGTTCAGATTTACAGTTCCCGCAACAGTGCATACATGTTTATTAAAAAACCATATCTCAAGCATACGAAATCCGATTTACGCAAACTCAGATCCTATAGTTTCCTTATTTAATGGGGAACAAATTACAAGCATTAAATTCATGTTTAAATAATTTAAACAGTGCCGAATTTATTTACTAAACAGATCTGCGAAATCAAATGCGATAAAAACTTTCGCGACCTTAACGAACCCAAGTCGTACTCGCTTAGCGAATCATATTCGAAACCATCAACCTGGCTCTGATACCACTTGTAGGATATGGTTAGATCCTCAAGCGCATCACGGAAGCGTGAGCGTCGTATCCAATACGACGAGGAGCGACTAGTTGCACTAGTTGCTAGATGCAACGGAATTTAAAAAATTTTCATACGACGAAACCACATGATCCAAGAACACTTCTCGGATCGTTTCGTCTAAACCACAAACAAGTAATAGGATTACCTCTTGAAGCGTGATCGCAATCAAGTCTCTAAACAAAGAGACCTCCTGTCTCTAGTCCGATCCGACGGAGGGGGAGACGCTTGCGAGAGTGGGGATGAACCGCGTGCTTCTCGCAATCCATGTTGATGATCCAAGCGACGGATCTCCTGATCTTGACATACGAGATCCGACGTCTTCTTCACGAGCCAGGTGCACCGAAGTAGATGGAGTTCGTCGAACAAAATATCAGGCAGCATAACGACGATGTTGCGACAACGAAGACTCTCTCCATGGCATCCATGGTGGATGGCCATGAGAAGGGAGAGAGAGAGGGCTGATGTCTAGAGAGAAAGAGAGAGAGAGAGAGAGAGAGATGCTTCTCAAGCATTGTGTGTAAAGAGAGAGCATGTGTATGCCTCTATATTTATAGGGTTTTGGGATCCATGGATCTCAATCCATGGATCTCAATCCATGGGACATATAAAATCAATGGTTGAGATTGATTTAAGTCAATCCAATGGTCAAGATTGTTGTTGGTAAAAGCCAACAACTTTAGATTAAAATATATTTGACAAAATCAAATATAAATCAATCCTAAAACATACCAATAAATAAGGAGGGAACAAACATGAAGATCAAATCTCCATGTATATTCAAGGGGACGGCCACCCATTCCATATAGGAATTGGGTGCCGCCCCCCACATACCAAGTGGGGCAATCTCATGGATTCCCATGAGATTGCATGCTTCCTTGATTTTCTCCATTATTTATTTCCAACAACTTTTGTTGGTATTTTATTCACCAAAAATAATTCTCAATTAATTTTGGGAATATTGCAATCTTGACATTGGAAAATTGTGAATCACATTCACAACCCAAAACAACATAGAATTTACATTATCAATTAATTACACAATGTATATCCAATACACATAATAATTAATTAACAAATATAAATTATAATTAGCTCTCTCTAATACATTATAAATCACATTTATAATATATATTATGAGTAATTGGATATTACTATCCACATTATTCTTCAGCCATATTAATTAAATCATATTTAATTATATTGGATAACTTATTCTCATGTGCCCAAATAATATGAATCACATTCACATTATTTACATCTTTGATAATCAAATCACATTTAATTATCTAAGATAACTCTCCTTATAATATGAATCAAATTCATATTGTTCATGATAATTAAATCGCATTTAATTATCCATTTTCTCAATGCTCGGATACATATATCAACAATAGAATTATCCATGAACTCTTTCAAGGATAATGCGCTTTCTCCGCGAATACTTGGAGATAAGGACAGGGTGATTGTATTGTTCCATGTATAGTGACATGCAAATTGAGATCATATCTCAAATCCAGATCGCGGACCTCCCATAGATGCTTGATTAAATCAAGACCGCAAATCTAATCTTCTCATTGCATCTAAATCACATTCAGATCAATGTCCAACATTTGGACTAAGATCATATTACTTCTCTACTGAGAGGAGTCACTAAAATCCAGACCCATTTCATCACTCCCTAGGAATGGAAGCGTCATGATTATACAATCGTTTATGATTACATCACCCTCAGGTATTCCTAATACTTGTACATCCTGCATAATGGAAGACTCAGAATAATCCCGAAGTATTAGATCAACTTTACATTGTCTACTTCAAGGTTCTATCAGTAAGTTTCTCATTCGATCATTGGAAGTCGGTATCGATCATATACTTTCCAAAAGCATATATCATACCTAGGTCTTGATCATATACTTTCCAAAAGTATATATCAAACCTACAAATTCAGTCAAGCTTCCAAAGCGAGATGACCATGCACATGGAATTTGATTCTTCCCAATATCTCATGAGTGAGCTCATGTCTTCCAGTTCAGTAACTGAACCTGTATGATCCCTTTGAGAGATCGTATTACTCATATGCCCTTATATGCACACCAACGCGCTGGTGTATAGACATTGATTAGGTCATCAACCTACTGGTCTGCCAAATGTACATACTCAAACATATAGTAACACATATGTCTCTAGTCAGAGGATGCGTGATTGTATCGTGACAGCATACAATGTAGGACTTTGGTTATCTCGATCTCATTAAGTCAACTCTTTGATCTAACCAGTCTGACACCTTCGAATCTCTATTCCTATGCAGAGGACCTGCATCAAGAGGTCGGTCAGATATCAACCTTTAGAGAAAGGATTGCCATCTCCTTCTCAGGCTGGAGATCATCTCTTAATAATCATTTGATGGTGCTTGATGAGTCCTCAATCGAACTCTTTAGATACTCATCCAAGCACCAGCCTCTATGATTCAATAATTGAATCAACAGCTGAATGATCATCGAGATGGCCATGGTACGTAACCCTAATTGTACTAAGGGACCTATTATGCAAATTATTCATTCTTCATTTCAGATCAGGGAATGATATTCGCAATAACATTTATTGCATAATGGCTCGCCGTGGGCTCGCATGTCCAACAACAATGTGGTCCTTCTCTTCGAGTTTTTGTGCATGTAGTTATTTTTGAGAGATAAGATGATGTATCCATACATGTAGCTACATTTCTATGGAATTGTATAATCTTTTTATGGACATGATGCATGAATGGAATGAAAATGGAAATGAAAAAAAATACAATGTTTCTTTCATTACTTTTCTCCTGCAAGTTTGGTATAGCTTGGTATTTCGAATGTAGAATCGTATGTGTGGATGTGTATTTGCTGAGTATCTGGATCCCTGGGGAAGGGTGTCACATCATGGTATCAGAGCAATGATACTCCAATATACTTCACAAATATGATTCTTATGTGGTATTCGAAATTCAGATAGTGTATGGATCTTGAGCCTACACAAGTCCCAGGAGATTAGTAGATTTAGTTACATGTCCACATGTCTCTCAAAGGTACAAAAATATTAATGTTATGGTTCTCGTGCAGGACCATGCCGCCACGAGTTGCCCCTGATGTGGCGCAGCAGTTGGCCCTGCTGGTTCAGGCCGTTCAGGGCATCCAAGAATGTCAGGAGCAGCTAGAGAAAAGGCTCCAAGAGCAATTTGACCCCTCCTACAGACCTTCAGGGGAGGAGTCCATCATACATCCGATGCCATCACTAGATTCTGAACAAGATGGGGATCTGGATGCTTTGCAGAAGCATCATACTACTTATACTACCTACCAGAGATCCCAGGTACCACAATTCCTTGGCACCACTACACCTATTGACGCGGAGTTGTGGATGGAGCATGTGTCGAAGGTGTTACGGATTATCCATGCTCCAGTAGATAGCAGGCTTACTTTTGCAGAATTTTCATTGGCTGGATATGCTGGGAGATGGTGGAACGCCATCAAGGAGCACCTTACAGAGTCGATTACTTGGGATGTATTCGTGGACGAGTTTCGCGAAGAGTTCTATCCATACCATTGGGTTGAAGAGCGAAGAAGAGAGTTTGCAGAGATGAAACAAGGTTCCATGACAGCTCAAGAGTATCTGATCCGCTATACGGAACTTGCACGCCGCTCTCCTGCTACTACAACCTACCCATGATAGAATTTGCAGAAATTCATCCGTGGCATGAGAGAAGAAGTACAAGACCGTTCGTCTACCTTGGACCTCACCTCTATCAAGGAGGTGACAGCAAAGGTAACAAGGTGGGAGGCTACTCAGAAGAGACAACCTGTAGGACAGACACAGTGCCATACTGAACAATACAAAAGAACATCACATCGAGATTCTCTCCGATCTCGCAGAAATCATCGTTTCCATCCATTTCCAGTCAACTACCACAGGTTCTACTTCGTCTCACACTTTGGGGCGAGCTGTGGCTAGCCAAGGTGCATCATCTTCCCGACTTCCCATACACCAATAGAGCCACAACTCGTGAGGGGACACAATATGGTTTCTGGAGGATCGTTCTCACCACGAGTGTGTTTCCATTACCGTCAGCCTGGTCATTTCATAGCACAGTGTCCCCAGCGTGCTAGTGGTTTGGGTACCCCTCATCAGACATATAGTGTAGCAAAACTCGGATATTCGCAGGCATAACGAGGGCAGTTGAATGCCATTTGTCAAGAGCAGGTCCCTGCCTCCATTTCCGTTGTCCAAGGTATGGTTATTATATATAGAATTTTATTTCACAATTTCTTCAACCTTGCTTCTTGTTTTGTGTTGGGAATCCACGGACCGATATCAGAGATAAGTTGCCTCGCTTGCTCACTAGTATAGAAGTCCGAAACCCCGAGTTTGTCTCTCTTTGAGATTTTTATGGGTTTCATCCTTTTCTTTGAGATTTTGTAGACAACACAAGAACAAGACTAGTAGGATCACACATCAAGTCTCGAGGACGAGACTTCCTTTGAGATTTTTATGATGTAAAACCCCGAAACCCTGAACATGGACTAAATTGCAAATATTTCTGAAGTCTGGGCTTAATTGAAAAATCTGTACTTACACAGAGTTTCAAAATTTCAAAGAATGAATCCATTGTGTAGTGCTCGTCGAGATCTTTCCAACGGTATCACGAACGTCGAAATCCGATATCGGATGAGGAAGTTATGGCCATTTTATGACTGTGGGTCAGAAACCGGACCCGGATCCGAACATGGATCCGTTTATCTGAACACGGGTATAAAATGAACTTGACTTAGGTTAGGTCGACCAGAACCCTTTTTCTCAAGCCAAGGACGCTGGAGCTCCGCCCTAAAGCTCGGCGGAGCCGCCCGAGGTCGCCGGAGCACCCGAACACAAAGCCGAAGGTGCCCACGCGACGATCTCTCCGTGGGGGACCCGTTCCTCACCTCCGCAAGGTACGGTTACTCCCTCTTGCTGCCATATTCATTTCATTTCTTCCTCATTTTCGTTCTCATACATCGAGTTCCATTGTGAAGTGGATTTGGGTGGCATGCACAAGAATAGCTAGACAGGTATAGTTGCAGGTGGATCCCCTCCCTCTAGTGCCCTACGTTTAAATCTTGGGGTGATTTAGGGTTTGGCGGAGGATTGAGGTCGAATCTTTCGTGAGTACCTTGACACGAAGATCGGATTTGGGATGGTCATGGAAATGGGTCACGACTTGGGGGAAGAAATTTTGAACTTAATCATGCTCTAATGCCAGTGAGGTTATTTGAAAAATAATATGGCGATTCATTGATAAATAAGGTTCGTCCTCATGTTTGGCTGGTTCTGACTACATAATTCATATTCCTTTAAGCTTGTTACATGCCTCATTTCAAAAGTTCTGCTCAACTATGTCGTTTTCCTACTCACCGATCATGGGGCTTGTGTGGTGCATTGCCTTCTCATTGTGACTCCTTTGCACTTCTCATAAGCATTTTTTATTAGTATTGTTGTTATTACAACAAACTTTATCATATTGTGTCATTGTGGCCTTAGGATCCCTTGACAGCAGCATCTACAACGTGGCTCTTCATCTACGTTTTGGAAGCCATGCATGTTTGGATAAATGTGATTGCATATTTTGAGGGTTTTTGATTGGTCGTTGCTGAAAATCTTACTCTATATTAGATCATGACTTATAGATTTAAAAAAAAGAAACTGGTACATTATTTTAGCATGTGGTTTTATCATACCCGAACCCTGCATATATTGGGAATAAACACTAGACCAAGCCTCTTACTAGAGCATGGGTTCTTTGGGGTAGAGAGAATAGTTGTAGGTGATGATCATGGTTTTTTTTTCATCATGTATAGGCCTAAAAAAAAGAGAGTAGAAAGTCGTGGTTGATATGATTATGGTTGATGACCTACAAGATTACAACTACTGTGAAAAAAGTGGTTTCATTAACAGGCTATAGTATTTGACTGGTCATAAATTTATCAAATATTCATACCCTAGTTATAGTGAGGATTCCATGGTAATATGTTTCAGTTTAAGAAGTCAGTACGTTGATCCTTCTTTTATTTTGTGCTAAGTTGATTTTTTTATTAGCCCTGAAATTGTTAGTAAACCCACAATACTAATTAAAGGACAAACGTATGCACGCTCGCTCAAACACTGTCAACTTCCATTTGCTAAACTGTACTGTATACATTATTCGTTAAGTTATTATTGTTAAAGCCTTTACACTGAAAATGTAAGAGCCTACATTCTAAATAATGTTGCGATGGTAGAAAGGCCTACCAACAGTGTTTTCCGTGACGAGTATATAGGAGGACTTTTGGCTTTAGAGGTAATCCTGGGTAATTTATTCTGTATGTGTTTACTTCATGCTGAAATTTATTGAAACTCAAAGACAAATAAGTATGATAAATTATTCTGAGTCACGCATTGTATCGGTTATTTGAATGCTTGTAATATAAGCACTACTTTAATAACGATGATTTGAACTGAGTGCAATAAATATAAAATTAGCAGAGATTTAACCAGAGATTTATATGATCCAGACAATGTTGAAGATCGTCCTCCACAAGATGGAGGACATATAATGATTCAAATTCGGCCTTTGTTTGATGAAACCCATAGTATATGGTCTATAGATCCCACATACAGAATCTCTAAGGATGATATTGGATTAAACATCACAATGCATATAATTAGTGAAACCTTAATTAACTCTTCCCTTTACCTCTCGTTGAGCAAATGCCACTAAGATAGCAACGTTTGACCAAAATATAATAATTTACATTGGATTTTCTTTTTGGAAATATAAATATTCTGTTTTCTTTTTCATGCTAGAAAAGTTCTCTTTTGGGGGAGCATGGAAAACAGAATTTGAAGGATAATATTTCGTTATAGTTTCCCAGTTTATGAGAATGAATTTGCAAGGGACTTGTTCTTTATTGATTGCTCTACTGTAGCTTGTGATGTTTTCCTCTACTTACGGGTAAACCTCATTGAGATATGCTCCTTTTAATCGGTTATTGAGAATATGCTAAAAAGAATGTGCTAAGTTTCCTCGAAGATTTATTTTGATGTGTAGGTCAGGTTTTATACAGTTTTTTTCAAATGACATTTGAATGGGATTAGAGGCCACTGGACGAGTTTACGGAGATCAATGAAGGAGATGATTAAGGAGTAGGTGATTCCATAAAGGAGAGGGATTAGTGTGTAAACATCTGTTATAATAATACAACTTCATGTGTGGAAATATGAAACAGTGTAATCCCATAGAAATCAACTTATCGTTTTAAATATTCATAATGAGAGATAAACCTCCAAGGAGAAGCATGCTTCCTTGGAAACTCGGATAGAGCCTTGGACAACCGTAGATAACCCGGTCGTGAGTTTAGTGCTGCTTTAGCTCACCGTATGTTGTGTACACTACTTATTGATCCTTTTGGCATCTTAGTGATTTTTCTGCCATGGCGTCGAGTGGTTTGCGCTCTGTGCTTTGTGCTGCGCTTAGAGTTCTGTGTGATCTCCGCCTGGCGAAGAGGCCTACGGGCTCTATGTGACTCCTCCTTAGAATGTGTGTTACTAACAGGGGGTGTGAGTGGTAATCGTAAGCAGCATTAAACTATCGTCCAAGCTCTTCTTTCCTTACCGACATGTTTTCTAGGTACTTATAAGTGTTGGCCCCATGTATAAGTACCCGGATGCAATTTTGTGAGGAAAGACACCGAGTTCATTAAATAAAAAGCCATAAAACTATGTGATTAGTAATGGTTATCCAAGATCGAATGTTTCAAATCAAATCGTGCCATTTCGTTGGAAACTCTATTTATGGAATGTGGACTTGGATTATTTTTCTAGTGATGTCCTACTCTCTTATAAGTTGCAATTTAGGTACAATATATATTCATATGCGGATTGGAACTATAAGTGGAGTTGTTACAAGTCTCTTTATGTGGTATGGTTGTTCTTTGCGAGGTGACACTTAGTGATAATGGTAACTGGGGAGTTGTCTATAGTTGTGGGTTCTCATAACTGTCTTGTTGTACACTTGTTATTTACCTTTCTAGTTGTTATTTTATATCCGTATTGGGCACTTTTATCATAAACCTATTGCGTGAATTCGGCAGGTTTACAGGAGCATCAGCTGCAGTAGTAAGCGGCTATAGTTGACTTGTTGCAGCACTCTTTTGTGGTACAATGTGGTCCTTCTCTTCGAGTTTTTGTACATGTTATTTTTGAGAGATAAGATGATGTATCCATACATGTAGCTACATTTCTACGGCATTGTATAATCTTTTTATGGACACGATGCATGAATGGAATGAAAATGGAAATGAAAAAAAATACAGTATTTCTTTCATTACTTTTATCCTGCAAGTTTGGTATAGCTTGGTATTTCGAATGTAGAATCGAATGTGTGGATGTGTATTTGTTGAGTATATGGATCCCTAGGGAGGGGTGTAACACCATGTCCTTATCTTTGAGTATCCACAAATAAAGTGAATTATTCTTGAAAGTATTCAAGAATAATTCCATTGATGATTTATGCATCTGAGCATTGAGAAATTGATAATTAAATTAGGTTTAATTATCATTAATAATTTGAATATGATTCGTATTATTTAGATGCATGAGAATGATGATCCATGATTATTAAATGTAATTAAATTATTAAGGATATGAGTAATGTGGATAGCACTATCCATATTCTTTATATGTTATAAATGTGATTTATAATATATTAGATAGAGAGATATTATTGTAAATAATATTTACAAAATAATTGTTGATGTGAATTGGATTCACATTAGATAATTAATTGAAAATACATTTTACATGTTATTTTGGGTATATGAATATGATTCATATTTTTTCAATGGCATGATTGGATTATTAACAAATTAATTTGGAAATAATTTTGTGAATATATTTACAACAAATGTTGTTGCAAATATATAGAGGATTATGAAAGATATAAAATCTCACATAAATTAAAAGGATTATCCATCGTCCATATATGGAAGGTGGATGACCACTCCTGACTTATAAAGAGTGGTTGACCACCCTATATTTAGTAAGTGGAATCATTCTTCATCCTCTTATCCAAATTAATCAAATTAAATTAAATTATGTTGCTGGTAATTCAATATATATTTAATTTAGTGTAAATTAATTATTATTGTATTTCTATACAATAAGAACATGGCCAATGAATAGAAACACAAATCAATCTCAACCATTGATTGTGTGTTTCACATGTATTGTGATCAATGGACTCCCAAAATACTATATAAGAAGAGGCAACCCTAGCTCTTATTTTGGAATATAACAACAGCACTTTACAAGCCTCTCTCTCTCATTCTCATCATACGTCCTCTCTCTTTTTCTCTATCACACTTTTTGCCATCCACATTGTGCCGGAAAAAAGTCACCGTCGTCGCTATGCCATTGCACTATCGTCTCGACCGCCCATGGATATCCATCTTCATTGGTGCACCTTGCTCATGAAGAAGACAACAAATCTCATGTGATTAGATCAAGAGATTCACCGCTTGGATAATCTTGGATTATGAGAAACCTGTATCTTATCAATGTGCTCGCAAGTATCTCCTCCGTCGGGTCGGACTTGAGACATGAGGTCTTTTCATTTAGAGACTTCGATTGCAACCACGCTTTAAGAGGTAGCCATAATACCCCTTTGTGGTTGAAATGATTCGATAAGTGTTCATGGATCATGTGGTTTCATCTCTTTTAAATATTTTTTTTAAATCCTGCTTCCTCGAGCAACTAATATGACTAGTTTCTCCTGATTACATATGATGTGATCATCACGCTTAAATGATGCGCTTAATGATCTTTCCATATCCTTCAAGTGGTATCAGCGCCAGGTTGAGGTCTCGGATATTATATGAAACCATAAGCGATCAAGGTTCATGTTTCTGATGCACATGACTCGTTGTTTTTGCATTGGATACAAGATTCGAATTGATTTTTTCATCAAAAAAACATACTATTTGTGCACTATTTGGATGTGTTTTTTGGGTATTAGAATGTATTTGGAATTTCTAAATATGTCCCAAAAATAGTAACTTATAACTGGTACCAAAAGTGCATGAAAATGATTCGAAGAGTTCCCGCTATGAAAACTGTTTTGCATGTATTCAAGGATCTATAAGAAAATTAAATTCGCTTACTGTTTTTCAATCATGAAACATGAAATAAACACTTGCTAGTATATAGTCAAACTAGAAAATCACTCAAATTTATTTTGTGCCATTCTGACTCTGTTTTCCCTAGATATCCCATATTCAATGAAGATGGGTTGGAAGATGATTATATCATCAAACCTCTTTAGTTTCTATGTTTATAATTCAATGGAAGTCATGAAAATTATGATTTTTCCTTCATTAAATATGATGCCTAATAATCATGAAATAATAGATTAATAATCATAAGCCATTGAATGAATGTTTCATGAAAATCCTAATTTATCCTCTAATAGTTGTAGGACAATCTCTACATGCAAAACATTGTTCTTAAATGGAAATGGGAATTTGTTTAGAAAATCTCCTTATAATATTAATTGAAATGATTTTGATAAATATTATATGGTATAACTTCGGTTGAAAGATCGATTATCATCTGAAATACAAAATGATCGAATCACATTATCCTGACCAGAGGAAGATATGGTGTTTAGTCGGGGATCGTTGGGGTGGCAGGTTGCTCCATGAGGGGTCTATCCCACATCCTATGCATACTATCCATGACATTAGGTAAGGAAGGGATAATGCTTTAAGCGATCATGATGTATTTTTTTCTAATCATTAAAATTTGAATAATACATATTTTTGAGATTATAACATCCTTCAAGTAACAATCAGGATTGTTTGTTGGTTTATAAATTGTATTGATAATTGATTTAATATGATTGAATTAATTATATCCATTAAACACTCTATTATGAATAGAGTTGTTACTTCTCATGGAAGAATTAATTATGTGAATATGATTCATAACAATTAATTAAATTTTGAAAATGATATGGAGGATCGCATAAGTGACATCCATGGTCTCCCGTCAAGGCGAAGGGTTCCGTCGTCATGGATTGTATGTAGATGACGCCTATCCGAAGTGTAGCTCTTGCATACAAGTGCACATGCATCAGGCTCTTTGCTTCTTGAAAGAGTAAGGCCATATGCGTAGTGACCCCAATATCTGGTCCTCATATTATTGAGGCCATATTGGATTATGCATAGCGAGTGCTTTTCCTATTGATGGTTTGTTCAATTAACAACGGGTAAACATCACCTTAGGGGTGGTGTGCTTGGGTTTTAAAAATTGAATTGGGAAATGCAAGTTGGACTTGCAAGGAGGAATGAGTTCTCGCTTCTTTTTATCCGAGTTATAGGTTCTCATATTATTGGGATGTAACAAAGATAATAAAGGAGATTCAGATCTTGCTTGAGATATAATGGTAAGTATATCTCTTACATCGAAAGTGAATAAGGGAATGGACTTTCAATGTTGACAAAGCAAGAAAACTTTGATATAAAAAATCCTAAAACAAACTAAAATATGTATTTATGCAAATATTTCTTATTTCAAATAGCCTATATTATACCACTCAAAATTATACTCAATAATAACTATTAAATTATCATGAATTGGATTCATGATAAAGATGTTGTACTGCCAATTGGACACATAAGGTATGTGGTTGAAATGTAAATGTTTCCTCATAATGATAAAGAATAACAATTAAATAGACAATAGGACAATGACCTAGGGTTTGTATGCCTCTATAGTCTTGATCTCTCATCGAATGTGCTTTGGAAGTATCATGTCGATGATGATCGTAATTATCAAAAATACTTATAAAATCTAAAAAGATATTTTGGCATACATATGTGCCCTCGACATTTAATCATGAATGACATCGTTCACTATATTATGCAGAATGGTGGCTCGATAAGAGATGATTTACTCAAAATGTTTGGGTACCTTACTGAACTAAAAGTCTTTAAGAGTTAAGATGGATGTAGATACGATGGGTGTCATCATTCTACTGTCTATACTCAAGTCATTCATGGAGCATCATAATATTTATATTGTATGAATTAAATGAAGCACGTATAAATGTTGAAATACTCTTATATTGAAATCTTTTGAGTTCAACATATGAGATTCTTTGTCTTAATCAATGGTTGTTTATAGATGAGGGGAGCATAGTGGAAGCATGGGTCTGACCCAAGTAATAAGGGAAGTCAAAAGGTTGACCCTACTTCTGACTTCCATATGACATACAAAGAGTTGGATGAATGCCAATACTTCAATAAGCCAATAACTGATAGTATGACTATCTAGACTATCTAGGATCCTTAGAGAAGGGCTCAGATAGTGCATCAGAATAATCTACATCTGCATTTAATCATTTAAATTGACTTACTTATTTGGTAAGATCAAAGTCTAATAATTGTATCTCATTTTTCTAATAACAATTGCAATTGGTTGCATATGTTTTAGAAGACTAGAATATTTGATCTTAAGGTTTAATACTCATCCGCGTGGATGTTAATGCAATTATTGCAACAATCTCCATTGGATAGATAGACTACATATTTTCAATGGGAGAGTTCTTAATCTTAGAGAATGTCTCTTTGACCTAGATATTATAATACATTCATTGTTTATTTCTGAAGGTTAGAACTAAACATGTATCCTGGAATCGACCTGTCATAAAGAGTTGTGATGGACATATTTCAGAGAGTAATCTAGCATCTACATGACTCTGCTAATTAGATAATTAATGAATAGTTCATTAACATTTCTAATACTGAAAAATTACACCTTAAAAGATAAATAAAAGGATGAAGATCATTTGACAATGAACTGGCATCAATTCTTAGACGTATATCTATTGTTGAGATCAATAGACTAGTAAGAGATTGATAAATCTGCATTTCATCAACATTATTCATTTACATAGCTTAAAATCCCTTATAAAGTACTTGTAAATATCACTAATTTCATTCTTTTACTATCTCTAACTCATGTGTAAATATTATATATTTATCTCTATATTAACCTAAAATAAACAAAGAAAGAAATAAAGGGAAAATAAAGAAAATAAAATGTTGTATATATACAATAGATACAAGCTGAATCGGATCTCGAGAGAAGGTCAAGAATTGACCTAATCGACAAGGAATAAAGTAGTTGGAGATAAGGCCTAAAATGTAGAAAATTCATTATCACCTCTATATATTCACCATATGTACATTATTATCTATAACACACATTATTTCATTAATTTACTCATCACCAAATTCTTTGTAAATAAAAATTAATTCTTCTTGAAATTTGTGAATAAAATTCTTTTGCAAATTACAAAAATAATTGCTATAAAAATATGTGTATATTGCGTAAATTACATCACTCTCCAAAAGCCACAAAGTACAAACTTTCACGATCAATATCTACTCCACCAAGATTCCAAATGAATCAAACTCACTTTCATTATACTCCAAACTAAATTATCTTAAAAATGGAGGTGATGTCATAAAATTCAGAGTTAAGATGTGAAATGTGGCCGATTGTGATATTATTGTATAATATACCTTATATATTATGTATATTATTTATTTATTTTCTTGTGCATATTTGTAAATATTTTATTTTTTATTGTGAATATTGTATTTAAATCGTATAATATACAAATAAAAAACACAAAAAAAAATAACAAAAATAAAATCATGTATATATTGTATATGTATCACCATGTATATATTGTATTTTTATAAATTTTACCCACCCCATAATTATTGCATAGTATATACAAAAATACGAGAAAGTATGAGCTATAGGTAAAGTATATATGTAATATACATGCTCCCTATACTTAGCATGTGTTATGTCCTTAGAGCACAATAAGTGAGGAAAAGACATAGCTCGTGCCAAGCGTAGAAGAGTTAACATTTACGAAAAAGTATATAAGTCGACCTGCCCCCTATACTTAGGCTCAGGTTAGCCTAAGTGTAGAACAAGAGCAAAATGGGACGATCGAGGTCAAAAGGAGATATGGATGAACAAATATACATGATGGGCATTGATTCCCCCTATACTTAGGCTCTAGTCATCCTAAGTCTAGGATAGGAGCAAGTATCAGAACCATTGAGATCTAAAGAATATACAAAGAATGGTGAAGAAAGAAGGAGAGACTCGGTTCACTCTCCCCCTATACTTAGGATCTGGTCATCCTAAGTATAGCCATAAAATGAAATGATATGAAGCCGAGGCGAGTGATACAAATCACTAGGAAGGAGGAAAATAAAAGATAAAATCTATACAAGGAGGAGTGAGAATATACAAGGATCACGAAGTTTATGACTAACCTTCTTGCAGGACCGAGGAGGTGGGTAATATACAATATGAAGAAAAAAATGTTCTTCATAAAGATGAAATCGTCCAATCACAGATACATTTATATCTGGATAACAGGAGATTACAGAACCATAATACATTACAATAACATTTTTAACTTTACCAATAGAAAGTTGAAATATTGATTTAGCAGATGACATCCATTTAAAATTTACTTAGATGAAAAGGATTGCCCAAAACTTTCACGGAAATAAGGAATGATCCATATCAGATAAAATCCATACAATGATAATTTTATCTATGGCAATTAGCATGACTTAACGATATATTGTAAAATGATAAAAGATCACAGTAGAGATAATATTTATCAAAGAAATAGAACTAAATACAAAATTTATAAAATAATAGATACAAATTTTATTAAAGTACAGACGACTGATACAAATGTCTTAAAGAAAAAATATTTAATCTATTTCATAATATTAATCCAAAATTTAAAAACATTAACACATGAAGTAAATCTAACCAACAAATAACGCAAATGTTGGATACTAATTTATCCGGTAAGTCTGTTAGCCCTTGGGTTACAAGTGAAGAATTGGATTTCACAGTATCTAAAGTGCAGTACGATTCATAATGCAATGACAAATTATCTGGATAAAAAGAAAATCTAGACAAAAGAAGCAAAATATAACTTGAAAATCAACATAATAACAGCAAGGATTTTTTTTTAATAAACAAATCATAATCCAAGAGAACAATATCGAGAAAAGTATAAAAAAATAAATTTATATTAACAGAATTTAAAAAAATGACATACATGAAAATGCAAGAATTATTATTAGTAATTGTGGTTGAACGACAGAAACCAAAATCATTGGAAAAATACTCATCAAATGCTTTTTTATACTCGATGCATTGTCATCGAAAATAGGAAAAAATAAAAAAAAAGCATAATGTATTATTCATCGAAAATAGAAAACAAATCAAGAAAAAAACATAATGTATTAATGTAAATAAACAAACTTACAATACTTTTTTTCATTTTAACAAAGCTAAAAAACATCGTTTTAGGATTGTCAAGCAATACGAGAAAGGAAACTGAATATCCGAGAACAGAAAAAAAGGAGGGAACGTATCAACCAAGAAAAGAGCCGTCCTAATGTCGATTCCGAATAAAAAAACGAAACAACCTTATACTATCAGGTGAATAAAAAAGATCTTCATACATTCAGAGGGTGGGAATACACGTTCGAATTAGAAATCGGAATAACAACAGAAAAGATGCGATCATTAATCACGGGTATGTGAACACATAAAAATAGCAGAATCTAAAAAGATGTACAATCTATTGTCGCACCTGCAACGGACTGAAAGCCGAAGAAGAAAGTATAGCCAGAAGGGAGTGGCAGCCGGAGAAGACAATATAACATGCAAGACAGATCGTCAGAGAATAGAAGGGCACAAAGAAGCTGATCGTATGGGGGAAAAAAGGAGAGAGTGGATCGTCCGAGAGAAAACGGATATGGAATAAAGAAACCAACTGAGAAAATGTATGAATGGAGAGGGCATAATAAAAGGATAACCGATAAATATAGTAACCAGACAACTCGCATACACGTGTAGACTAAAAAATCAATACGTGTCGAGAGGAGTGGGAGGGAAGATCGGGACGAGAATCGGAAGGGGTAAAACCAAATATAATAAGTGAATAGTTGTCATTCACGTGTATGAAAAGGAAGGAAAGGCTGACCGGGAATAGGGAAGAAATACCAAAAAAAAGGATAAAGGCAAAATGGAAAGAAAGAGACGTGAGGGGAGGATGGAGAATCGCCAGCCCATGTAAAGAGGAGGAAATACAGGGTACACGTGTCAACGGGGTTGGGAGAAACCCACTAATAGTAAGAGTATAGATATGCATGGAAAGAGTGAAAAGTCGGACCGCAATGGATATATATACGGAAATAGGTGATTGGAATTTCGTTGGATAGGGAGAGAGGAGAGTTAGTCAATTTTATAGTTGGAAATAGGGAACAATAGTGGAGTAGATAAGGTGTGCGTGGGGAAAATGGAAAGGAAATTTTTTATCAGATTTCGTAGGCAAATTGCATGGAAAGAGTGTGATGAATTTTATGCACACAAAAAGGTAAACTTAACTTTTTAATCACGAAATTTTTCTTAATTTTAATTTAATGACATGATGAATCATGGATTCATCAGCTATGATTTGGAACCTTGCGTAGTGTTGGACACTTGAGGATTTAGGGTTGATTAAATGCTGGAATCTAGCACCAAAGAGTGCAACTTCATTAGAAATATAAAGGATGGTATTGGATACCTACTTTATGACATTGAGATTCTTAAAATATTTCATCTCTATAGATATGATTCTTAGATGATGACTTTCTTGAGAATCAAGATGAAAATGAAGTAAAGGAACTAATTAAATCTTGAGAAGATAATGAGGCTCCTAAAATCGGAAACTAAAATGACAACTAAAGATGAAACACTCATACCTCTTCAAATTAGTTTGAGAGTGGTGGGACCACTTAAAAAGTATGGATTCCATCTGTCAAACAAGTCTAACAATGATCTGACTTCATGATGAAGCTTCTAAGGATCATGACACAGAGGAATGGATGTTAGCAATAGGGTCTAAAGTAGACTTCATATACAAGTGTTGTATATGGACCCTCAAGGATCCACCTAGAAGGGTAAGACCTGTTAGGTGAATGGATCTTCAAGAGAAAGGGGGAACCTAAGCATGACTCATATCCACAAGATACACACGAAGAGAAGACATCGCTTGTGATAAGACTTGCTCTTCAGTGACCATGCTTAAACCCATTAGAATATTGCTAACTATAGCTACACAACTTGACTATGGCATCTACAAGATAGAAGTTAAGATTGCATTCCTCTATAAATTCCTCACCGAGGATATTCATATGAAGTAGCCCCATGGTTTCATGGATGAGGAATGCAAGCTAAGGGACTCCATTGATGGACTCAAATAAGCTTCTAGTAGTTGGAATATTAGATTTGATATGATTATAAATGTTATGATTTCAGCTAGAATCTTGATGAACCATCTGAAGCTTAGTGGGAGTGTCATTGTGTTCATCATGCTCAATGTAGATAAAGTCATAATCATTTCAAAGATATAAGGATGAGAATAAGTATTTTATAATCTGGTTTTTATATACCTTAAGATAATAGATCTCAAGGATACCTCTTAAATCTATTTTAGGGAAAATCCCAAGGAATTCTTCCTTCCCTTAAGATATTGTACTAACCAATCTGAAGGGATAATGACTCAAAGAGTTGTGGAAGTGAATGCTAAAACTACTTACCCTTGCGCATCATTTATGAGAAGCCTGGTGTATGCTAGAAGTGTACAAAATCCAAATGTCTGCCATACAAGGGAGTAGTAAACTGTTAATTGTAATAATAACAATATCTTCAAATATGACAATATTTTTGAGATAGTGATCTCAAAATTTTTTCTTTAAGAACTAAACACTTTATAGATAGTGATCTAAAAGGTCTTAACTGTAGATGCCTTATAAGACTTAAGACTGGGTCTTAGTCTTAGGAGACTGAGATCTCCAGGAATAAGGGTATTCTGATAAGGATAATAGAAATAACATATTTGTTATAATGATTATTGAGCTGTAGTGTCAATGAGACTATAACTACTTTAACAAGATTGAGTAATGATTGCATAAGATGCAACATTCACATTGGATGTGAGCATTGTTACTAGGAGATATGCAAGTATCGTAAAAGGATTTGGTGTAATCTCTTGGGATCAGAGTGATTGGTTGACTTACCAAGCTATTTTTCTAAATGTCTTATGATTAGCACCTGAGTGCGGGTTTAAAAGATTAGCCCATTAATGGATCTTTGGGTTAGTGTAAGATTGTTGGACATGCAAGCATACAATGAGCCATTATACAATAAATTTTTATTGCAATTCATTCCATGATCTAAAATAAAGAATAATTAATTCAAATAATAGGTCCCTTAGTACAATTAGGGTTATGTACCATCGCCATCTTTACGATCATACAAATATTGATTCAAATGTTGAATCATAGAGGCCGGTGCTTGGATGATATATAAAGAGTTAGATTGAGGACTCATCAAGCACCATCAAGTGATTGTTAAGAGAGGGTCTCCAGCCTGAGAGGAAGATGGAAATTCTTCTCTATAGGATGATATCTAATCGACCTCTTGATGCAGGTCCTCAACATACAAATATAGATTCAAAAGATAAGTTAGGTCAAAGAGTTGACTTAGCGAGATCGAGATAACCAAGACCTGTGTTTTATATTGTCACGATATAAGCATGTATCCTCTGACCGGAGACAATTGTGTTACTATATGTTTGAATATGTACATTTGGCAAATCGATAAGTTGATGATCTAATAAAGGTCTATGTCTCTGAAAATGTATGTGACACTTAATTAGTCTCTAAGAATGATGGAGTCTCAAAGGAAAGTTTGAGATTAGAGTCAATGATAAACATGGGATTTATTGATGAAAAGACTGGGTATGTGGGGAAATTGAAATATTCATGAAGTAAGTCTACCTGAATCGAAGATGATCGAACTGTAGTGTGGAAATATGAGCATGCAAAGTTCGAACAAGAAATACTCCAATACAACATCTTCAATGTCAAAAGGCAAGATGCGAGAACATGAAGTCAAGTCAAGAAGAATAAGAAAGAAAAGACGCAAAGGGCATGGAGGGATATTTACACTAACAAACAAACAAAATACAAATCCCCAATTCACCAACTAGACACAATGTGAGGACCGTAAGAGTTTTGTCTTTTATCTTTTCAATTTTTAGTTTAGTGAATCTACACAAAGTTACTTACTACCAAGCAAACAAGGTGAGTTGCCGTTATTGCCCAGCGTTCGTTCTCAATCTTTCGCAATCAATGGTACCATCTGCTCGGGCTATCGGTTCAATATCAAGTACAAAGAGAGAAAGGAGAACGAGTACACCAAAATAATTTTCTAACATCTGAGGCAAGTGCTTGCATCTCAACCATACACCACAGAGATGAGTATAGGAGCATAGGGCACAAGTCAAGGGAGTTGGGCTCTATCCTTATGGCTACGTCCTCACTCACCGCATCTGAAGATAAGTACCTACAAATAATGATGGGGTTACTCTCTCCAAGTCAATGATTCGCTTGTTACATTTGTTTTAGGTCAAGTATAATTAGCAGTCCTTTTTTATTTGGTTATCACTTTTTTTGGATTTTTTCAAGAATTGATCTAAGGAATTTTCCAATTCCTTTATTTTGTAAGTAAGAAAAATCAAGGAGATCATAAAAGCCAATGCGATGGAAATTAATGATGCATGCATGAGATAGAAATGTGTACCCTGCTCTAGCAGTCTGCATGCAAAATGATCCTCACATAAAAATAAATATCGAAATTTAGGCTAACCTAGATGATGCACGAGAAGCATCCTAAGCTATATCTTCTATTAATGAGCAAGAACCAATTAATTTGACTAAGTTCAATTCTATAATCTAGTCTATAGGAGCAGATACCTTGTTAGGGCTTTGGACCTAATCGATTACCTGACTCAGCCAATGAAATAAAACCTGCTTCTTAGGGCTCAAGTACACAAAATCATGATAAATAAATCAAAATAAAAGGCGAGAAAGCAAAAATCGGTGAGGTCCCCAAGTGCACCAACACTTGGTGAAACAAACCCCGCAATCCATAAGGGTATATAATGACATTAGAAAAAATAGAAAAAGAGGCAAGTGCCAAAAAAATGACAACATTTTACAAGAATAATGAAATAAATAAAAGTCTAAAAAGAAAACAAAAAATGTATGTGCAAAATTCTAAAAAAATCTTCCAAGTCTCAAGTTTCTTCCTTTGCTACACTCTCATATTGGTCGACGAAGAAATGAGTCACCTCCGCTTTGCTTGGGAGAGACAGGCTCCTAAGAATGACGCCCTCACTCGTCGAACCCTCGCAAGAAATAAAGAAATAAAAGATATGTCAGATCATATTTATGAAAAATATGAGAAAAAATAGAAGAAGAATATAAAAATGAAAAATAAACAAATAGACAAAGAAAAACAAATGTGGAAAATAAAAAATTGAGAAGAGCAAGAAACAATGATCTCAAATAAATACTCAAAGTTCGATCTTGGGGAACTTTTGGTGTCTAACAAATCGGATCTTGTAAGCACTATGTAAGCTCCCTAATGGCATGTTGTACTCTAAATGAGTGCTCACTCCTCAACAGAATGCAAATCCACAATAATATACACACCAAATAAAAGAAAAATAAATGATATAAAATATGTATAAACTGGAAATAAAGATAGAAATAAAGACAAGACAATAAGAGAGGAAATGATAAGAAATATAAACAAGAGAAAATAAAAAGAAACAAGTATATACACGATCCAAGAATAACATGCTATAAGAAGAAGAACCTAGCTACCCGGGTCGTGCCCCCCAACAACAACGCCATTTATTGAACATGACTTTTTTATGTTTTTATTTCATGGGATTAATCACAAGGTAAAACTGTCGTCACAACCCATAGAAGCATCAAACGAAAATTTTTATTTAATTCTTAAGCCAAAAAAATTTATGGAATATTAGCAAGAGAAATTGCTATTTTATTTACCTGTATAACGTACTAAATGAAAGTCAGGGAGGATAAAAAAATCTCAAGGGTTATTAAATCAATGGAAAATCAATAAAATAAAAGAAGGACATCTATGCACACTACTCTTGATTTTTGTGAATTTTTGTCTTTTAAATTTTTTTATGATTTTTTAACTTTTTTTTATGCTTTACTGATTTTGTTTGTATTATTTTTATAATTTAAAAATTTGCAATTTTATTAAAGCTTTAATAAAGAAAATAAACAAAGAAAAAGAATTAAAGTAAAGGAAAGGAGAAGAAAGTTTTTACATTTTTTGTATGGCGAATAAAAATAGAAACTTCAAATAAAATTTATTTTGGGTTTTTAAACTTTTTCTACTATTTTGTGACTTTTTGGTAATTTTCAAATTTTTTATAATTTTCAAATGATTTAAAAATTGGCATATAAGCATACAGAAAATAATACATATGTTTTTATTATTTTAAAATAAAAAATAAAATAAAAAAATAAAGAAATGCATACCAATAGAAAGGTTACTTTTCAAGGATTTCGAAAAGGTATTTTACATAGTTTTTGGGATTTTAATGGTTTGTAATGATATTTTTAGTGTTTTAAATCTTTTGCATTTTTTATTTTTATAAAGAATTTACAAGAGAAACTTGTATTGAAATTAAAACAAAATAAACAAATAGGTTTTTTTTGGAATTTTCAAAAAGTTTTTATAATTAACAATGATTTTCTAACACGAATTGGAAATGTTTTTAATTTATAAAAAGAATAATATGAATAAATTGTGAAATGAAAAACAATGATGAAAGAATTAATTAACAGGAACCTATGATAAATTTTTGGGATGAAGATTAACTATTTATTAAACTAAATTGGCATGCTAAATAAAAGTATGCTCCAGAGGGACTAAAATGCAATTAAGTTTATTTAGCAGACTAAATTAATAACAAAGCTAGAATTGTGAGGACAAAGGTGCAATTTTTCCAAGAATGGCACATGCCAGCTTACATGAGTCATGCTGGCATGAACTTTTATGCAATTGTTTTATTTCAAAGGGCCATAGAATAACCAAATCATTCAGGACTTTTACTGCAAATGTATAGAAGGTCACGTGCAATGCACACATCTGAGGTTGAAAAGGATGAAATGCAATTATAAAAAACACAAGGGAATAATATGTAAATGTTCAAGCAACTATAGTACGACACGTGTACCATTGAGGACTCATTCGCAAAGTAAAAGAACAAAAGGAAATAAAGTGAAAATGATCACCAACGCATGTGCAAATGAGTATGCTGGATGGATGCTTGTGATATAATTGTGCGATCTGATCAGGCGGTTGGTATTTGTGCGTGGATCAACGACAAGGATGTGATTTGGAGCCTCTATTCTTGGTTGTGTGGTATTGGCAATGCTTGGATGAACACAGATGAATGCTTGCACTGATGAGCTTGGATCGAACTTATTTCGTTCGATTCAACTCTAAACTCCTCTTGATGATGGCTAGAGATCCACAAGGTCCTCCCACGATGAAGGTATATGGTGTTGAAGCCTGAAGGTCAGCGATTGATGATATGGAGGTTGATGAGTTCTTTTGTTGCGTATGGTCTCCGGATCACTCCTCTGGATCCCCAGCACACTCCTAGCACCTGCACAAGATCTTACATTTGGAAGCAAAGCCTGGGTGGCAGTTTTTAGTAGAAAAAGAGAGGGAGTGGTGGTGGATAGTTCGACTTCGATGGAGATAATCGGAGTTGAGTCGAAATCTCAGATCCTAATGGATCTGTTAGTATGGTGATGAATAGGAGGGCGAAGAAAGGTCGTGTGATGGCGATCGGGGGTCAGAATGTGAATATGAAGAATCAGAGAGCTCCGATCTGACATAATGGAGCTCCGACGAAGGAGATCTGATTTTTACCTAAAAATGCAAAGCAAAATTGAAAGCTTAATTGCAATGAAAATGAACAATGTTCCCTGTGGTGGAGGAACGAAGGTTAATCACCTCGATCTACTGCGTAGAATGGAGAAAAGTAATGTGCCAGCGAAGCTCCGATCACGTGATTGGATCACATCCTTCTAGTACTCTCACGTACTCCCAAACAATGTCAAAGATAGATGTCAGCTCGCCTCGCTTCAAGAAATCGAATTCGGGTGCAAGAGTTCAAGAAAAGTGGACCACTCGTGACTAGAGGTGGTATGGTGTTATAAATAAACGTAAAGTTTGGCGGGTTTTAAATGCAAAAAGTTTGCACATCGATGCAGATCGACGAAATTGATGATCTAATAATGAAGAGAGTAGTTAGTGTTAATGAATTGGAGAAGAAACCGAGAGGAGTTAAGCGGCGGATGGACCAGAAGAAAATGGAGGAGAAGGGCTGGTGAGCAAATCAGGTGGGGACGACCATTGATTGGGCTGTTGACTAGGTCAACAGACCTAGGTTAACTCAATCAGAGAGCGCCCCGCTACTGGACAAACCCACTACACGATAAAAAGGCTAAAAATGAAATAAATCAAAAAATAAATTTGAAAATTATTCAAATAAAAAAGTTTTGGAAATAAAAATGTTAGTAACTAAATTAACTTATTTACGGTGATTTTTAATGAAGTAAATAAATTATATACATAGATGAAAATAAATAAAACATGTTATTCATAACTATAAATACCTACATATACAACACTTGTATTTTTTGTATTTTATTTTTACAAATGTACATATAATTTAATAATTTATTATTTTACAATATTTTAGAAGGATTTTATAATATTTTTATTTTATTTTTATGGAATAATATATTAGGATAAATAAATATGGTATTTTATAATATACATAGTGATACATATACAATACATACATGGTTTTATTTTTGTTTATTCTTAATTTTGTGATTTTTTATTTATATTTATATAAGTGAAATACATTATATACAAATAGTTAAAAAGTACAATATCTACAAAAAATACAAGGCAAATACATATTCATACATAATATACATAGGTATAATATACAAAAGCACCCCAAAAAGCCACATTTCACATCTTAACTCTGATTTTTATGAAACCACTTTCTTTATAAAGATTATTTAGTTCTTGGTGCAATAAAAGTAAATTTTCTTCATTTTGAGGTTTTATTGAGAAGATACTGATCTTATAAATTGAGCTTTGTGGCTTTTTTAAAAAGTGTTGTTATTTACAAAATGTACAATGGTTCTTTTTGCAATTTTTTAAATATATACAACAAATTTTTATGTACAAGTTCCAATAAGATAGAATCTTTATTTGAGTTTAATTTGGTAATGAAGAAAATAGAGTGAGGAATGTGTATTTTATACAACGATGAGTTTACGCATATGAGAATTGATTTTCTTGATTTTCTGAATGAAGGCCTTTTCTACCCCAACTTTATTCATTACCGATCGAGTCAAGCCTTGACCTTTTCTTGGGGTCAGGGTCAACCTGTATTTATTTAATATATATATATATAGTCTTTAATTTTCTTTATTTTTCCTTTATTTCTTTCTTTATTTATTTTCTATTAAAATAGTGATAAATATACATGTTTACACAAGAATTAGGGTTAGTAAAAGGAGAGATTTATTAATACTTACAGATGTTTTATAAGGGATTTTAAGCTAAAATAAATGAACAAAGATGATGAAATGTAGATTCATCAACTATGATCATCCATATCTCATTCAAATTTTGGTTCATCATTTAAAATCATATTCTTATGATTAACCCTTCAATGGGAAATCCAATCTTATTAAATATAGATTGTGTCTTGTAATTGTAATTAATATACTGACATTAAATTTATTATCAATCTAATGCAACCAACAAACAATTTAATTTGCTTTATATTACTATATAGTACAACTTAATTATTCTAATTAGTTGTTAGAGTATGCCTTAACCACACATTATGCCATAATTCCTTGAAACAGATCTGGCCAGATGCCCGAGATATGCTGGGAAGGAGCATTTCCTGGACATTCATGGTGCTAATTAAGAAACCAAGCCAACATACATGGTCTAGACACCATCTCCTTATCAATTGAGAACAACACAATTGAGTTTATTTGTACTAAGAGGTTTTATCGATCATATAAAACTAGTGATTGACGTGATACTTTATATTTATCAATCAGAAATTGAGGCACATTAAAACATTTTTTAAGGTCCTAAATTTCTAGTCATATCAAGCAAACAATGTTGGTTATGCATGTAAAAGTTGTACTACAACTATTTAAGTGTGAACCTGGGTTTGTTATGAAACATTCATTCAATGGAGGTTGATGATTATCGAATATTCTCTAAATATATGAAGCATCATTTAATCAGGTCAAATTAACAATTTCCATGATTAATATTGAATGATAAAAAATTAAAAAATGTTCTTGAGATGATCCAATCATCTGCTGACCCATTCCCACTAAATATCACATATCTAAGGCAAACAGAGTCAGATTCACACAAAATAAATTCGATCGGTTTGATGGTTTAATTTTGAAATTAATTAGTGTGTTTATAACATTTTAATGATAGAAAACAATTGCTAGAAATAGTTTAGTTACAGATCCTAGTTTACATGCAAAAACAACAACACTGTGGGACCTTATTGATTTTAAAATGATGCCCGATTATGAGCAAAAAATATAATAAAAATCATCTACGTAAAAACATAACAAGTCCCCGTACATATAATATCCAAAATTTTGTTCCCTAAGGGTTTGGATCATATCCAAGAGCTTTTACCATGGCTCTGATAAAACTTGAATGGAGTTTATTTAAAAAATGAAACCGACTCACACATCACGGAAGCGTGGAGATCACGACATACATGATCTAGATTAACCAGTCATAATAGTCAATGGGGGAGAAAAATTTCGATGAAACCACATGACATGGGAACCACTCCCATGTCATTTCAGCTTTATCACAAACAAGTTTAGGGTTACCTCTTGTAGAGTGATCATGATCCTCGTGTCTCAAAACCAAGGGACCTCATCTCTTAAGTCCGATCTGACGTAGACAACACTTGCGGGTGTGTGGATGTAACACATGCTCCCCAAAATCCTTAGTTATGATCCGAGCTAAGAACCTCCTGAATTATTTACATGAAATCCATCATCTTCCTCATGAGAACTAAGCACCAAAGAAAACAGAGATCCTCAAGTAGTCGATCTAGTGACACAACGACATTGTGACAGCAATGATGCTCTCTAAAAATTATAGAGTAGACAACCACTTGGGGTTTATATCGACAACCAATGGACATGTATAGAGATGGGGGGAGAGAGAGATTTTATTGCTCCAACATGTTATAAAGAAAATCCTAGAGTTAGCCCTACATTTATATAATTGTGTATGCCCATGATCCCAATCTATGTGCACACATAATCAATGGTGTAGATTAACTTGTTCTTTCAATCAACGACCCAGACTTTGTTGCGAAAATTTGCAAAAATTAATTAATTTAAATAGATAATAATATTGTAGACTTTCTTCAATAAATTCAATTTTCATTAAATCAATCTCTTGTGGAATAATAGGAAGGAGTAGAGCCTCCTTCCTCATAAGGGTGGAGCCTTCTCCTCTTTCCTAATTAATGAGATTCTCAATCTAATCATATTTTCCACATGTTGCAACAACTTTTGTTGTTTGAACTTTCACCAAAATAATTCCAATTTATTTTGTAACAAATCTAAGCATGCCATTGATAATAATAAATCATATTCATCCATCCAATATTAAATGTAAATTATACTTACATTTATGTGTACAATGTAAATCTAAATCACATTTAATTGTATAATGTGGATCCAGTTCACATTAACTTACAAATTGTAAATCATATTTACAATTAAATCTCTCTTATGATATTATGAATCATATTTACAGTACTTATGATTATTGTGGATAGTGCAATCCATATTAGTCATATCCATGATAATTAAATTCAATTTAATTATCTAAATTTTCTCTCTACATATGCTAAATAACATGAATCACATCTACATTATTTATGATAACTAAATCATATTTAGTAATCAATTTTCAATGCTCAGATAATGCCTACAATAAAATTATTCTTAAACTCTTTCAATAACAACGTGCCTTCTCCATGGATACATGGAAATAAGGACATGGCAACTATATATTCCTTGTATAGTGACTTAGATAGTGAGATCGAAACTCATACCAGATCTAAAAGACCTCTCATAAATGTCTGATCAAGTCAGATAGAATATTTAATCCTATCATTGCATCTGAATCATATTCAGACCAATGTCCAACATTTGGACTAAGATTAGATAATCAATCTACTGAGTGGTGTCACTAATACAAACATGTTTTATTACTCCCTCGGCATGGAAGCATCAGTGTTATACAATTGTTAAGATCACATCACCCTAGAGTATTCATAATAATCATACATCCTGCATACTGGAAGACCTAGAATAAATCCGAAGTTTTCATATCATTCGAACTATCTCCTTCAAGGTTTTATCATTGAGTTTATCATTCGATCATTGGGAGTTGGTATCAATCACATGTTTTCCAAAATCATATATCATACCTTCAAATCATGTCTTGTTTCCAAAATAAGACGACCAACGTTGGAATTTGGTTTATCACAATATCTCATGAGTGAGCTCTAGTCTTCTGGTTATGTAATGAATGTTTTGATCCCTTTGAGAGATCGTATTACTCATATGCCCTCGTATGCACACCAGCTCGACGCTGTATAGACCTTGATTAGATCATAAACCTAATGGTCTGCCTAATATACATACTCAAACATATAGTAATACATCTGTCTCTGGTCAGAGGATACATGCCTATACATGACAACATACAACACAGGCCTTAGTTATCTCAATCTCGTTAAGTCAACTCATTAACCTAACTCAACCAATACCTTTGAATCTCTATTACTGTATAGAGGATCAACATCAAGAGGTTAGTCAGATGTCAGCCTTTTGAGTGAGGATTTCCATTTCTTGCCTAGGCTAGAGATCCCTTCTTGATAATCACTTGGCGGTGTGGTTGAGTCCTTAGATATTAAACCCTACCACCAACCTCTATGATAGAAACTTTGGATCAATATTTATATGATATCAAGATGGCCATGGTACATAACCCTAATTGTACTAAGGGACCTATTATGAACATTAGTTATTCCTCACTTCCGATTAAGGAGCAAATTGCACTAACGCTTATTGCATAATGGCATGCCGTGGGCTCACATGTCCAACAATTTTTAACTTTTCTCAACCCATAAAAATACCTAAAAATTAGATATTGTACATATCAATCCACTAATTAAAAATACCAAAAATTACAAAACCTTAAAATATAGGAGTTAATTGGCATGTAATACCTCTATAAAAAATGTATTTTGTACGAATAATTCTATTTTCTTTTCGGTCCATTATGAATTGTAGATCACATTGAGATCAACTTTCATCTTGACCACATTTTGATTTGACACATCCTTTTATTTTATTTCCTATTTTCTTTTCTTCTTTCTCATGGTTAACATTCAAGCGGGAAGACCGCCCTTCTATTGGTCCACACCAATAACCAATCACTAATGAATATCCATTTCATCACCTTTATTCTTTTACTTTTGCCTATAAACCCTAACTACATGCATGTATACATCAATATTTTGCATAAAATAACATATATTATTTATTGTATAATTATTGTATAAAAGACTGCATTTAAAGCCAAAATAAAAGAATAAAGAAAATAAAATAAAAAGAAATGAAATACCAAAAGTATTGAATGATCTTAAACCCCAATACCTAGGCATCATGATGACTGGGCCGACAATGAATAAAGTAGGAGGAGATAAGGGCCAAGAAATACAAAAAACCCTAATTTCAAATTCATCAATAAGTACATCTTAGGACCTATTTTAATGTTTATTACCAACACATCAAATCAATAAACTTTATACATTAATGGTGCAGATAAAAATGCATAGAAAAATACAAAAAGTACTTTATGTAAAAATAATGCATAACATGCATTATACACTCAGAATAAAAATCCAAAATATAAACTTCACAGACTTGCATCTTCTCTATATTTTATCAAAATGTACCAAAATCCCCTTCAATTGTATACAACTTATAATAAGCTATTTGATGAAGGTGGTTTCATTTAATTTGGAATTAAGATGATGAAGTTAGGTTTTGGGCCCCTATTGTGCAATATACATGTATATAATATTCATTTAATTTATACTTTATATTTTTCATTATTTTATATTTTTATAATTTTGTAATTATTATATGAAATGCATATACATCATAAAACTAGGATAAAACAACAAGAAATACAATAAAATAAATAAGTGAATTAAAATATATAGTAGAATTATACATACTTATACCTATAAATTAAATACACATATCTAATTAGTACAAATAAACTTAGAAAAAAATAAAAATATATTTGGGTATATTTAAATAAGTTATAAATGTATAAATTATGTATATGAATGGATAAAAACTAAAATAGAAAATAAATAAATATACACTATATAGGTAAAAATATCTATATTTATACTTGTAAAAATGAACACATAATAAATCATCTTATAAAGCAAATAAAATTCAGATTAAAATACTTCATAAAATAATAAATATTATTCTTTGTTTAACCTAAAATTAATGAAATCATTTACTATTTTAATTTAAATTAATAAAGGTTTGAATTTTGGTTTTGTCTCCTAGTGTCATGACAAGGCTCATCGGGAATGGGTCCTCAGTTGACCTGTTGGTAAACTGAACTCCTTGCTGCGTAGGACTGTCAAAATCATTAACCCTCTGATCTTCAATGATTTTTCCTTTTCAAATCTTGCGATATTTTGCTATGAATCCTTCTACATTTTTGTGCCTTGATATGCGCTCTTTCACGTTGCATTGTCGCCTCGATCGATAGATTGCTGGAGTGGCCAGGAGCTTTGGTCAAAGATCCCCATGTATAAATATAAGTCACAACCTCCCTTTTGAATTTGATATCCTCAAGCCCCTCAAAATCTCTAGTTCCCGAGTCTCGAAGCTTCCTGGGGACAGCAGGAAATTCGACGTACTATTTGGTGTGGAGGAAGTGGAGTAGAGGTTGAGATCCGAGCATCGCCGGCACCTAGCGATGGAGCACCTACTAGGCTCCTAGTTTACGCGGGTAGAGCTATAGATTAGCATTTATGTCTATTCCTAGGATTTAAATTAGAGCATCTTAGCTTTTAGGTTTGCTTGATTTGGCTTTGTTTTTCGTTAAATTCAAGATCTGCAGTTCGTCGAAGTTGAGCTCTGGTGACCACTTCATCGTTACTTGACTATCCTCTGACTCTCCTAACACCTCACTTTTGTTTTCTTTCGCTTCCTCTACATCCCCCGCACCTCCATTCATCTCGATCTCGCTTAGATAGAGGAATCACCCTCCTCCGCCACTACCTCACTGGAGGGCTCTGCCCGACCTCACATACATTCATTCTACCCTCATCAAAACCCCCCATGGCCTCCACTTTTGTGTGCTAAGCCTTTTTGTAGAATTTGGAGCCTCAAAGACCCCTCATGGGTAGATTTTGATTCTGCACGAGCTACTTGGAGCCCTAAGCCTTCTTTGCCTCCGAGGACCTCTCTGGTAGCCCTTGGACCCATCTGAAGCCGCCAGCAGTTTCAGGGTGCCTTCGGGAAGCTTCGTGGCCCTTTTGCAGCGTCGGAGACCATAGGAGGACAGAGCTACATCTAATCAAAGCTCATGAGAACAAGCATTCTTTCTTGTCCTTCCAAGCCACTTCTTAGATGTCCAATTGTGCCCACAAGCCAGGTCTTCCAGGAGCCGGTGGATGCTGCCATACTCGATTGTAGATCCAGCTGCCCAAATCACATATTGGCCATTCATTAGTGAATGGATATCTCCCATCAAGAGCACGACATGTGGATTAGTGAAGAGCATCCAGTAGTCCGTCAACGTACTTTTACGGGTAATTTTGCTAGCTACCCCTTCGATTTTGTAGTTTACATTTCAGTCCAAAAACATGGAAGCATAGTTAAAAATATTTTGTAATATTTACAGAACCCCCTCATATTTGTTTTACTTGCACTTCGGTCCCCTACCACATTTCCTCACTTGCCTATACACGTGAGGCGGTGAGCTTTTTGCAAGGACCCCCCTTGTACTTCTGTGCTATCATTTGGTCCCGTAATTTTAGATTACTATTCAAACTTTTTGGTATTATTGCATGTGTGCCCTACCGAGTTTTGTAAATTACATATATATGTCCTGAACTATATTAGATGAGTTGAATATTCAAAGGAAAATATTGTACATGCCCCTACACTTTGATTATATGTTCTAGATTGCATTTTTATTAAATTTTATTTGCATATTCATTCCTGTCAGTTATGCATTTTTATTTATTGTTTGTTATTATTAAAAAGACAAACTTCATTTAAAAAATTATAAGATAATTATTCTAAATATCCAGTAGTGTTATAAATCACACATATTTTTAGTAGGCTATTTACATTAATTTCTCTATATTTAAAAATCCAAAAATAGTGTATTTAATCCTTATTTGCATTTATAAATACAAAAAATTATAAAAACATTTTCAAAAATTCTCAAAAAAATTATATATTTTGTAGTATTTTGCAGATACAGATAAAAAAACTAAAAATAGAAAACTAAAAACACTAAAAAATAAAAAGCTCTAAAATCTTTACAATATTTATAAAAAATCCTTTAAAATCCATAGACATTTGTTTATGTTTATGTATTTTCTTTATTATTTGTAGTACATATTAGATTAATTTTGGAAATTTTTAAGCGATTTAGCTATTTTTGAAATAAAAAAAATGATCTATCAATATAAGTCATTGTTTTGAATTTTTTCAATTAAAATACAGTAAAATTAGCAAAAGTTCTGAGAAAAATACCAAAAAGAGAAAATATGGAAAAGACAAAACATTGTATTTTCTTAGTTTCAAAGTATTTATAGCTATTTTATAAATATCAAATGACTACATATATTTATATAGATATATTTATTTATATTATTACTATTATTATTATAAAAAATCCCAAAAAAAATTAGTACCATTAAAAAGTGAAAAGGATTGTACTTTAGGGTATTTTTTCTCTTTATTTTGTATACTTATTATTTATATTTTATATACTATATCTATATATCATATACCTATATTAATCCTAAAAAGAGAAAAAGAAAATATAAAATATAAAATATAAAGATAAATATAAAAATTATCAAATTTAAATGATGTAAAAAAATTAAATATAAAAACTAAAAAAATAAATAATTTAAAACCCACTAAAAATAAAAAAATATTCAAAAAAAAACAAAAATAATTCCTGACTTTTTGCCATTTATTGGTGTCTATTCCACTTGCTCCCAATGTTCGACAATCTGCACTACTTTCCCTATACACATCTTTTGCAGAGTTATATTAAATTTTACCTCCACATTTTTCTTTGTATTGTTGTATTTATTTGTCGGCTAATTATTGAATATTTAGCTTTCGTGAGCGGTCGCCTCAACAATAATGTAGATCTCGCCTTGTGTAGACTACCTTCGACCCAAGCAAGAGTTGAGTTTTTAAATAGCATCGTTGCAGGGGAGCAATGCGTAGGAATAGATTTTGGGTGTTATTTTGCCATCATTATCTTTATTGTTTTATTTTTCCTTTCTTCGATATAATTTCTTAATTATGCTAATCACTTCTCTTGTGTTTTTCTTGCGAGGGGTCTCACGGCGATGGGGACCGCCTAGGTAGTTGGAGCACCCGAGTCATGAGGACTTGGTCATTCTACCTGTTGACCAAGAGGAGAGAGAGGAATAGAGAGAGAGGTTGGCCATAGTTTTTTTTGTTTTTTATGAGAGAGTGACTTTATTTTGTTCTATTAATATATAATAATATAGTAAGACTTGGACTTGAACACTCGGGCCCAATTTCCAAGTGTTTGTTCACATAGGGGCTCATTGGATTTTCTTATATTGTTATGGCCTTTATTTTCTTTGTTTTTCGAGTTTTGTTTTTTTTTGCCATATTTTAATTTGTTTGTGGAATGAGCCCTTTGCATTTTTAGGATTGCTTGCATGATAATATAAGGTCAATCACCTAATATATTGCATGTACCTATAGCTTCTACATTTAGATTTAGATCAAAAATTAAATGTTGAATACTTGGACTTGAAACCATGTGCCATGATAGGTCTCCAAACATTGCTTGCAGAACCCACTATGGTTGGCACCAAGGTCCCTCTAAGACCGAGTTAGTAGGTTTCTCTTCTAGTATTTAGCATTTGGTTCTTCGCGCTAATGGAAGTTTCTACTTAGGATGATTTCCTGTGTTGCATACCGTGCATGTAGATTAGGTTTATAATTTTTTTTGCCATGCATCCCGCATGGAGAGCACTGGGAAGCACTCTAAGTCTTCTATCTGAGCATTCATCATTTAGATACAAAGGTGAGATTTCCATATTAGTGTTTCCTGGAATTGATTTATCATTTTCTCCCTCTGATTTTGAGCACTTAAGGCAAAAAGAAAACCCAAAAAAATCAGTAGGCGCCTTTGCATTGAAAATACTCAAAAGTGAAAATAAAAAATTTAAACAAGGGGACTACTAATTGAACTTTGACCTAATTAAAAGACGTAATGAAAATCATTGTTTGGGATTAACAAATCTCTCATTGTATCCAGGTACACTTCAGACAGAGCAAGGCATGACCCTTAAGGAATAAAGCTAGAAACCCAATCTGTGGCTACCTCAATTACCACATGGGGCCGACAAAGTATTGGCACTTCTATAGTATATGAGTAGGGCCTTGTCAACGACGATGTTCCCACCTTGTTTGGAGCATCTGACTTGGTCAGAAGTACTAATCCTAGGCCACTCCCTCATGGGTTTTTCTGTCTCATCGATTTGTGTGCTTGTACCCCACTTGTGGGGGAAGCAGTGGTTTCACCTATCGGCTTCCTCTCTCATTTAATGGCTGAGTAGCCACCAAGGACCGATATTGAGGACTTTAAAAAGTGCCGATCACATGATACAAAGCAGGTGCAACAAGTATGAGGACACTTTCCTGGTAGTACATGCTCTCCTCTAGGACTAACCGTTACGGAGTCGTGGTAATTTTTGCATGAATTACAATATTAAAACTAAGAAGAGAAAACTAGTTGAACTCTTACGTAGTCACCTTAAGTTGAGTTGGTGAACTTGATTTTGTTTGTGTTTGTTTTCTTCGAATTAGGTTCAAAGATCAAAGTCATGTGCACTTGCGCAATTTTGTCATTTCATCTCTTTTGCATACTTCTTCTTGACCCTTACTTATCGTAAGTCTTCTACTGTTTTATACTACTTTTATTTCTCATTCATCACTATATCCTTCATCCTTCATCGATCTCCCTTTTTGCATTCAAGATGTCGACCCATGAATGGTTTAGTCGCCAACCACTATATTGATTCCTTGGGTTCAACATCTACCAGAATAAGGGGTGATCTCCAAGAAGATAGGATAGACCTTGCGGACTTCTCCTTGGACTCCCCTATTTTCACTTGCTTCAGAAACTGAGAAGACTCTTGTCTCGGTCTCCTTCCTCCTACCACTTTTCTTTGTCCAATATATCCTTTGTTCAAGACAAACTCTAATCTCAAACTGGCTCCATCATTTTTGAGAATTGATAGGGTGTTATTTCCCAATGCAGATTCACAACCCGATCAACCTGAGCATGATTCAAATTCTGAGATGGAACCCAAAGGTGGAGGAAAGGGGCCGCAATATCTACAGCCTCGGAGCAATGAGCAGAATCAAGAGTAGGGAACAAGCCAAAATGAAGTCAACAGTCAGTTGCTGACATCCCATCTAGGCAATCCAACAAACCTGACTGACCAAGCACTTGCCTAGGTCGCTTTCCAAGAGATGCTGAATGATGAGAAGATCAAAAGAGAGAGAGGAGGAAACTCGAGAGGGGGTGATGAAGATACTCCTGATGATGAATATTACCACTTTGTAGATGGATTATGTGAAGGTGATGGAGGAGAAAGGAGATGTTGGCCCAGCCCACACTGAAGCAGACATACACCCGTAGGTTTAGTCACATCACCGAGCGGATCCAAATTCCGCAGATACACATACATTTTGAGATGAAGCCTTAGATCCTTCATCTGCTCCCTATCTTCCACGAGAACCCTATCGGGGAACCCTACATCCATCTGCAGTAGTTTGGATGCATCTGCAACACCACTCATAACCCCCAACATCCCATTGGGTGTAATAAAGATGTTCGCTTTCCTCTTCAGCCTCCAAGGCAAAGCTCTACATTGGATCAACCACTTGCATAAAGTGGTGACAACATGGGAGGATCGAAAATCAGCATTTATGCATAAGTACTATCCTCTCGGTCGCCTCAATCTAATGTGTTCCAAGATAACAAGCATGTCCTAGGGACCACAAATTCCCATTAACGAAACTTGTGAGAGATTCAATGATTTGGTAGAGAAATGCCCCCATCATGGCATACCGAAGACCAGTCCTGTCAAGCACTTTTTCTGGGGTCTCACTCAGAATTTTCAATGTTTGGTTGACAATGTCTATATAGGTTCACACTTTAACTAGGACGAGAATGCAGTATGGCAGATATTCGAGGAAATGGATAAAGGAGTGGCCACACTTTCCTCCTCTCGTTCCTTCTAATTCCCACCACAGACACAGCTCCTCCGGAAGAACGGTAATTGGCATATACCCAAGTAGTGGACATGTATGAGAACTCTGATATGAGCATTATCGGGAGTCACCTATCCAAAGTGGATATTATCGAGAAGCGGTCACATGACCTAGAGAAGCTCGCTGGGATCGAGCAATGAATAAAGGGCCTGGACATGCTCGACATCATCACCATGTAGCTTGAGTTGTTGGTGAACACAATCAGTGCATGCAATGTAGTGACAACCGCACCTAAGGCTTCAGCTGAGAAGAAGGAGTACACACATCTATAACCATCTTAGGTGAGTCCCAGTCAGCGCCCGGTTCAACCGTATATTTATGTGCAGACCCCCGAGCCATAGTCGCCACAACCGCTGACATAGATGGTCATCTACCGACCATCTCAATTCCAACCCTAGTATATCGAGCCTTGTTCCTTATCTCTGCCACTCATCTAGGAGGTGAATGGTGTTTGGGGTATTGAACAACAGTTGACCTGCCCTCGTGGACAACCATATGGTCAGAACCATGTCTACCGGCCATTTCACCATCAGCAAGGAGGGCGGACATATCATCCCAACCAAGCCTAGTAGCAGCCTCTACAACAAGGGTGCACTTGGAGGAAGAATTACCAGCAGCAGTTCGGATACTACCAATAGCACTATCAACAGTCAGCTACCCCTAATCATCACCAGTACTCCTCCCAACAATACTGATGAATCCATGATTCATTAACACTTCTGTCACATTTTGTCTTAAAATACTTAGCAAATGCATGTAAATATCCATTAGTTTCCATTTCTTATAAAAATATCATTCTTGGACAAAAATGCATTTTTATGCATTAAAAACATGTAAATAAATAAAAGAACAAAAGAAACAAAATAAAAAGAAGGCAGAGTATAAATATGTATATATGTACAGTATGACTAGATATGACTAAAGAAATATAAATATAGTTAAAGGATATTTATATAATCTAATTTCATAGAACAAGACAACATGGATTGGTTGACAAAAAATAAAGTAGGGAGAGATAAGGAAGAAAATCAAAATAGAATTAATTATATAGTTCACATATTATTCATTATTTATCCAATAATTATCAAAACTTTAATAATTTGTAATTAATTCATTTGTATATATTTTTCACCAAACTCATCTCCTATTTATTTCTTAAAATGTATATAAAATATAAAAATCCTAATAAATTCCAACTTGTATAAATGCCAAGAAATCCACCTTTTAAATTATCAATTTCTAAACTTCTGAACATCATAACTTCTTCATACTAACTCCAATTTCACTCTACTCACCTTTAAAGTTCATAAAATAAAAGGTGATTTCACTACAATCATAGTCTATTTGCAAAAACTTAGTTTTGGGACCTAGTGACAATTGGGTTTCTGGGCTATTTATATTATTCAGAATATACTATTCATAGTTTTAGTGACTTTATAATTTTTAATTATTTTTTATTTTTTCAGATTATGTATAAATTATTTCAAAATTTTTGGACACTATTTATTACTTTAAATGAATCAAAAACCCTAATTTATAGTTGAAATTGAACTATGACATTTATATTTATATTTATTTATATATAAATAAATTTATTAAAATTCAAAAAAATTAACACATTTCTTATTAATTACTCTATTAATTAATAAATTGTAATAATAATATACTATTTATTAGATTATTGAATTAAAAATACAATACAAGTTTATTAAGTATACTATATACCTATTTATTAATATTATATTTATATTCCATTAAATATTTATTATTTATAAAAGTAATTTATATAAGAAATTATTTAATTTAATTATATATGGTTTTTATTTTATAACTTTTTAAAATAATGTTATTTGCTATTTTATATTTAATTTATAAGATTATTTAATTTCTGGCCTACCCGGTGCTGACACATGTCAGCATTTGGGCCATCTTCTTCAAGAAACAACAACTGGAAGTTGTTACCACTGGACCTTCTTCACTTAATTCTTCCTTCCATGTATTTCACCCAATCTCCCATCTTCACCTTTGATTCTGACATCTTAGCAACCATAATCGACACCAACCTTAGGTCTAAACTAACTAACCTTCCATCCTCTCTATTGAATGGCACAAACTTCGTCCATTCGTAGCTAACTTCTCCTTCTCCAGAACTAAATTGGCCAACTATCCTCTTTCCTAGCATCTTTCTAGCTAATTACGGAGGTGACAACTCCTAAGTTCACCTCTACGAGGAAGAAGAACCATCGGGGAGATGCTCCAGAGCCTTGCTTGGCTTTGCACCGTCGCTTGGCATGTGTAGAGCTCCGGGAATGCTGCCCCATCGAGCGAAGACCAGAAGGATTATACATCCTTCACACACATGTATCAATCTCCCCTTTTATTTCTTCCTGATTATCTTACCCAATTAGTGTAATTAATCACATTATTAGTCCACTTATCCATTGATCTCCAATCTAGACTTGGTTTCACGATCCAATTTGAGTCAAAACAAACCGATTTCAGTCAATTTGACAAGAAGCTTGACTATCTATAGTCAGTTTCTTTCTATAGAACCAATATCACCTGCAGGTCTAAAAGACCTATGATTTACCCTGGTTAATAATGTCGAATTGTTGTAGTCGGGCAATCAACAAATCAATTAAAAATTGTTAATTATTAATTTGTCGAATAATGGAAGCAGTCAATTTATTTTTTACTTGGACAAGTCCAAGGTCGAACTCAAAAAGGCCACTGTTTCATTGGGTCGATTTATTGTCGATCTATACTTAGGTTTTCAACGAGGCATTTTTTGTAACTTTTTATGCAATTAAGAAATGCAATGCAATTTTGGAAAATCTCAAGGGCTAAACTGTAAATTTCAATTAAATGAACTCTAAACCCAATGAAACTTAATCAACAAGTGTATGAATGCAAATATAAGCTATTTTAGTTATTTTGTCGGGTGCGAAGCAAGCTCAAAAGTCTTCGTTCGGTCAGTTTGTCTTCGATTAGAGTTTCCGCCCTGAGGATGCCTACTTCCTCATGTCCTTGCCTTGCGAGGCCTACCTCGGATGTAATATGAATTGATTACAAATTAAATATGCAAACTATGTTATTTTAAGTAAAATAATTTTAATAAATAGCAAACAAATTTAATTTCAAGAACTAAAACTATCCTAGATGCATCTAATGAGGATCTATCCAAGAAAATTAATAAATCCTAAAAATGATTGATATGCGACCTACTAAAATTAATTACTAAAATCACCATTTAATTTATTACAATCTCGTTATGCATGAAAATGTGATGATTTTTAGGCAAAATGTAAAATCAAGTAATTCCATCTATCACGATTTTTTTTGGAATTTTTAGATTAGAGAATAATTTAAAATGAATTTAATGGCATGCAGTGGGGCAATTATGCAAATTTTCACCACTTTAATTATACTAAACTAACCAGGTCTCATAAAAATCCAAGTAATCATCCACAATGTCGAGAATAATTTGTTCCACAAAGTGTAATTTTTGGAATGACAAGTAGATGTGAAATGATAGTTCAAAACAAGTCTAGAACATCGGGTTCTAAATTCAATTAAAGAACAGAAATTCATAAAAAATGCCGATGGGACTGATGTGCAATTACCTATGACTGGGAGTTCTTGCTGCAATTTCGCCACTAGCACACGTGTTGTGCACGTACGTGGTGGAGGCGAAGATTTTCTTGGAATATGCGGATCACCGGCATGTTGTACTGCAATTTCCCCCTGTGCTCATGTACCGCGCACATGAGGGGGAGGGTGACTTGAGATGTAGGTAGCTTAACTCCCGAGGTATCTGAGCAACTGGCTGTTGTGACCAAGGGCTCCACCGCGAGATCGAACTGCAGGTGGATGTCTGCGATTGAGACGGTCCTCATGATAGCCGTGGTTGGGGCTTAGGGTGGAGTGCGGGCTCTGTCGGAGTGTGCAGTGAAGACCAGTCGATGGCCATGAAGCGGAAGTCCGTGCTGCTGGAGGAGGGAACTAGGGTGGTTTTAGAAGCTTTGTCGTTCGCTCGACAGTGATGTTCAGTGGTGAAGCAGCTCGTGAGGAAGACGAGGAAATGAAGTTGATGATGAATGATGAAGTCGAGCCTTGGCGAAGGTCTTTTGTAGATTCTGTGGCACTGCTCGGGGCATAGTGGAGCATAGATGTCTCATGAATGGTAGTTAGGCGGATCTTCTCTACTCTGCGAGTCGACAGAGCGAGGCGTCGAGGAAGAAAACGTCCTGCTCTGTATGATAACTTGAGGAGATCGTCTCCTCCTCACCTACGTAATTGTTGGGACTTCGGTCCTTGATGATTGCGCTACTACGAAGAGATGTCGTCAACTGGAGTTCTGGTTGCATCTACTCGAGCTTACGCGTGTAAAGAACCTGCAAATATAGATTCTTGCTCGAACTCAAAAGCTCTGCCCTGACATTCAAATGAAGGAGATTGAACGGATGGTTAAGGTCCTGATCGTAATGAAGAAGGTGGGACCTGGAGCCCCCTTCGCAAAAATCAAGGTGGATCAATGGTGATGGGTCTTGACAAATAAGGAATGTGAGTGGTCGAAATCAGAGTTAATCAAGGAAGGGTCTGAAAGAAGGAAAGAAGACGGAGGAATTGAAGGTGATGGCGTGCTTCTCTGTTGTCGAAATGGGTTTTGATTTGAATTTAACAAGACATAAAAACAAACAAGATGAAACTAACGAAGAATAGAAAGAAGAAAAAAATGAGAAGAAAACAAGGAAGGGAGAGTACCTATTGTTCGGGGGCGTGTTGTGTTTGGAAATAGGACTCAAAGAGGAACCCTCGATCTTGGCTCAAGTCCTGTGGCAAATGACGAGCTCAATAGCTCATTCTGGAGGAAGAGTTGCAACGACAAAAGACCGTCGCACGTCGCGAAGAAAGGGGATTGTCGCTAGAAGCTCAATGTATGCTATAACCAAATAAAGAAGCTGAGCTCACTCTCTCTCCTAATAGAGTGGAGGATAGAGGACAATGGGGGGAGAGGCTCAGGTTTTATGGGAAGTTAGATCACCAATGAAGATGGGGTGAGGACGAGGGAAGAGATGGGTGACCGGGTCAGGAACACTCTCCAAAAGATGGTTGGCGAGTGGGGTCCGTGAAGGGGTTGGGAGGAGAAGACGTACGTGTTTGTGGATCTGTCGGTGAAGCGCGGGTTGACAATTGCGATGGGAGTGGGTGGCGGTTGCCGTACGAAGCAAAGCACTTGTAGTTTGGCGGGCACGCACAAGGGTAGTTGTCGTCGCAGGAATTGGGCGACGATGGCACGGGGGCTTCGGAAGGGGAGGGGGGATAGGGCCACGTGGCATGCGGGCATGCGATCATGTGGTAGGTAAGAATAATTAAAATAAAAGTTAAAATAATTTGATAATATTAATAAATATTAGATATAATATAATAAACATAAATAATAATAATTAAATTAAAATAAAATAATAAAAAAGAATATAAATAAATCAAATAAATAGTTAAAATAAATAAAAAAATAAAAATAAATAAAGAAAAATTAAAAAGGGGATGATATGTGGCAGCTCCGGGAGATGCCATGTATCGCTCCCAGAAAAATCATAAACTAAATGTAAATAAAATCAAAAAACAAGTAACAAAAGGGGTCAATCAAAAAGAGATCAACATGAAAGTTCCTTGTCTCAACGAGATCTACAACTTTTGCGAAGGATCAAAAATTAAAATAAATCATATGTACAAAAAGTATTTTCATGTTATCTTATAGATATAAAATATCAAAATTTTCTCTTTTACAATTTTTTGGCATTTTAAAATAAGATAAAAATCAAAATAAAAATTTGAGAATATATGAACTAAATATTTAAAACTTAATATATTTTTTTGTATTTATTATAAATAAGAAAATAAAGATATAAATAAAATAAATAAAGGGGCATATATACAAAGGGGCCTAAAACCCAAGTTTTACATACGAACTTCGATTATTTTGAGTTTGATCTTGTTTTGAAGGTAATTGAACATACATTAATTTAAAAGTGAGTAGGGGTCCGTAGGAGACCGTTGGAGAGAGATATTCATGTTTTACGGTTCTTAGTCTCAAACTAGGGTTTTGGTTTTATTAGTCAATTTTACAAGTTTGTATTTTTTTGATATTTTTCCTTTATTAATGTTAGTAATATGTATACTATAGAGATGATTTCATTAAATTCTGAGTTAGTGAAAAATAAATAAAAATAAGGAAAATACGATGAATATACAAGTGAATTCGACTTCTTACTTAATGCAAGTATGCATGCTAAAATGCAAAGATTAATTCTGAATGCATGAATGAGAATAATTCAAAATAAATGGAGAAATACAGCTAACTACTTAGGAACAAAGCTCTATTTTCGACTTTTATATTGACGAATCACAAATTCATTAACCCCCTATACTTAAACATTGCTCGTCCCCGAGCTACTAAAATGAAATGCAAAAGTGAAATGATTTTGGGTTCCATACTAAGGTCAAGAACAGAAGGTGAAAATGGAGCTTGACTAGACCTTTGGATTATTAATGTGGCAGAATCTTATTGGGTATTGAATTTAAGACCTAACAACCTTTAAGTTTCACAAGTCTTTATTCATGTCCCCTCAACAGTAAGGTCCGAACAAATATTCATACGCAAATTCTGATGACTATGAATCTTACTTGTACTTTGTAAGTGATATATAGCTCTCCACATCAGAAATAGCAAACAAACAACCTCCTCTAACAAGGTAACTCTAATTCCCTAGTCTAGCAACTCTTTCCTTGAGGAGCAGGGTATTCCCTTCTAAGTTCAAGTGCAACCAGCTTAAGAAGAGGGGGTAGAGTAGATAATGGACTATGACCAGTGTAGTCACATATCCGTGGAGATTGACCAATGTAGACAAGTCTCCAACTACATAATTCCTTGGTATTAGACTTTGAAGCATATGCCTTGCTTATTCATATTTTTCTCCGATGAGTTTTTTTAAATTTTTACCCATCTAACTTTTTTTTGAGTTTTTTTTATTTTTTTGATTTATACAAAGTGCAGCATGTACATAAGGAGTTTTTCTTCTTTAGCCATTAGACTATCCCTCTTTAGAAGCTTTATTGCAATCCACAACATCCCGTCGTTAGACGTCGATGCCACTAGACTAGGTTGAGATGCACTACCCTCCCTAGAGGAGGACGGATGTTTCCACCAGTGTGCTACTCCAATCCAACGGATTCTTCCTCCTCACCACCTCATCAATGAAGAGCTATGCGCATGATGCTTGTCCAAGTTAGGACACTATCTGAAAGAATTGTGTGTATGTATGGAATACTCTACTTAGACAAATCAAGATGACACGTGAACATAGTATTGTGGACTCTAAGCATTAAGTCACTGGACTTGAAAAATCTTAACTCCAATTCCTAAAAGATTCCTCTAAAATTAAGTAGATTTAAGTCAAATTAAATCCATCCTCGACTTCTATTCATAACTTGGTTCAGAACCCACTAACTTTCCACTTTACATATGCTAGATATGAAAATGAAATGCATATGAAATGCAATGTATATGAATGAAGTGCAAGCCATTTTTTTTATACAAGGATGATATGCAAGAGTAAATAAGAAGGCTCTTTTTTTCTTCTTTTTCTTTTTTTCTCTCTTTTATTTTTAAACGTATTTTTTTGTATACCACGTATTTTACAACAAATTTTTAAAAAGTAATATTTACAAGAATTTTTACAAAAACATACACATTATACAGATTATATACAATATACATTATACAAATATACATGTATTTTACAAAGATTCGAGCTCCGCCACTGTCGCCCATCATCATCTTCGCCCCGAACTCCTTTGTGCGGGTGACAACTGCATGCTGCCTCCTCATCATCGCCTTCTACTGCCGCCGTGCCGCTCTCCGCTCACACCATTGTTGGCCTCCTCCATGGCTCCAGGAAGAAGAATGGGTCTCATGACCTCTTTGTAATTTAGTTTTGTTTTAGTTTTTTAAATTACTTTGGACCTTGTTGTAAGTACCCAAAACTTTATCAATTTCTTGAAATATTTCCATTTTGGATTATTATATTCTACATAATTTGCATTTATTTCATTCATGTTTTATTAATTACATTTCAATCCATTAAGGACCTTTCTGCAATTTCGTTAAAGTTATTTCTTTTTTCTGCAATTTCCCTATTAAGATTTTTTTAATTGGAACTTTTTCACTTCTATCTTGATATGTTTTCTTAATTACAGTCAACCCTTTATTTTCTAATTATTTACAATCTAGCCCCTAAATTTCTTAAATAATTACACTTATGCCCCTAGTACTTCCAAAAATCACAAAAAATAACATAAAAATAAAAAAATATCCCAGAAAATTCATGTACAATCCTTATGATGTCTAAAAGCTAGTGAGATTAGTTTTGACATGTTTCAAGCTCTGAAAATAAAAAGAAAATAAGATTTAAGTTGGCTCAATAAAGTCAAAAATGCCCTTGTAAATATAATAAAAATTTGCGTAAAATGTCTGAATCTCTGTGGATCAATCCTCCACTTGCCCTATGCTTAGTTTAATACATGGTGGCTTGTAGTTGAATAAAAATTATCTAAATTTGTCGGTTTTCGTGTGTGCATACAATGACTTAAAAACTTTTATCGCACCGAAAATCCGCGTCTTCAATAGCTTGTGAGGGTTTTCAGGTTTAGATTAGCATGGAATCATATTAAGGATATATATTATAGTTTCTACTACATATACACCTGGAAACTAAGAGGTAATTATGTTAAGAGTCATCATTGATCAAAACATGTTACACATGCTCCAATTACATCTCCCTTCAACTCTATTGAGTTTAGGTGTATTAGGAGGAGGGAGATAGGAATGACATTACTTTCTTCATAAGGTATTCCTTGAATTCATCTAATAGGTACTTGCTACCTTGGTTAGATCAAATTCTTTTCATCTTCCTTCTAACTTTGGTTCTAAACCAAAATGTGAAACCATTGAACATTCAAAGGTTTCTAAGGTGATAGAAAGAAATCTCATATCACAAATAATCATCAATTGATATCACATATCATTAATGATTATTATGATATAGTTTATCTGCATACATTAATATGTATGAGATCTTGAATACCTTGGCACCTTACACCATTCTCAAAGAAGGGTGTAATAAACATTTTACTTTGAATACGATATTCACAAGTATGTAAGATTTGAAATTTCAGACAATCTAAAGTTTCATCTCTTACTAGTCTATGCTAAATCATTGTCAATTGATCTCATCCTCCTATTGTTATTTTAAGGTTTAATTTTTCGGTATTTAGAAATGTTAGTGAATCATTAATATTCTAATTTAGTAGAGCCCTCTAAAAGTTAGATTACTATTTGAAATATATTCATCATAACTCTAATGATAGGTCTATTCCAAAATTCATGTTTATTTTCAACATTTAGAAATAAACAATGATTTTATTCTAATATCTATGTCATAGCGACATTCTATAAGACTAAGAGCTCTTCCACTAAAAATATGTAGTCTATCAATCTGATGGAGATTGTTGCATCAATTGCATCAACATCCATGTGGATGACTATTAAACCATAAGATCTGATTTTCTAGTCTTCTAAAACATATGCAACCAATTTCAAGCGTTAGTAAAGGAATGCGATACAATTTTTAGATTTCGATCTTATCTAATATGAAACTTTTTTCAATGATTATATGTAGATGTATAATATGCTGATGAACTATCATAGTCCTCTAAGGATCCTAGATAGTATAAATAGTCATACTATCAATGCATCAACTTGTTGCAGTATTAACATTCATCCAACTCTTTGGATGTCATATGTGTGGAAATTATAGAAGTACATTCAACTCTTTGACTTTCCTTCTCACTTGGGTTAGACCCATGCTTCCACTATGCTTCCTTCATCTATAAACATCCATTGTTTAAGATAAAAGATCTCTTATGTTGAACTCAAAAGATTTCAGTATAAGAGTATTTCAACATTTATACATGCTTCATTCCATTCATACTATATGAATATTATGACGCTTCATGAAAGACTAAAGAATAGATAGTAGAATGATTGCACTCATCATACCTACTCCATCTTAACTCTTAAAAACTTTGGTTGAGGTAGGTACTCAAACATTTTGAGTACATCATTTCTTATCAAGCCACCATTCTGCATAATGTAGTGAATCATGGCATTCATGATTAAATGTCGAGAGCATATACGTATACCAAAATGTCTTCATAGGTTTTATAAGGATTTTTTATAACTACGATCATCGACATTATACTTCCAAAGCACATTCGATAAGAGATCAAGACTATGGAGAAATACAAACCGAAGGTTATTTTCCTATTGTTTATTTAATTGTTATTCTTCATTATTATGAGGAAATTTGCATATTGCAACTACATACATTATGCATCCACCTGCAAGTACAATATCTTGATCATGGATCCAATCCATGATATTTTGCTGGTTATTATTGAGTATAGTTTTTTGTGGGTTTAATGTAGGTTATCTGAAATAAGAAGTATTTGTGTAAATACATATTTAACTTTGATTAAGGATTTTATATTGATGTCATCTTGCTTTGTCAACTCTGAAAGTTCATTCACTTATTCACTTTCATAGTAAGAGACATACTTACCATTATATGTCAAGCAATATCTGAGATCCCCTTCTTACCTTTGTTACATCCCAATAATATGAGAAACTATAACTCAGATAAAAAAAAGCGGGAACTCATTCTTCCTTGCAAGTCCAACTTGCATTTCACAATTCGGACTTTAACACCTGGGTCCACAACCCCTAAGGTGATGTTGACCCGTCGTTAATTGAACTAACAGTCAATAGGATTAGATCTCGCTATGCACAATCCAATATCGCCCCAATAATATGAGGAACTAATATTGGGGTTACTATGCATACGACCTTCCTCTTTGAGAAGCAAAGAGCCAGTCCATGTGCGCTTGTATGCAGGAGCTATCACTTTGGACAGAAGTCTCCTACATACAATCCATGACGACAGAATCCTTCGCCTTGATGGAGACCATGGATGACATTTACTTGATCCTCCATATCTTGATCAAATTCTAATTAATTATTATGAGTCTTATTCACATAATCAATTCTTCCAAGGGAATTACAACTCTATTCATAATAAACTGTTTATTTTAAGTTGATTTAATTAATATAACCATATTAAATCAACTATTAGTCCAATCAATCAATCAACAAACAATTAGGGTTTGTTTGATATTACTATATAAGTATACACCCTGACAAGTATGTATTTTTTGTATTTTAATAAATAGAGTACAACTTGACTTACTCATCTTTACTCAAAAATGGATACGACCAGTACACTCGAGTTATGTTGGGATGGAGCATTTCGTTGACATGCAAGGTGCTAATTAGTAAACTAAGCAAACATTTAGGCATATTTAGGAAGGATCTTAAATTTCTAGTCATATCAAGCAAATATGTTCTTGATTTTACATGTAAAAGTTGTTCTACAACTATTGTAGGATAAACTAGGGTTTTTCATGAGACATAAATTCAATGGCCAATGATGATAAATCAATTATTTTCATAACTATTAGGCTTAAATTAATCAAGGTAAATTCATAATTTCCATTGAAATATAAACACATTAAGCAAAGATATTTGATGATCCAATTATCATCCGACCCATCTCCACTAAATATGGAATATCTAGGGAAAACAGAGTCAGAATCGCACAAAATAAATTTGTGTGGTTTGCATGTTCTATTCTATACTTAAGAAAAGTGTTTATTTACTATTTCATGATGGTAAAATAATAAGAAAAAACTATTTTCATACAGATCCGTGAATACATGCAAAAACAATATGGCGATGGGAACTCTTCGATTTTTAATTCATACACTTTTGGTACCAATAATAGGATACTATTTTTAGACATATTTAGACTTTCTAAATGTATTTTAATAACCAAAAAGCATGCCCAACAATGCAAAAATACTAGGTTTTTATTTCAACAAAAAACCAATTCGAAACTTGCATCTAATGCAAAACAACGAGTCCATGCGCATCCGATTTACAAAACCTTGTTTACCTAAGGTTTGGATCATATCCAAGACCTGACCAATGCTTTGATACCACTTGAAGGTTATGAAGAATAACTTAATCACATCACAGAAGCATGAAGATTGCATCATATGCGATAAAGAGCAACTAGTCATACTAGTCGCTTAGGGTTGAGGATTTTAAAATTTTCTTGTGATGAAACCACATGATTTAAGAAAAATTCTTGAATCTTTTCATCAAGATTACAAACAAAAATTAGGGTTACTATTGAAGCATGCTTGTGATTGTATCTCTAAATGAAGAGACCTTCTGTCTCAAGTCTGATCCAACGTAGATCGCACTTGCAGGCACGAGGATGAATCGCGTGCTTCCCGCAATCTACGTTGATGATCCGAGTAACGAATCTCCAGATTTCATATCATGAAATCTAACATCTTCTGCATGAGAGAGATATACGTTGAAGAAGGAGGAGATCCATGAGAGGTCGAGGCTGTAGCACAATGGCATAGCGACTACAACAACTTTTTCTCCAACACAATTTGGATGACCACAAGTGATAGAGAAAGAAAGAGAGGACGTGTAGAGAGAGAGGGAGTTCCTCAAGGGAATGTGTGCAAGCACAAAAGGATAGCGCTACCCCTCCTTTTATACTGTTTGGATGTCCATGGATCTCAATCCATGTGCACACAATTCTAGTGATTGACGTTGATTTGTGTTTTCAATCAATGGCCATGATTTTGTTGTGTTTTAAATTTAGAAAAACAATTTTGTTGCCTTTAAAATAAATTAAATTTATTGAAAATCAATCAACATATATCTATTCAAATCAAATCAACAAAGATGAAATGGATTGGAAGGTGAGCAACTCGCCTTCCATACATAGGGTGGACGGCCTCAAGTTGAGAGCTCTCAACTTGGTCATCCTCCCCATGTATGGAAAGGGGAGGTTGATCTTCCATATTTGTTGAGATCTCAAATCTCAACAAATCATTCATATTTACAATAACTTTTATTATCTAATTATTCACCAAAATAATTTCAAATTATTTCATGATAATTTCAGTCATGCCATTTACGAATTATGGATCATATTCACACATCCAAAATAAAATGTAAATTACATTTACAATTAACTATTAAATGTGAATCTAATACATATCAATTATTAATTCATAAATATAAATTACAATTATCTCTCTCTAATATATTACATCACACTTATAATATTCATGAATAATATGGATAGTTCTATCCATATTATTCACATCCTTGATAATTAAATCACATTTAATCATCTAAATTGTACATTCTCATGTTCCCGAATTATATGAATCAAATTCATATTATTCATAATAATTAAATCATATTTAATTATCCATTTTTCTTAATGCATAAGTACATTATCAACAATGAAATTATTCTTGAACTCCTTCAAGAATAATGTGTTCTCTCCACAGATACATGGAGAGAAGGACAAGGCGATTGTATGTTCCACGTATGGTAACTTTGATATTGAGATCATATCTCAAATCCAGATCAAGTAGACCTCTCAAAGATGCTTGATTAAATCAAACCCGTAAATCTAATCTTCTCATTGTATCTGAATTATATTCAGATCGATATCCAACATTTTGACTAAGATCATATTACTTCTCTATTGAGAGGAGTCACTAAAATCCAAACATGTTTCATCACTCCCTTGGAATTGAAATGTCATGGTTATACAATCGTCTATGATGACATCACCCTCGAGTATTCCTAATACTCGTACAACTTGCATATTGGAAGACATAGAATAAAACCTAAAGTTTTAGATATTATTTAGACTATCTTCTTTAGAGTTTTATCATTAAGGTTCTCATTTGATCATTGGGAGTTGGTATCGATCATATACTTTTCAAAGCATATATCACACCTAGGTATTGATCATATACTTCCATAAGCATATATCAAACCTATAAATTCAGTCGAGATTCCAACGTGAGATGACCGTGCATGGAATTTGATCCCAATATCTTCCGATTTAGTAATGAACCTATATGATCCCTTTGAGAGATTGTATTACTCATATGCCCTTGTATGCACACCAGCTCATCAGTGTATAGACCTTAGTTAGATCATCAACCTATCAGTCTGTAAAATGTACATATTCAAACATATAGTAACACATCCGTCTCCGGTAAGAAGATGTGTGCCTATATCGTGACAGTATATGACATAGCTCTTAGTTATCTCAATCTCATTAAGTCAACTCTTTGACCTAACTTATCTAACACCTCTAAATCTCCATTCCTATGTAGAGGACCTGCATCAAGAGGTCAGTTAGATATTAGCCTATAGAGAAGAATTACCATCTTTCTCTCAGGTTGGAGATCCTCTCTTAACAATCACTTGATGATGGTTGATGAGTCCTCAATCTAACTCTTTAGATATCATCCACACACCAACCTCTATGTGTCAACATTTCAATCAACAATTGTATGATCATTAAGATGACCATGGTACATAACCCTAATTGTACTAAGGGACCTATTATGCAAATTAATTATTCTTCATTTCATATTAGGGATGAATTACAATAGCATTTATTGCATAATTGCTCATCGTGGGCTCGCATGTCCAATATAATATTCATTGAACTTAACCTAATATGTATGAGTCATTTAAAGGATTAATTGATCACTTTATCCGGATTCAAAATCATCATCAAAGATCTATCTTTTCCTCTCCTTATTTTGATTCTGTATTATATTTTATTTATTATTTGTACTCTTTCTTTTATGTCTGACATAAATATAATTATTACAATTAGTTATTCACTTAGACTAATTTGAAACAACACGACTAAAAATCATTGTTCCTTGAGTATGATCGTGGTTGACTTACCAAGTAAAAATTACTCCATATTCAAAACTTATGATGTATGATAGTTCATTTTTTCACCTCCCTAAACTACAATTAAATATTATTTAGAGAGGTAAAAATCTGATCATGAAATGGTGTTGTTGCTAGTGAACGACACATTTTTGGGGTGAGTAGGGCTTTATCTGCTTGTAGACTTAGTTTGAAGTATTGAGCTTAGGTCATCCCTTCATGGGAGCGTATGTCTCATCATTCCATGTCTGAGTAGGTCCTTGTCTGCTTGCAAACTCAGTCTGAAGTATTGGTTTTGCCTATCAGCTTCCTCCTCCACTTCTTTTGCCGAGCAGTGGTCCAAATTGATAACAATGATTTTTAAAAAGTATAGTCTAGTAGTTACAAAGGAAGTGGGAAGTACGTGATACCTTTTCGACAGTACTCACTCTCCTATAGGGTTAGCTGCCTAAAGACTAATTGACAAGATTTCTTGATATAACCTATAATATTGAAAAGGTAATTGTCAAATTCGTACGAGTCATTGTGTCGAGTTGGTCATTTGACCTTGGTTTGATTGTTTAGTTTAAAACATGTGAAGATCAAAAATATCACACCTTTGTGCCTTTCATCTTACAATTTTTTTCTCACATCTTCTTCTTTTTAACTTGCACATTTTGAGCCTTCTTTTCTCACTCCCTTTTGAAATTATTCATATCCTTAATCTACTCCATCATCCATTCTCTTTTACTCCCCAAGACGTCGCATCCAAGATGGCTTTGTTCGGATCTTGCGAACACCTACATCGATTCTCGGATGCTGACATCATCAATAATGCAGGGTGATATCCAAGAATTGAGTTCAGACCTTACGAACTTCTCTTTGGACTCCACGATCTTCACTCACTTCAAGGATAGAGATGTCTCTTGTCTTGATCTTCCCACGTTCACTACTTTTCTTTCTCTAATAAATCCATTGTTTGAGACGTACTCTTGTCTCGAACTTGCTCCTTTTCTGCAGATTGATCATGTCTTATTTCCCAATGCATATTCATTACCTAATCAGGAGCCCGAGTTAAAGTTGGATATTGAGATGGCTCCCTAGACATGAGATAAGGGACCGACTTCACATGAGATAGTGGACCAGCAAGCTCTTTACTAAGTTGCATTTAGAGAAATTCTTACGGATAGGAGGAGGCATAGAGAAAGCTAAGGCGGAGAGGATGAGGATCATCATGGTGGGAATGGGGATGAACAACCTGCAGGAAACCATGTAGGAGGAGAGGAGGGAGGAAGCCAACCCAAACCAACTACGAAAGAAACTTATAACCGTGGTGCTGGCCAGGTTACTGAATGGATCCGGATACCTACGATCTGTAGATATTTTGATTTGAAGCTATCATTTCTTCCTCTCTTGTCGATCTTCCATGGAAACACCAATGTGGAGCCATACATTCACCCACATCAATTTAACAGAATTTTCAGGACAATGCACTACCCCCCACATTCCTTTGGATGTAGTAAACATGACTACCTTCCCCTTTAGCATTCAAGATAAGGCATTATACTAGGTCAATCACCTTGGGAAGGCGGCTATGACATGGGAAGAACTCAAGTCTACATTCCTGCATAAATATTATCTCATGGGTTGTTTGATTCAATTGCGAGCGTTGATATCCAACTTCTCCTAATTATCCCATGAACCGTTTCATGAGGCATTCAAAGATCTCATGGAGAAGTGCCTTCATCATGAATGGCCAAAGACTAAACTTCTCCAGAACTTCTTTAAGGGTTTGCACCAAGAAAGCTAACTTCTCCTGGATGCGACATGCACAGTATCACACTTCAATATGGATGAAGACATCATATGGTAGATCTTCAAGGACATGGTTGAGTGCTCAGTTGCCTTATCTTCATCCCATATGTTCCCAAAAGCTCCATTGGTCCCATACAAGCTTGTGAATGCGGCATCATACCATGAAGCAGGCAGAGATATGAGTTCTGATCTCAACAACATCAGGAACTGTCTCTCTAAAGTGGATATCATTAAAAACATTAACATGACCTTAATTAATTACAAGTAATCGAACAAAGAAAAAAAATCAATGAATAAGCTTGACCTGATTTTCAAGCAGCTTGAGCTTTTGGTGAGCACCATCCATGCCTACCAGACTGTGAAAGAACCAACCGAGCATTCTACCGAACAGAAGGATTCATCCCATTAGTAGAATTAAGGGTCGCTCCTATCTGTTCAAGATGTGTACTATGTGCTGACATCCAACTAGGGATCATCATCGGCACAGAACCATTTGGTAGTGTACCACCCAAAGCTCTAGGCTCAACTCGAGCTTTTCTATCCACGACCTCCATATATCCAAGAGGTGATCGTTGTGTGGGGCAATGCACAAGCTCCGACCCATCATGGTGGACATCCTTAGGGTCCAAGCACAGCTATTTGACCTTTCATTCCTCAGTACGGTCGACAGAACATCCATTACCAACAAATCCACCAATCTCTACACCAAGGCAATAATTAGAGACCACATCACCAGTATCAGTAGCCGACACATCACCAACCATACTATCAGCAACAACCAACTACTCATTATCAGAACTACTTATATTCTCCTCGTTACCCACAACAACAATACCGTCTTCGTCAACCTCAGTACTACTATTAGTAGTCGCAGTACCACCTGCCTCAACTCCTATGTATTGTAGAATCTTCAGAGGCCGCATTGGTAAGTCCTACCTTCGACAGCTTGGCTCAACTAATAAAGAACATCAACGAGATGAGCCAGAAGATTGATGACCTCATTACTACAAAGAGAGTTATTTGAATGCATGTTGAGGTGAATCCTGACAACTTCAAAAGAAAGGATCAGGTAGAATATAGTGCAACACCACCTCCCAAGACATGTATAAATTCTTTCATGTTATCTAATGTTGTTCATCTCAGGAGATGTACAAACACTATAGTTAACTGCTTCAGCCAAAGGGAAAGGTCAAGCTTTTGTGGGTGAGTCTTCATCACCGTTAACTAAGCCATTGCTTCACTATGGATCCAATGAGGAGGGAGTACCAGCGCAACCACCATCACTAAAAGATAAAAATTGAAGAAAATAAAAAATGAAGCAATAACAACAAAGGAAAGTGATAAATCCCAGATTTATCCACGTAATTTATTAATATTAAATCTCTTACTTAAGTAAATCAACAAGATTCATTAATAATTATCCCTTATTAATTCTTTGCGTGTTCTAAGTAACTAACCCTAATTATACCACTTTATATATCTCATTATTATGCTATTATTTTATATGTTTCTCCTTTATTAAAAATAAAAATTAGTATAATATTGTATATAATTAATATAACATAATTTATACTTAAAAAATCCAAAAAAACGAAAAAAATAAAAAATATTTTTATTATTTTTATTTCTTGATTTTTTATCTATGTACAAATGACATTTTCGCTTGTTGATTTCTACATGAAAGTTGTAGATCTCATCGATATCTACAACTTTCATGTTTATCTTTTTTTCCAATTCGTCACCTAACTATTTATTTTCTATTTTTTCGTCATTTTCTCATTTTTGGAATTTTGTGATTGGGCCACGTGGCCCAATCAGGGAATTTCCTTCACCTGGCCTTTTATATATTTCCACATATTTTTTGGACGTTTGATTATTCTGATCGCTTCAATCTGGGCCATCCTTTAGTGACTTCATCATAGCTGCTTTATCCTTTATGATCACATGCATCTCAACCAATATTTTGCGCCCAAATATAGGCCATCCGATCAAAGATCGGGTGGGTCTTCTTCGTCGTCAACCTCCAGACTAACTCCATCGAAGCGATGTGAGTCGCTCAACCACCCAACTTCTCATTTTTCCTAACCTCCGTCTTCCACATCAACCTCTCAACTTCCATAAACTCTAACTCCTCTTCCTTTGGAAGTGGTTGAAACCACTGCCTAGAACCACCAAGTCACTAACTTCCTACTCCATAAAAATCTTCCCCCGCCTCTGTAACCGATTATCCGCCTTCAAGCGAGGAAGCTCCGAACTCTCTCCTTTAGATTTGTGATAGAAATAGCAAGTGCGATTGCGTAAAGACAGAGTGTCTTTTTCGACAAGATCCACGTGCTACACCGCCATGTTGCAGTGCTGCAAGTGCTGCTTGAGCTTCTTCCACTCACCCTCGAAGTCAAGCAAAGATCCCTAAAGCTTTCAAGCTTATATTTAGGCCCTAATCCTCTTCAATTCATCGCTTTCTTCCTCCATTTCCATGTAAGTTGGTCAATCTTTGTTTTCTCTTGCTTTTACTAATATATTCCATCTGAGTTTCACTCATAAATTACGACCCAAAGACTCGAAAGCCTTCTCCTCTAATCTACGATCCACGAGTGTTATCCAGTGAATCCTTGACGCTTCTCCATTAGTGTTTCACCTCCGATACACTCCAGGATTTGATAATGTCTGGACCCAAGTTAGGGCTTGAATCCCTCACTTCCAGAAGCCCTTCAGATCATCCCATTTTCATCAAAATAAATTTTTTATGTGCGTGCTTTCTGTTTAACCCCTAGAGGTACAAAGAGGGTTCACTGATCGAAGAATTCACAGAGTCCAAGACCTCGAGAAATTTCTCTGACGAGCTTCTATTAATCTAGTGATTTGACCATTTTCACACTTTTCAATACGGACGAGCATTTTCACGAGGTTATCGTAAAGCTTTCTTGACCTTCAGCACTCACTGGGCGGTGCGGAGGAGAAGTGAGTTGGTTGTCAGAGGACAAACACCTCCGCTATTCACAGAGAAAGAAGGAGAAGGTTCCGAACAAGTAGATACCCTTGGATCTGCTCAATTTGGGCAATATTTTAGGGCTCAGATTTTGCCACGTTTTGCCCAAGCCTAAAACCAGAGCATCTATTCATGCCTTAGACATGGGTCTGAAAGCCAACCGTAATGCGGAACTGCACACCACGTGTCCCAAACCAGCGCCCGAACCTCCGAGCAATCACGTGCAATGTACATGTTGAAGGGTGAATTGTAGTGAAGCCCTTCCTAATTCTTCTAACTTTAGACAAGCCCCTGCATATTTGGTTAAATTGCATAACTACCCCGGTTGGTGCTTGTGATTGCACTATAGTCCTTTTGTACACATTTGTATTCTAAATAATTAGTCTTTTCTCCCAGTTATGCACCTGTTTTGTATTATCAATATCTTGTGGACCATAGATTTGTTTTAAATAAATTTTACGTCGTAGGAACCCTCATTTTATGCTCTTTAATTTAGTGAAGTTAAATCTAAATGTTGTTCATCCATCACACATTTAAATTTCAGAGGAATTAATCTTGTTATTCGGCCAGCTTAAGGAATTAACCTAAATCATCCATTTGTTAAATTGAATCTATTTGACAGTAGAATTGCATTAATTAATTTGAGTATAATCACAAGTCTTTGTTTACTTAATCAGGAACATATTATCATGTTATATGTCTTAGTTTGTCTTTTGTGTGCTTTCTTGTCATTATAAAATAAATCCATATAAAAATGTTTGAAAAATTGTATTGAACTGTGTTCGCATGTGCATTGATCCTAATTAAGGAATATTTAAATTACAACTTTTTAATTAGCATTAATTTAAGTTGAATAATTGCTCGCGTGACTGCAAAGCAATTGTCTTGAGAAGACTTTTTTGCTAGATTAAGTATAGTGAGTTGTACTATATTTGTGTTGTATTTGCGTAATTTGTCTATGTATTAATTTGTAATTAATTACCCATTTACAACGGTTCTCCATTAAGATCTCGCGCATGTAAAAAAGGGCTTTACATATTTTTAATTTGTGTGGTTGTGTTGAGAGTGATGCTCAACTTAAGTGGCGATTTAGGTTCATGCACTATGTTAAATTGAAAGATCTCATGTCATTATTTATGGATCTGCTTCATAACTTAGGACAAACAACTTGATCTCATAAGATCCACATGTGCAAAAATCTTAGAAGATTCATGAGATGCACATAAATATCATTCTATCTAGCCAGACTAAATTGGATTCTTCATCGTTAATATAATTATTGTTTAGCTGTGGATTTTCTCGATTTGCATCATATAGCATAGCATTTACTAATTCAGTTCTGCATCCACATGGAGAGTGCTGGGAATCACTGTAAGTATCCCTAACATCAACATGCATTATTGATTTTTAATCGCATTCATTTTCCGCTTTCTCACTCGATTTTTGCCAACCTAGGATTAAAGGAAAAGGTATTGTACATTGGGCTTGGTTTTTGGTCACATAAATCATAGTGATAAACAACTCTAAAATTGGGACTAAATTGATGCAAATTAACCATAACAGTTTGGAATAAAATTAGCCTTGTATCACAGATAGTAAAACCCTTATTATTTTCAAGTACATACCCCAGACAGAGTGGGTGAGGACGGATCCCTAAGGTTAGAGCCCAAATCCCTAGACTTCCACCCTAAGTCTCTAGGTTTGACTCTCGTAAATTTGAGAGTTGCAAGTGGTTGCCATCGACCTTAGATATACATTCTAGTCACCTGCACTTATAGGTTTCTTTTGGGGTGTGATATTGAACCCAGCACCCCAGATAAATCACTCCATTGATTGAGGACCTATTAATACTACAACTAGGTGTAGTAAGAGACTCCATGTGAGCTTGCAAAAGATTGTTTGAATCACTAAAATGAAATTGCCAAGGTAATAAATAAGTTGAACTCTTGCGGCTTTCATGTGTTGAGTTGGTGAACATATTCAAAGGGGTTTGTTTGCAGTATATTTTGTGAGTTGATTCCGCACATTTACATGCACTGTAGGTACTAGGTTTCATTCTTGAATTAATCGTGCTCATTTTCATACTCTTCTGAAATTGAAGATGGATAATTGGCTAAAATTTTGTTTTGACTTCGCAAACCATTCATTGAACCGTCTAAATATCACATATTCCAAGGTCCAATCCCTTTCTTCTCATGGAGCTGCTTGGATTAGAAATAACCCTTATTTAGATCCAATGTATCATGATTCATTTTTAGGGGATGGTTACATACCAATCAACCCCTTTCTTTCTTATCTTCTTACTGAGGAAGTCAATTGCCTATGTGAGATAGATTTCATTTCCATGTCTTCATCGAGATCTCACTCCAATCCTTTTGTTGATGAAGGCATAGAAGATTCTTTCACAATGCATCCAAAGACATATAATATAGATGAGGAAGAGCGAGAGGACCCAATGCATGCAGTGTTGGATAGGCTAGTAGAATCTGAGCAGAATACAACACTTATGAGAGCGCAACTTTTCCAGTTACAGTTGGTTATAGATGCACCGATGGATGCGGCATACAACCCTGGACAATACCAAATGATCAATTGGTTGAGTCCAGTCGAACTTGAAGTAGAATATGAGTTGAAGCACAGTTCTTGAATTCGTTGCCTAATTTCATGGGAATGCACGCGAGGAGCCATATGCATTCCTTAGGGACTTTGAGTTGGTCTGTACTAACCTTAGGCATCCGAGGTTTAGCCAAGATTACATTGACTTAAAACCTTTTATTTGCCTTAAAGGATAAGGCTTATTATTGGATGAAGAACCTATAGATAGTTATAACTACCTTTGTGCAATTCGAGGACCTCTTTTTGAAGAAGTTCTACTCTTTCAGTAGAACTAATTTGATGCGCTCACGCATCACGAGTTTCTCCCAACTTCACAATGAAGCTTTCTGTGATACATGGGAGATGTTTAAAGATCTCTTGCAGAAGTGTCCTCATCACGGCTTAGAAACTACCATCCTGTTCAATCAATTTATTGTAGTCTTCACCCTATGGTACAAGGTTTGGTTAGTGTTGATTGTGAGGGCATCTATACTTCATGAGGTGCAGACACCATCTCAAAGGTGTTCGAGCTGATGGCCGAGACGAGCAGAGCACAGACTGTGAGTAGAGCTCAGTTAGAGACCCTGAACTCATTCATCACTCTTTATTCTTATATTTTAGCTACAAAAACCTTTGCAAATGCATGTAGATATGTGTAAATACAAATAATTACCAAAAGCATGCATTGTGTAAAAACCTATAATTAGCATGTTTTTGTGCAAAAAAATAAAAGAATAAAGATTAAAAAGAAAAAGAGGGAAATATTTAGAATAAATATTGAGCAACCTAACCCAAGGGAGGGCTCAGCATGGGCCTGACCGCATAAAAGCCAAAGTAGAGGGAGATAGGGGCTCATGTGTGTAAATATATATGTAAATAAAATAAAAGTATTTTCCTCACAAAAATAGGCTTGTAAATATTTGTATATATTTATAAATATAAAATCAAAATAAAAATTTTAAAATTAAAAAAGAAAACAAAAACACCTCTTATACATGATCACATAGAACTACCTTTATATTTATTTAGCCTTATAAATAAATAAAATTAATTTCTAAAATTTTTGTAAATATTCTATATTATATAGTGTAAATAAACAAAATAAAAACAATTAAAACAAAAACAAAATAAAAATAACAAAATTAAAATCACAAAAATATATTATAAAGATACCATGTATATGAATGCATATATGTATTTATTTCACCTTTGTATATAAATAATAAAAACCAAATAAAAATGTCTTTTTATTCCTCATTTTATAATGAAAATAAATAAAATATAAAATGAGAATAAAATTGTACAAAAATAACAATTAAAAATCAAAAATTAAAATCTTATATATTGTATATATACCTATATATGAACCTACTATGTACATACCCTATTTTTATTTTGAAAAATTAATTAAAAATCACTAAAAAATAGAAAAAATTAAAACAAAAATATTTTATGTTTTGACTTTTTAATAAATCGGTCATTTACTATTTTTAAATGATTTTACAAATCATTTCCAAACGACCTCTTCTCATTGGTCCACGGGGATTGTTGACCGCCCGGTCAACTCCCCCCTGTGGACCACCTCCCGCGGGTCTGGTTCGAGAACCCGATTTCCTCCATTTATTACCGCCAGACCCGGTCACCATTTAGCCTAACCCAGGGTCCTAATCACTCCCCAGGTATCCGGGAATCTCGCCCGACATAGATCCTAGGGATCCGTGCTCCATGGAGCCGGACCCGAGCCATCTTTCCCGGACCTGCACCCACACATAAGCCGAGCTCCGCCACCCTAATTCTGGATCTTTGATCATTTGATTCCACCCCAGTGAGCTCCAGTGTGTGCGCGAGAGTGACAGCTCGCGTCCGGTGCTGTCGAAGTGAGGAGAGGAAGAGAGACCACTGATCCGGCGAGCATCGCCGCCATTGCTCCGCCACCAGCTGGAGCTTGAGCCTCGGAGGGAGACGCTCCTCGAGGTGAAGACCCAGAGCTTCCTTAGCTCTTCCCCAGTCTCCTCGTCCACCCAGGTAACCTCTTAGGCCTTCCCTTTTCGTTGATTTCCCGTTACGCCCAAATCGCCTATCCGCCGTGTTTCGCCGATTCCGTCCACGACCTACCCCCAATCGATCATTGGGCATCGCCATAGCCCTCGCCTCCTTCCCGCGCACCTTCTCCATATCCCCATCCAACCCAGCTCGCACAGGAGCTGGGATTCGAGCTCCACCGTCCCCCCTTCGCCGGAGCTCGCCCACAACGCCCCATCGTTCACCGTCACTCCGCCTAACCGGGTCGAGGCAGTTTGCCCTCAACCCGCGAATCTCTTGGACTTTTTTGCAGGTTCTATGAGGACCATCTGAGGTCCTTCGACATCGAGCCAGGAGCTTCGCCTCCGCCAACCTTGCCGGAGCTCTACAGAGCTCGGCTGGGTCATCAGAGGACACCAGCAGCTGCGCAGCGCCACGCCGGAGCTTCTCCGATCCTCAGGCGCAGCAGGGGAGGTCAGGAGCGCACGCACGAGGCCGACGAACCTCGCCGGCCACCTGTTCTTCCTCGACCCTCAGACGCCGTTCGATCAGCCCTCCTGCTCCAGTTCTTATCTAGACCGTCCTTTCCCGGAGCCGCCTTCACCGTCAGATCTGAGGAGGACCGATCCCAGCCGCCCGATGCTCGTGGGTTAGCCACAGAGAGCCACGGCCGTTGATCACACCACGTGGCTTAACCCCGAGCGTCGGATCACTTGGAGGACCCCAGTTTTGGAGCGCCAGCCGATCCCCACCGTCGATTCCTCCACGTGGCGTCCATCCTGCGGTCCGCATTAATAAAGGGTAATTTACCCTTAGGCCCTCTTGTTTATTTCATTTCATCTTTAGTCCTGTAATTAGTTAGTCTAGTTGTTTAGTTTTTGGTATAATTGCATAGAGACCCTGGTACTTGCATTTATTTACTGATATGCCCCTGTGTGTGGTCTGACACGTGCATCGACACGTGCTCTTCTGGGCTTTTTACATTATCTACCCTGTAGTTCTGGTTGTTATCAATTGAATGAAAGTTTTTGTTTATTTGCATTTATACCCCTGTGCGTATTTTAATTGAGCATGTGCGTTATATATTGGGTTATTTGCAGATAAGCCCTTGGGCTTTTCGTACCTGTTACCAAAAGGCCCTCGGAACTTATTTTTCTCACATTTGGGTCCCTGAGTGCCCCAGGCACGCACATAGCACGTGTTTCACTAGGTTAATTGCACCAGACCCCCCAGACTTCCGGGTATTTGCACTTTGGTCCCTGTGCACATTGCCCCCTCTTTATTTTTGAATAAAATAGCAAATCACCTCCAAATTTAATGAAAATTGGATACATGGCTCCTGCCATGATGTAAAATTTTCTATAAATTTTGGAGACATTTTCGTCACTGTTTGATATTTTTAGAAAATCAAAAACATCTATTTTTGCTAATATCTAACTTTAAAAACCCCCAAAAAATATTAAATATCATTTAAAAATTCTAAAAAATTGTCTACTGTCTATTTTGATGTGTTTGATTTTCTAGCCAATTTTGGCTATTTTTCATTACTGAAAACCACTAAAAATCGAAAAAACACTAAAAATCTTATAAAAATTCTAGTAAATCAATTAAAAATCTAAAAACAATAAAATAGGTGCCTAAATTTTCCTTATTTTCTTCTCTTTACAGGAAAATTACCTCCTAGCTATTTTGGGGCCTTTAGATATTTTATCTAGGCCCTTTTAGCTCGGTTGGACAGTACCTTTCATTTCAGTCACTTTTTGATTTTTAGAAAATTAAATAAGCATCAGAAAATTCTTAAAAATTCACCAAAAACACTAAAAATTATAAAACACATAAAAATATTTTTGTTTGAATTTTTGGTTGATTTTTAATGCTTTTAATAAATTGTTGAAGTGTGTGTGTATTTGTTTTTCTTATTTTCTTAACACGATAAAAATCCAAAAAAAATTAAATAATTAAAAACCACCAAAAATATTTGCTTCTTTTATTTTATTTCTCTCTTTTTGACTACTTCGTAGGCCGAGAGGCCAACCCGTGCTCCTTGTGTTCGACCCTGGTTGCTATACGAGGTTAATCTAATAGCGAGACCGCTATAGCTTATTTTTGGTTGATTTTATCTCTCTTGGTGGTCTACTTTTTTTTGATTGAGCCGTCCTGATCGTGTGGGTCGCAACGACCGTTTAGCACCTTATACCCTAGTGGTCGGGACGCTCATCAGAATGGCGCCGTTGCCGGGGAGCACGGCTTAGTAGTTTTCCTTTGATTTTCATTTTTTTTTGTTTTTTGTTTTCGCGGCTTTTCACAGCTCTTTTAGAGCTCGCGGCTTTTTCACGGCTTTTGTTTATATTTTATTTTTGTTTTATTTTCTTTTTCTTTTATTTTTATTCTTGTTTTATTTTGAGTGTTTATTTTATTTTGCATTTTTGCATATATACCCTCATTTTATTTCCATTTATTTTTCTTATCATTATTTGATTATTTTGATCTGACCACTTGTCTCTGTTTCTTGCGAGGGCCCGAGGACCGCGGAGGCGACTTTCGAGGAGCCGACGCAACCACAGGACTTGGAGGCGGCTCCCTTCTTTACGGAGCTGCAGGAGAGAGCGAGAGAGAGAGAGAGAGTTGAGTGGGAGAGGTTTAGTTAGATTTTTATTTTATTCTGATTATTATTGTAATAATACAGGTACTCAGAGACTGGACCTTGAGGACTTTATCGACTTAGCGGGTCTGTTTCGCCGAGCACCGGTGTGCTCGGGGGACCCTTAGGAGTTTTTCGCGGCTTTTCTCGCGGTTTTGTTTTCTTTTCTTTTTAGCTGCCTTTTCCGGTGTTTTCGCGGTTTTTGATCGAGCCCCTAGATTTAGGATTTTATACTTGCTTGTGCCGTAATTAGTAGGGTCCCCACACTTAATTATCTGCCTGCTCCTATAGTACGCTTAATTGGACCTATAATAATCAATTAATAAAAATAACTGACTCATTTTCCTTCATGGCTTACGTGCCATAGTCTACCCCACAAAGCGCTTTCTCCTACCCCCGATTTGTCGGGCAAAGGAGGGGTAGACCAAGACCGGACCTTTGGCCTAGAGGACGGTGACCAGTTAGACGGTTCTGCGAGTAGAACTTGCTCATCTAGGACTCGGTTTTCATCGCTGCATCATTTAGGTAGTTTAATTTCTGCCTTTACATTTATGCACGGATCATATTGCATGTAGAGTGCTGGAGACAGGTACGCCTTTCTGACTTTGCATGCATCATTGATTTATCGTGCATCGGCTTTTTCGTCTTCTCCCCCTGTTTTTGACCTAATAATCAGGAGAACCGAAAAATTCGTTAGGCGTTTGTTTTTATTTGAAAAATATTAAAAAGAAAAACCATAAAATTGGGACTGGCTAAAACTATCGACCCTAAAAGACGCTCACCTTAAAAATTTGTCTTGGGGAGAGCAACCCCCTCATTGTTTGGTTTGATTGCGCGAGAGAGTGACCCGCACCCTAGGTAGAGCCCTCCGGTGCTATTTCTAGCTAACTACCGACTCTTCCGTGCGGGCCAGTCGGTAGGAATAGTATCGGGTATCCTAACAGGTCACGTAAGCGCTCTGATATCTTGTGTGTTCACCTAATAAAAATTGACAAGATAATTTGACCGAGCTTTTACGATCTTCAGCTCGCGTTGCGTTGGTGAACCGGGGGTTTGCATTCTGATCATAGTTTTTCCAGATCTCATCCGCACTACTCGATCAGATCACGATGATGGGTAGACGCTCTCTTAGGCAGCCTCTGGCTGCACCGCTTTCGGGCACGTCTACCCAATCATCTAGGTTGGCCCGCGAGAGCCAAGACCAGTTCTCCGAGCCCGAGTACGATTCTGCCCTGTTCCCCCTCGACCCCCTTTCTTTCGGTTCTGAGAGATATGAGCCAGAGGAGAGAATAGCAGATTTGACAGCACCTGAGTATGGCTCATTTAATTTTGCAGACGTCATGGCCGGTAGTTCAGAGGACCGCTCCTGGACCGAGCACATCGTGATGGACCAGGGAGCGATCAACTCCACCCTGATCGCCTCGTTAGAGACAGTGCAGCAGAAGTTGAGGGATCAGGGAGCTTTCATGATTGAGATGAGGAGAGAGTTGGAGCGACTCAGAGCAGAGAGAGATCAGAGCGAGCCTGAGGACGGACCAGATGCAGAGGCACGAGCCGCAGCAGCCGCAGCAGCAGTAGCAGCCGCCGCCGCAGCGGCAGCCGCCGTGGCAGGAGGACCACCGAGACCGATGCGGGAGTTGCACAACCCCGGATCTACACTGATGCATCATTGGGTGGTGGTGCCTGCTATTGTGGGGGACTTCAAGTTCCCCCCGAACACCCTGCAGATGCTTCCCCGTTTTCACGGACTTGCCACCGAGGAGCCCCATCTCCACCTCCATGAGTTCTTGATGATCTGCAGTACTGTCCACGACCGCCATGTGGACCAGGATACGATTCGGATGACTGCCTTCCCCTTCTCCCTAGCAGACAGAGCAACCACCTGGCTGAAGCATTTGGGGAAGTTTGTTTACACCTGGGAGCAGCTCCGCACCGAGTACTTGAACAAGTACTATCCACTCGGGCGGACCAATGCAGCGAGGGCCCTGATCAGGAACTTCTCCATGCTCCCCAACGAGAAATTCCATGAGGCATGGGAGAGGTTCCGTGAGCTCACAGACCGAAGCCCGCACCATGATATCTCTAAGCTGAACCTTGTGCAGAGCTTCTTCAGCGGGCTGACACCAGAGCTCCAGGGCTTGGTGAATGCTTCTTGTGGCGGGTCATATTTCGCCAAGGATCACGACCAGGTCTGGGCCATCTTCGAGGAGATGGCCGAGAACTATATGGTGATGTCCCAGACCCGGTTGTATACAAAGGGCAGACCCCAGCAGCAGCCAGGACCCGTGCAGTACCAGAGGATATCACGGGTCGATGCCGGTCCATCCAGTTCATCCGCAGTTGCAGCAGCACAGGCAGAGTCGTCCGCTGCGGATATGGGTATCATCAGCGAGAAGTTGGACCGCATGGAGCTGATCGAGAAGAAGCAGTGCCAGGGCATCACTCAGATGGAGCAGATGGCACAGATTCTGAGCGACATGAAGACCCAGCTCTTGTGTCTCCAGGAGGCACAGACGGCTTCCCAGCCCCGTCTTCAGTCGCGAGGCGATACCGGCAGCAGCAGCAGCTCGTCCCAGCGCTCCAGCTCCTTTCAGCAGCCTAGACAGGTTCACCTTGTACAGGCGGAGCCGTACCAGCTGCAGCAGCCCTCTTACCAGTCACCACCGTCTCCAGACTTGCAGATGGTGGTATACCAGCCGGATCAGCCTCTGGCAGTACTCCCACCAGCCCAGTTCGATGTAGAGCCGTTGATGGATGTCAACGGGATTTGGTATGACCGCCCTCAGCCTGGGATCCGACGAGACCATCCTAGATTCAGGTGGGGGAGTGGAGGTACCCAGCCCCAGCAGCAGTCATCCGGTCAGGGAGGGCAGTATGGCCAGCAGAGGGATCACCAGCAGCAGCAGCCCCCATCCCACCAGCCATACCAGCAGTCGTCCTTCGTTCCTCGTCCCTATCAGCAGTAGGGACAGTCTTGGAGACGTGAGCAGCAGGCTCACCAGTCACAGGAGCAGCATCCTCCCTCCTACCCCTCTCAGCACCAGCAGCACAAGCTCCAGCAGCCTAAGCACCAGAGAGGCTACCCATCGGGCTCCCATGAGAGCCCCGCCTTGGATGACATAGCCCGCATCCTCACGGACCAGCAGGCTACCTTTCGACGGGAGATGGACGAGTTCCGCCAGGAGATGCGGGACCTGATGAGAGGGAAGGCCGCCATCCCTGCACAGATAGAGCCGAATCCGAACAGCCTGAAGAGGTAATCTGAGCAGGTAGTTTCCACTGAGCATGCCACTCCTAGTGATCCATTTGATGATATGTCTTCGGATCTATTTGATGCTGATTTTGTTACACTTAGGAGCAGTAGAGCACCAGCAGGCGGCGCCTCATCTGAGCGACGACTCGAGGATCCACCCAGGGTGCCAGATGAGGAGGAGGAGAGCGGTACTGAGGCCGCACACGATGATGATGGTGGTACTGATGCCACCAAGGATGCTGATTCCACCGGCGGTACTGAGGCCGCCGCTCCACCAGTTCGAGGAGGTGGTGCTGATGCCACCAGAGTAGCCGAGCCAGCCCGCGGTACTGAGGCCGCGAGACGTCCAGTAGCAGAGCCAGCCCGAGGTGGTACTGAGGCCACTGGTGTTCGTTTTGATAGAGATGTTGTTTTTCCTTCTGTTGATGTATCTCAGAACACTATTTTGAATAAAGGAAAAGGTTTAGTTTCTTTTGGTCCCACTGTGGTGATTGATGTATGTGCGGATCCGGCCGTCGAGCCGTCTAGGCCTTTTCCTTGTCCTTCATCTGAGAAGGACCACGTGATCCCCTTCCCTAGAGCCCTTCAGATGGGGAAGGGGAAGAAAAAAGAAAAAGACCCAAAAAAGAGAGAGCAGGAGGAGTTCAGCCAGAGCATGATCGACAGATTTCACATACAGCTGACCCTTCAGGAGGCTTTGCAGCACATCCCCCTTCTTCAGCGATCTTTGAGAGATAGAACCACAGTCAGGAGGAGGAGGAGGAATCATCATTCAGAGATACATGTGCTGACGAAAGCCACGTGCTTCACGATCCAGAACCGTCTGCCAGCCAAGAGGCCAGATTCAGGAGCCCCGTATGTCAGATGTCAGATTAGTGAGCAGAGGTTCGACCGTACTCTATTGGATAGCGGATCGTCTATCAACCTCCTTCCGGCAGCCCTTCTCGACCGCTTCGAGTTGGGCACTCTTCGACAGAGCAGGACAGTCCTTCAGTTTGCTGATCGATCTGTCAAGAGGCCGAAGGGGTTGTTGCGAGACGTTATCGTCACTATTCAGGGCCTGCAATTCCCCGTGGACTTCGTAGTGTTGGACATAGAGATCCCTGACTCAGTGGCCGATACCCCCATCATCCTCGGTCGTCCGTTCTTGGCCACAGCCAAGGCAGTGACTGATCATGATAGCGGGAAGGTATACTTTCGCGTCGAGGGCGAGAGTGTACAAATAGAGACAGTCGAGGACTACAGAGCCAGAGAGAGGGCACGCTCAGAGGCCAGCACCGATACAGAGAAGCTGATAGACGCCGGGCTAGACATCCACCAGGACTGTGATTTTGTGATCACAGATGATGAGGCAGCATGGGCAGACCCTTCAGCACAGGCCATCCTCTCATTTCCAGACACCACTGAGGCAGAGATGGCAGCAGAGGAGAGCTTGGAGAGCACAGCCCTGGTCCAGGATACTTCAGAGGCAGCAGAGCCGGTTCTTGACTGCGACACAGAGTCTAGTGATGGTGGTGCTGAGGCCACCTTGTGTGATGGTGGTACTGATGCCACCTTGTTTGATGCAGATCCCTCGGATTCAGAGTCTGATTGGGCAGACTGTGATGACCAGATGCCAGACCTGAGTCCACCTGAGCCTACAGATGAGGAGGAGGTAGAGGCAGAGCAGATCAGAGACATCCCAGTTGAGCAACCTCCTACAGATCCAGTTTGTGAGAGCTCGTATTCTTTCTCCCAGGCAGATTTGGCAGACTTAGCAGCATTCACGCACCTTCTTCCGAGGCCAGATTTGCCAGCACCCAGCTGTCCAGAGCTGAAGCCGCTCCCTACTTCGCTGAAGTATCGGTTCCTTGCGGGCGAACCTGAGATGTACCCAGTCATCATCTCCACCGATCTGACTGGAGAGCAAGAATCCCGTTTGATGGGGGTTCTTGAAAAGAACCGCAAGGCAATCGGATGGAGCGTAGCAGATCTCCATAGGATTAGTCCATCAGTGTGCTCCCACCACATTTATCTCAAGGAGGGGGCGAAGCCGTCGTGTGAGTTCCAGCGGCGACTGAACCCCAACCTGATAGAGGTTGTGATGAAGGAAATATCAAAATGGTGGAGTGCAGATTTTATTTATCCCATTTCCGACTCCAAGTGGGTCAGCCCCTTGCATGTGGTGCCCAAGAAGACGGGCATCACGACTATGATCAGTGAGTCGGGAGAGGAGATTGCTACACGAGTACCCACCTCTTGGAGGGTCTGTGTTGACTACAGGAGACTCAACCAGGCCACCAAGAAGGACCATTTCCCCCTGCCTTTTATTGACCAGATCATTGAGAGACTGGCAGGGAAGAGCCATTATTGCTTCCTGGATGGGTACTCGGGCTACAACCAGGTGGCCATCGCTCCTGAGGATCAGGAGAAGACCACCTTTACCTGTCCCTTCGGTACATATGCCTTTCGACGCATGCCATTTGGGCTATGCAATGCCCCTGTGACTTTTTAGAGGTGCATGCTGTCGATCTTTTCGGACATGGTAGGGGAGTGTTTGGAGGTCTTCATGGACGATTTCTCGGTCTACGGCGACGGATTCGACTCCTGTCTTGACTGCCTAGATCGAGTACTCCAGCGATGTATTGAGTACCATTTGGTTCTATCTTGGGAGAAGAGTCACTTAATGGTGACTCAAGGGACGGTGCTTGGCCACATCATCTCCAACAGGGGCATGGAGGTTGATCCGGCCAAGGTTGATGTCATTAGAAAACTCGCACCACCGTCCAATTTGAGGCAGCTACGGTCATTCCTGGGGCACATTGGATTTTATAGGAGATTTATTCAGGATTTCAGCAGGATTGCCCGGCCGTTGACTGACTTCTTGACGAAAGACACCGAGTTCCTTGTCGATGACAAGTGTCTTTCGTCCTTTGCGACTCTCCAGCAGTGTGTGATTGAGTCTCCTGTCCTCCAGCTGCCTGATTGGTCTCTCCCATTCGAGATCATGACGGATGCCTCCGATTTCGCCGTAGGGGCAGTGCTGGGACAGAGGAGGGATGGAGTTCCATTTGCTATCCACTATGCTAGCCGCACATTGGATTCCGCCCAGCGGAATTATACGGTCACAGAGAAGGAGATGCTAGCCGTAGTGTTTTCCCTAGATAAGTTTTGATCTTATATCATTGGATCTAGAGTGACTTTGTACACAGATCACACCACCATCAGGTACCTCATGGCAAAGAAGGATGCCAAGGCCAGACTTACTAGATGGATCCTTCTACTCCAGGAATTCGACATTGAGATCAAGGACAAGCCTGGAGTCAAGAATGTGGTGGCGGATCATCTCTCCCATTTAGAGCAACCTGAGGAGTCTTAGCAGATTGATCCCATTCGAGATACCTTCCCAGATGAGGCGATCCTTGCTATCGCCTCACTCCCATGGTATGCCGATATTGTGAACTTTCTCGTTGCTGGGAAAGTCCCACAAGATTGGCCCAGGCAGCGGCTTGAGACCTTCCTTGCGAAGGCCAAGTCCTACCATTGGGAGGATCCCATCCTTAACCACGAAGGAGGGGATAGTGTCTGGCGTCGGTGTATTCCTCTGGAGGAACACCATAGCGTCCTCACTTACTGCCACAAGCTTGAGGAAGGAGGACATCGTTCTGGGAGGAGAATGGCACAGAAAGTGCTCCAATCTGGCTTGTGGTGGCCTACCCTCTTCAAGGACTCAGACGAGTTCGTGAAGAGGTGTACTGACTGTTAGAGGATGGGCACTTGTGGACAGCGTGATATGATGCCGATGCAGCCCATTCACTTTTGTGAGGTTTTTGACGCATGGGGCATCGATTTCATGGGTCCATTCCCTAAGAGTCAGGGATTTGAGTACATTCTGTTGGCAGTGGATTATGTTAGTCGTTGGGTTGAGGCTATCCCCGCCCGAGCCGCTGATGCGAGGACAGTTTGCAGATTTTTGAGGAAGAACATCATCACGCGATTCGGGGTTCTACGAGTTCTGATTTCTGATGGGGGGTCTCATTTCATCAACGACCAGGTGAAGGCCCTTGCTAGCGAGTTCGGTATAGACCATCGTGTTGCTACACCTTACCATCCACAGACGAATGGTCTAACCGAGGTGTCGAATAGGGAGATTAAGACTATATTGCAGAAAGTCGTCCGCCCTGACCGAAAGGATTGGTCACAGCTTTTGGACTCGGTCTTATGGGCATATAGGACGTCTTTCAAGACTCCATTGGGTACGTCTCCCTTTCGCCTCGTATATGGCAAGCCGTGCCATTTACCTGTTGAGCTGAGGCACAAGTCACTTTGGGCAGTTACAGATATTCTTATGGATCCAGATGGTATGGGAGACCAGAGGAGGGCTGAGTTAGCCGCCCTGGAGGAGCTTAGAGATACAGCTTTCTCAAACAGCCTACAGTATAAGGAGAGAGTGAAGGAGTGGCATGATTCTCATATCAGCCACAAGCATTTTGAGATTGGACAGAGAGTATGGCTGTTTGATGCGAGGCTTCGTTTATTTCCAGGGAAGCTACAGAGCAAATGGAAGGGACCCTACTTGGTCAGGAAGGTACACGACAACGGTAGCATTGACATATCTGAGTTGTCTTCTGAGAGTACCTTTCGAGTGAACGGCCAGCGGCTCAAGCCATTTCTAGATCATGAGCCGCGAGTCGCTGATCTTGCCCCTATTCATTTTGCGTGAGATGTGGTCTTTGACTCACATCTAATGCATCTCACGCCTGAGTTTCACTATTCCTCCGCATTGTATAGATCCAGATGTCTATATCACTACATTCTTTAGTCCCACATCCCTTTCTTCATCTTGTGGTTATGCTATACTTAGGGTGCACTTTACCCTAAGTATAGGGGGGGATGTGAGACCTTTGGGTATTTCTTTTGTTTCTTTCTACCCCTGTTTTGCTGCCTATACTTAGGGGTATTTCACCCTAAGTATAGGGGGGTAGACCCTGTACATTCTCCACTCGGATCTTCTCTTAGTATACAGCCTGCTATACTTAGGATTACTTGATCCTAAGTATAAGGGGAAGACCCGAGACACTCTTGACTTTTCTATTTCATTCATTCATCTTTGTATATAGCCTTTCTTTTCACTTCCCTATACCTAGCATGAGTTATGTCTTCTTCATCGCTCTTGACTCTGAGGACATCGTTCGAGCTAAGTATAGGGGGGTGTGTATATATTTCATATATACCTTAGCCATAACTCGTACTTTGTGTGAGTGTGCTAATAAATAAAATGGCTAAAAATCACAAAAATTAAAAATTTTCATATTCATAAACTTCTTTTATTTGCACATAAATAGCTAATGTACAAATTATTTTTGTAAAAATGATTGCAAAAATCTTTTGTGTAAAGTTTGTGTAAATATTTTCTTATCAAAATTATGTATATAGTACAAAATTTTTCCAAAATGTTTTGAAAATCAAAAAGTTTGCAAAAAAATCTTGTGTAAATTTGTGTAAATATCTTTTTGCAAAACTTGCACTTCATGCATCACTCATACATGATTTCAAAACATTTTTCAAAAATTTTGCATGTTTGTAAACTTTGTGTAAATAAGCATCTTTTGTACATATGTATATAGTTTTTCTGGATGATAGTTGACATTTAAACTAGCCTGGAATTAAATTGAGAAATGGAGCTTGATTTAGATCTTAATCCACCGAACTTCTAAGAGGAACCTTATAGGGCTTAGGTTTAAGGCTTTTCAGGTCCATGGTGACTTAATTCTTTGAGTCCACTAGGCTATGATCACATGTCATCCCAATGAGCCTAAGTAGAGCACTTAACAACAACACATGACTCATATAGACAATGGCTTTACTTGGACACCAACATATGCACCGAGCTCTTTACGGATGAGATGGTGAGGAGGCAGTCTTCCTTGACTTGGGGTAGCATATGAGGGTAGTACTTCTAGGCGGAACCTCTCTTCTTCTTTTAGTGAAGGAAGTGCGTCTCAACTTGGTCTGGTTGCCATGAGGTCTAACGACAAGAGTTGTGGGTTGCGATAAAGCTTCAAAAGAGGGATAGTCTACTGGCTCAAGAGGAAAAACTCCTTGTATATATGCTGCACATGTATAGGTTGTATAGATGCACTCGAAAAAAAAATGTGCAAAAAGAAAATAACTCCAAAAAAGTGGTGGGTCTGAGAGAAAATGATAATCCCACCGGAGTATGTATATAGAGTGCAATAAGCAAAGCTTGAGTATCATGATCCACCTGATGTAGCTTGCAGCAGGGAGACTTGGCTACACTGGTCAAGCTCCCAAGGGTACTTGGCTACACTGGCCTTGACCCATTCTCTTCTTCCTCCCCTTCTTGAGCCGGTTGAACTTGAACTTAGACGGGAATACCCCGCTCCTCGAGGAAAGAGTGGCCAGATTAAGGTCATAGAGTTACCTTGTTGGGGAGGGTTGTCAAGTTGCCATTTCTGAGGTGGAGAGCTTAGACTTCACATTCACAGGACAAGAAAAGATTCATGGTCTTCAGGGTTTGTGATTGATGACTTGTTCTGATCTGGAGCATTGAGGAGTCTTGGTTATAGAATAGTGGAACTTAGAGGCTGTTGAGTTTTAGACTTAAGTCCAAACAAGGTTCCGACACATTAATAATCCAAAGATCTGATCGAGCTCCATACCTTAATTTAATAAAGGCAAGTTTAATAATCAGCCTTGATCCATGTACATTCTCTTTTTCTTTTTCTTTTCTTTCTTTTTCACTTCTTTTTCAAATAAGTGTTTGCTAAGGGACTAGCAAAGTTAAGTATAGGGGGGTGATGAATACTCATTCATCACTCTTTATTCTTATATTTTAGCTACAAAAACCTTTGCAAATGCATGTAGATATGTGTAAATACAAATAATTACCAAAAGCATGCATTGTGTAAAAACCTATAATTAGCATGTTTTTTTGCAAAAAAATAAAAGAATAATGATTAAAAAGAAAAAGAGGGAAATATTTAGAATAAATATTGAGCAACCAAAAGCAAGGGAGGGCTCAGCATGGGCCTGACCTCATAAAAGCCAAAGTAGAGGGAGATAGGTGCTCATGTGTGTAAATATATATGTAAATAAAATAAAAGTATTTTCCTCACAAAAATAGGCTTGTAAATATTTGTATATATTTATAAATATAAAATCAAAATAAAAATTTTAAAATTAAAAAAGAAAACAAAAACACCTCTTATACATGATCACATAGAACCACCTTTATATTTATTTAGCCTTATAAATAAATAAAATTAATTTCTAAAATTTTTGTAAATATTCTATATTATATAGTGTAAATAAACAAAATAAAAACAATTAAAACAAAAACAAAATAAAAATAACAAAATTAAAAACACAAAAATATATTATAAAGATACCATGTATATGAATGCATATATGTATTTATTTCACCTTTGTATATAAATAATAAAAACCAAATAAAAATGTCTTTTTATTCCTCATTTTATAATGAATAAATAAAATATAAAATGAGAATAAAATTGTATAAAAATAACAATTAAAAATCAAAAATTAAAATCTTATATATTGTATATATACCTATATATGAACCTACTATGTACATACCCTATTTTTATTTTGAAAAATTAATTAAAAATCACTAAAAAATAGAAAAAATTAAAACAAAAATATTTTATGTTTCGATTTAATAAATCGGCCATTTACTATTTTTAAATGATTTTACAAATCATTTCCAAACGGCCTCTTCTCATTGGTCCACGGGGATTGTTGACCGCCCGGTCAACTCCCCCCTGTGGACCACCTCTCGCGGGTCTGGTTCGAGAAGCCGATTTCCTCCATTTATTACCGCCAGACCCGGTCACCATTTAGCCTAACCCAGGGTCCTAATCACTCCCCAGGTATCCGGGAATCTCGCCCGACATAGATCCTAGGGATCCGTGCTCCATGGAGCCGGACCCGAGCCATCTTTCCCGGACCTGCACCCATACATAAGTCAAGCTCCGCCACCCTAATTCTGGATCTTTGGTCATTTGATTCCACCCCCAGTGAGCTCCAGTGTGTGCGCAAGAGTGACAGCTCGCGTCCGGTGCTGTCGAAGCGAGGAGAGGAAGAGAGACCACTGATCCGGCGAGCATCGCCGCCGTTGCTCCGCCACCAGCTGGAGCTTGAGCCTCGGAGGGAGACGCTCCTCGAGGCGAAGACCCAGAGCTTCCTTAGCTCTTCCCCAGTCTCCTCGTCCACCCAGGTAACCTCTTAGGCCTTCCCTTTTCGTTGATTTCCCATTACGCCCAAATCACCTATCCGCCGTGTTTCGCCGATTCCATCCACGACCAACCCCCAATCGATAATCGGGCATCGCCATAGCCCTCGCCTCCTTCCCGCGCACCTTCTCCATATCCCCATCCAACCCAGCTCGCACAGGAGCTGGGATTCGAGCTCCACCGGCAGCTGCGCAGCGCCACGCCGGAGCTTCTCCGATCCTCAGGCGCATCAGGGGAGGTCAGGAGCGCACGCACGAGGCCGGCGAACCTCGCCGGCCACCTGTTCTTCCTCGACCCTCAGACACCGTTCGATCAACCCTCCTGCTCCAGTTCTTATCTGGACCGTCCTTTCCCAGAGCCGCCTTCACCGTCAGATCTAAGGAGGACCGATTCCAGCCGCCCGATGCTCGTGGGTTAGCCACAGAGAGCCACGACCGTTGATCACACCACGTGGCTTAACCCCGAGCATCGGATCACTTCGAGGACCCCAGTTTTGGAGCACCAGCCGATCCCCACCGTCGATCCCTCCACGTGGCGTCCATCCTGCGGTCCGCATTAATAAAGGGTAATTTACCCTTAGGCCCTCTTGTTTATTTCATTTCATCTTTAGTCCTGTAATTAGTTAGTCTAGTTGTTTAGTTTTTGGTATAATTGCATAGAGACCCTGGTACTTGCATTTATTTACTGATATGCCCCTGTGTGTGGTCTGACACGTGCATCGACACGTGCTCTTCTGGGCTTTTTACATTATCTACCATGTAGTTCTGGTTGTTGTCAATTGAATGAAAGTTTTTGTTTATTTGCATTTATACCCCTGTGCGTATTTTAATTGAGCATGTGCGTTATATATTGGGTTATTTGCAGATAAGCCCTTGGGCTTTTGGTACCTGTTACCAAAAGGCCCTCAGAACTTATTTTTCTCACATTTGGGTCCCTGAGTGCCCCAGGCACGCGCATAGCACGTGTTTCACTGGGTTAATTGCACCAGACCCCCCAGACTTCCGGGTATTTGCACTTTGGTCCCTGTGCACAGTGCCCCCTCTTTATTTTTGAATAAAATAGCAAATCATCTCCAAATTTAATGAAAATTGGACACATGGCTCCTGCCATGATGTAAAACTTTCTATAAATTTTGGAGACATTTTCGTCACTGTTTGATATTTTTAGAAAATCAAAAACATCTATTTTTGCTACTGTCTAACTTTAAAAACCCCAAAAAATATTAAATATCATTTACAAATTCTAAAAAAATTGTCTACTGTCTATTTTGATGTGTTTGATTTTCTAGCCAATTTTGGCTATTTTTCATTACTGAAAACCACTAAAAATCGAAAAAACACTAAAAATCTTATAAAAATTCTTGTAAATCCATTAAAAATCCAAAAACAATAAAATAGGTGCCTAAACTTTCCTTATTTTCTTCTCTTTGCAGGAAAATTACCTCCCAGCTATTTTGGGGCCTTTAGATATTTTATCTAGGCCCTTTTAGCTCGGCTGGACAGTACCTTTCATTTCAGTCACTTTTTGATTTTTAGAAAATTAAATAAGCATCAGAAAATTCTCAAAAATTCACCAAAAACACTAAAAATTATAAAACACATAAAAATATTTTTGTTTGAATTTTTAGTTGATTTTTAATGCTTTTAATAATTTGTTGAAGTGTGTGTGTATTTGTTTTTCTTATTTTCTTAACACATTAAAAATCCAAAAAAAATATTAAATAATTAAAAACCACCAAAAATATTTGCTTATTTTATTTTATTTCTCTCTTTTTGACTACTTCGTAGGCCGAGAGGCCAACCCGTGCTCCTTGTGTTCGACCCTGGTCGCTATACCAGGTTAATCTAATAGCGAGACCGCTATAACTTATTTTTGGTTGATTTTATCTATCTTGGTGGTCTACTTTTTTTTGATCGAGCCGTCCTGATCGTGTGGGTCGCAACGACCGTTTAGCACCTTATACCCTAGTGGTCGGGACGCTCATCAGACCCCAATACCACTCTTATCAAAAGGAGGGCAAACACTACTTTTGACATGGGAATCATAGCATATAAACTCACATTAGTTGAGAGGATCGATAGGAGAATGGATGAGTTGGAAAACAACTTATCCAAACTATCGTAGCAGATGGCTGAACTTTCAGAGAAGGTATCCAAGATAAGGATACCTGTCATAACTGCATCTACTTCTCCCGTGTACCGTGTTCATAATATTCAGGAGCTGCAAATGTCAGGCCCACCCCAACCATGGGTAGAGGACATGTGATGAATCTCCATTTCATCACCTTTATTATATCATTTTGGACTTAAAAACCCTAGCTAATGCATGTAAATAGTATTATTTTGTACAAACTAACATTCATTGTTTGTTCCATTTATTGTGTATAAAATAGTATTTTTAATGCCAAATTTATAGAATAAAGGAAAGAAAAGAAAAAGAATAAAATACCAAAGGTGTTTATGACCCTAAACCCTGAGACCAAGTCAAGAATTGATTTGGTCAATAAGGAATAAAGTACGGGGAAATAAGGGCCAAAAATACAATAAAAAGCATGTTTATTTATTCATCAATAAGGCATTTTTAAAACCTATATTATTTTTTATTATTTATATATCAAAACTTTGTACATGAAAGTTGTAGATAAAGATACAAATAAAAATACAAAATTGAGTTTGTATAAAAAATAATATAATATGTACAAGTTATGCTCTAAATAAGAATACAAAACTCAAATTACCCACATCCATATCTCTTAAATAAAAACTCAAAATGTATCAAAATCCCTTTAATTGTATATAACTTCTAATAATCTATTTTATGAAGGTGGTTTCATAATTTTGGATTTTTGGTGTGAAAGTTAGGTTTTGGACCCCTATTGTATAGTATACTCGAATAAAATATTCATTCTATTTATTCTATATTATTTTTATAATTTTATATTTTTTATAATTTTTAATATTATTTATTATATATGTACATATTTCGAATATAAGATAAAAATAAAGAAATGCAAAATAAAATAACTATGTATAAGCACATATACGAAATACCTGTACTTATACCTATATAATATATACCCCTATTTATTTGAATGCACACAATATATCAGAAAAATAATATATTTATATATATTTGTATATAAAAATAAGTTATAAATATATAAAATAAGAAATAAAACAAAAAAAATCAAAAATGCAAAATAAAAATATAAAAAATAGAGATGAATATAATATACCCTTAAGAATTAACATGTAATAAATAAGTCCATAAAAATAAATAAAACTCATAATAAAATACTACATAAAATAATAAAAAAAGTATTTTTAACTAAAAATTATTAAAATCATTTACTATTATTAATTAATTATTTTCGATTAAATGAGGCTATTTTATCGTGACTTGGGCTGACGTGGCCCAATCGCATCGCATCATTTGTTGACCTTTGGTCAACGGCCTCTCGAGCTATTCTAACTTGTCAAGCATGTTTTTTCCCATATTTTCCTCCATTTTATTTGGTGTTCCGTCGAGCCTTTTTGTCAATTCTTCATGCTACGTTCACCTTTAATCATTTTAGATCCACACCCCTGCTTCATATCCATTGTACATTGCTTGGATTCGCCTCAAACCCAAGGTTAATAAGGATGCCCCATTTGTTCATAAATAAGAACCTAGTTGAATTCTTTGGTCATCTTTTCAAGACCTAAGGCCACTGTCTCCGGTCAAGTGTGCCACCAGATGACAGCTGGTATACCCATGGAGCGTCTGGAGCAGTTGATAGAGGAGGGAGGTGCACCCAAGGAGGACCTCTGGCAGCCCTGCTCCCAAGTCCTCTGGCCAGGTATAAGAGCTACACACTTTATTTTCTAGGTATACTTCTTCAACACATTTTTATTCTCGCATTTAGTTTAGTCTTTAATTGAGTAGACATAGTTGTAGTTTAATTATTTTGCATGCCGGATCTCTCAAGCAGCGACGTCTGTTCACCACCATTCCCGGCCGTTTGTAGACCTCACCACCATCATCAACCTCGGACCGATCCTCCACCAAATAAAACTTGCCTTTGTCTCACCAGCATTTCTAACCCTTTTGCAGGTCTTGAAGGGGGCATTTGAGTCCCATCTTGCGTGAGAGGACCCTCTAGGTGCCCTTGCCCTTGAGAGCTCTTCTATCGAGCTCTAGAGCTCTTTGAGGTGTCCTGCCGGTCTGCGGTGCATGGAGGAGCGTATAGAGTCACTCGGCGGTGATGGAGGAGGTCGGAAATGCACACTTGTCCAGATCGAAGCTCGCTTGGGCGAGTTCTTGGTTGATCTTCCACCATCCTTCTCAACCATCCGATGAAGCGTCACATGCCTGAATCTATAGGAGGTGTCCGATCATCCATGCCTAGATCGTCATATCTTCTTCTAAGATATAATCACAGACGTCCAGATACGAACCGTCATCGATCGCCCAAAAGATGACGCATGTTTAAGTGAACGGATCATGGTCTTTCACAAGCGCCTTTGGGGGGATGAATTGCAAATCTAAACTCCGTATTTTTGTATTTATTTATTAGTCCTGTAAATATTTTTCATAGCATAAATAATTTTGGACATTGTTAATAAATGCCCCTGTGTTTATTGAAATTATGAATAGGTTCAGTCAAACTCAATTCACGTATTGTCCCACGTGAGCTGGGCAAATTGCATGTACACCCTTGGTGCTTTTTTATTCATTTTTAATCCAATAAATTTAAATATGAGTTCTATATTTTTGGCACATTTGCAAATAATCCCAAATTTTAATTACAAATATGCCCTTGCTAGTACATGTATTTTTGTGCTTATCTTCTATTTATTTAGTATAGCATATGTGCTCCAAAAACTCTAAAAAAATAGGGATAGATGCTTTCTAGCATGTGTTTTGTTGCCATAATTTTATTTTGGCATTTTAGACATTTTATCTATTTATTAGAAAAAGAAAATGAGCACATTTTGTCCCTATTTGACTTGAAAATACCAAAAAAAATATAAAAATGTTTTGAAAAATTCCAAAAAAAATATATGTTGTCTATTATTTATAACTCTAGACCAAAATCCCTAAAAATAGAAAAGAGACACCATAAAAATTAAAAAGCTCCAAAATCCAGTAAAAAATAGGAAAAATTCTAAAAACCTAAAAAATATTTATTTTTGTTCCTAAATTTTCTTTATATTAATATCTATTTACTAAAATGGATTTGAAGACCTTTGGATTTTATTTGCTATTTTTAATCTTCAATTCAATTAGCCTATATATTTATTTTCAGATTTGGAATATTTTTAATTTTAAAAATACATAAAAATATGCAAAAATTACATAAAAAATCACAAAAACATAAAAAATATTTAAACCCAAAAACAATTTATTTCCAATGTTTTGATTATATTTATTAGTATTTATAACTATATTACCTTATATTATATATATAGCCTTGTATATTCTTATATAATATATATTAAAAAGAAAATAAAATAAAATTAAAACTATAAAAAGAAAATAAAATTTATAAAATTAAAAACAACTAAAAAAAATTTTCAAAAAATAAAACAAAATAAAAAACCCCCACAAAACAATAAGTGGATAAGAGAAAAGAATAATTGTTGAGCTTTATTGCCCAATCTACCATTTGCTCCATGAGTTCGACCTCTACACATACTTGCACACTATACACTTTTGTTGTAGAGTTATAATAAATTTTAACTCCACATTTTTTTCTATTCATTGGTTTGTTTTTATTGTAGGGTTAATTATTGATTGACCATGGTTTTTTTTGTTGGTCTCCTTAGCGACACTTGTGTCTTTACTTTTATTTAGTGAGGATCATTCTTTTATACCTGCATTAAATGTCTATCATCAACATGCCTCTTGCTCATTATTGTCAGCAGCAACCACCTTTTATAGAGACAGTCACTAAGGAGCCTTCCAAGTGTAGGAGGTAAATGGTGCATTCTACACCCATGACCCTACCAGGCAGGGGGGTTCTAGGGACCGATTCTTTTACCACTATCCACATACCTTCTACCACACATCATTTACTCATATACCTCTTCCAGCACCACAGAGCTCTGAAGCTCATACTTTATATGTACTTTAGCCATAACTCGTACTTTCATATTTTTAAATAAATATGGCCAAAATACTACATATATATACCAATAAAATTCATTATATCAATTGATGAAAGATACATATTATTCCTCTAATTCTTTTTATATATACTAATTAATAAATCAGGCAAAAATATTTTGCATAATGTTTGAAAAACAGTTTGGTAATCTATTCGAAAAATCCTTTCAAAATTGTTTGAAAATATTTTGGAAAACATTTTCAACCTTTGTAAATCATTGTGTTTGTAAATTTTTCTTTTCTTTGTGTGAAATAAAATGTTTTAGAAAACTTTTGAAAATGGTTGCAAAAATTTTTTGAAAAGTCTATATATATTAATGAAAAACCTTTGCAAAATGATTTCAAATGCTTGTAAATGTTTGTAAAGATTATTTTTAAAATTTATTTTGGACTATAGTTTTCAAAATTGTTTGTAAAATTATTTTCAAATAATTTAGAGGAATATATACATCTTACAAATAAATCAAAATTCTTCACCCATTGAATATATATTGATCTATAAAAACTAATCCCTTGTGTAAATCTTTAAAAACCCTAATTCTTGTAAATAATAGAAGCACACATGTGTAATATCTGCATATCATTCCTTGTTGTTTCGAAAATCTTTTTGTTTTGAAAAATCCCAAAAAACATTTGCAAATTCTTTTTCAAAAATCCAGAAAAAATTCAAAATATGAAAATTGCATCACAAAAAGATTTTCATTGCATCATGCATAGCATTTACATTTTTTGGATTGAGTTTGATAACTGAACTAGTTTGAGTGAACTTGAAGATTGGATCTTGGTTGGACCTTAATACACCTAACTTCACTTGAACCTTATGGGAACTAGATTTGAGGTACTTCTGGTCTATTCAGACTTAATTCTTTGAGACCCAGGGCTGGGTTCAAGATACCTCAACTTCCTAATTAGAACTTTTTGAGACGTACACATGAAAATTGTCGATCGTGATCTAACTTGGACATTTGCACCTTTCACTTGGTTCAACTCAGTTGAAGTGGTGAGGGGATTGGATTTGTCGGTATGAGACACACACAAGTGGAAACATTCGTCCTCGTCTAGGGACGGAAGTGCACCCCAACCTATCTAGTGGCTTCGACGTCTAAAGATAAGACAGCGTGGGTTGCAATAATGCTTCAAAAGAGGGATAGTCTTCTGGCTCAAGAGGAAAAACTCCTTATGTAAATGCTGTTGTATATAGTATTAAAAAAGTGTTGAAAAAAGACACCAAAAAAGTGGGTAGGCCTGATTGAAAATAAAATGCCTATTGGAGTATGTATATGGTTAAAATAAGAAATCTTAAGCTTCAAAAGTCAGAAATCATGTGAGTCTGTAGCTGGATGACTTGACTACACTGGTCATGCATCCCCGGATAGGTAGCTACACTGGTTACCATCAGTTCTTCTCTTCACCGCCTCCTATTGAGTTAGATGCACTTGAACCTAGAAGACAATACCTCGCGCCTCGATGAAAGAGTTTCTGGATTAGGGAGTCACTATGTTGTCATGTTGGAGAAGTCAGCTCTTTTGTAATTTCAGTTGGGGAGAGCCACTATCACTTACACTATACAAGTTAGCTTCATAGCCATAAGGGTTTGTGTATAATGTAGACTGGTTTTGACATGGCTATTGAGGTGGTTTGAACCAAGTCCTACGACTCTCGAAGGCCGTTATATTTTAAATTCGATTCCCAGCCAGGTTCCACACACATTCTCACACCGAGGTCTGCCCGAGCTTCAATCTTTGATTTTATGAAGATAAGTTAAAGAATTAAATTCAATCCATTTTCTTTCCTTTTCTTTTCTTCATTTTTATTTTCTGCACTCATTGCATAAGTGTTTGATAGGAACTAGCAAAGGTAAGTATAGGGGGTGATGAATCTCCATTTCATCACCTTTATTCTATCATTTTGGCCTCAAAAACCCTAGCAAATGGACGTAAATAACGTTGTTTTGTATAAGTTAACATTCATTGTTTATTCCATTTATTATGCATAAACTATTTACCAAAATTATAGAATAAAGTAAAGAAATAAAAAATAATAAAATACCAAATGTATTTTATGACCCTAAACCCCGAGACCAAGTCCAGAATTGATTTGATTGACAAGGAATAAAGTAGGAGAAATAAGGGCCAAAATACAATAAAAAGCATGTTTAATTATTCATCAATAAAGCATTTTTGGGATCTATTTTATTTTTTATTATTTATACCTCAAATAAAGAAACTTTAAACATGAAAATTGCAGATAAAAAATCATATAAAAATAAAAAATTGAGTTTGTACAAAAATGATATCTTATGTACAAGTTATGCTATAAATAAGAATCCAAAACTCAAACTTCCTGGACCCATATATCTTAAATAAAAACTTAAAATGTATAAAAATTACTTTAATTATATATACCTTTTAATAAGCTATTTACTGATGATTTCATATTTTTTTGGAGTTAAGGTGTGAATGTTAGGGTTTGGACCCCTATTGTATAGTATACATGAATAAAATATTCATTCTATTTATTCTTTATTATTTTTATAATTTTATAATTTTATAATGTTATAAATACTATTTTATGTATATATTGATTATAGAAGATAACCATAAAGAAAATATAAAATAAAATAAGTATTTATAAACACATAGATGAAATATCTGTACTCAAAGCTATATAATATATACCCCTATTTATTTAAATGTACATAACATATTAGAAAAACAATATATATATGTGTTTATAAAAATAAGTTTTAAATATATAGAATAACAAAATAAAATAATAAAATTTAAAATAAAAAATTAAAAAACATACACAAAATAGATGAATATACCTATAAATATACCCTTAAAAATTAACTTATAATAAATAAGACCATAAAAATAAATAAAAATCATAGTAGAACACTACATAAAATAATATATTTTTTGTTTTTAACAAAAAAACTAACAAAATCATTTACTATTTTTAATTAATTATTTTCTAATATTGGGGCTATTTTGTCATGACTTGGGCTGACATAGCCCAATCGTGTCGCGTCGTTTGTTGACCTCAGGTCAACTGCCTCCCCAAGCATTCTGACTTGTCAGGCGTGTCATTTCCTGCATTTTCCTCCATTTTTACAAGGTGTTCCCTTGAGCCTCTTTGTCGATTCTTTATGCTACGATCACCTTCAATCATTCTAGATCCATGCCCATGCTCCATATCCGTTGTACATAACTTGGCTTCGCCCCAAACCCTTGGTCAGTAAGGGTGCCCCATATGCTCATAAATAAGAACCTCCTTCCTCCTTGCATTCTTTGGTCTTCTTTCCAAGCCCTAAGGTTGTCGTCTCCGATCAAGTGTGTCACCAAGTGACAATTGGCGTACCCCTGGAGCGTTTGGAGCAGCTGAAGGAGGAGGGAGGTGCACCCACGGTGGATCATCGACCACCCTGATACCTGCTCCTCCGGCCAGGTATAAGAGCTGCGCACTTTATTTTCTAGATAGATTTCTTCATTGCATTTTTATTCCTGCATTTAGTTTAGTCTTTAATTGAGTAGACTTAGCTATAATTTAATTATTTCACTCATCAGATCTCTCAAGCTTCGGTGTCTGTTCACCTCCATTCCCCACCGTTTGTAGACCTCACCACCATCGTCCACCTTGCCTTGGTCCTCCACCATATAAAATCGACCCTTGCCTTTGTCTCGCCAGCAATTCTAACCCTTTTCAGTTCTTAAAGGGGGCATTTATGTCTCGTCTTGCTTGAGAGGACCCTCCAGGTGCTGTTGCCCTCCAAAGCTCTTTCGACAAGCTCTAAAGCTCTTTGATGTGTCCAGCAGGTCCGTGGTGCGTGCGGGAGCATGTAGAGACACTCGAAGACGATGGAGGAGGTTGAAGATTCACGCTTAGCTGGATCAACGCTCGCTAGGGGAAAGTTCTTGGTTGTTCTTCCACCATCCTCCTCCACCGTCCGATGAAGCGTTGCATGATAGAATCTACAGGAGGCGTCAGATCTTCTGTGCCTAGACCATCAGATCTTCCAAGATCTAATCGCAGACGTCCAGATACGAACTTTCATTGGCCGCCCAGAAGACGACACGTGTTTAAGTGAAGGGATCACGACCATTCACCAATGCCTTTAGGGTGGGGGTAAATTGCAAATCTAAACCCCCACATATTTTGTATTTATTTATTAGTCATGTAAATATTTTTCATAGCATAAATAATTTTTGATATTTTGCATAATTTCCCATGTGTTTATTGAAATTGTAAATAGGTCCAACCTAGCTCAGCTCACGTGTCATCCCACTTGAGTTTGAGAAATTGCATGTGTACCCCTAGTGCTTTTTGTATTCATATTTAGTCCAATAAATTTAAATATAAGTTGTATATTTTGGTACATTTGCAGATGAACCCTTACCTTTAATTTTAATTACACATATGCCCTTGATAGTATATGTATTTTTGTACTTTTCTTCTATTTATTAAATATAGCATTCCTGCTCCAAAAAATCTAAAAAATAGGGATAGATGCCTGCTAGAATGTGTTTTCACGCCATATTTTTATTTTGGCATTATAGGGCAATATATCTACTTATAAAAATCAAAATGAGCACATTTTATCCTTGTTTGACTTGAAAAATACCAAAAAATATAAAAACCTTCTACGAAAAACCAAAAAAATTATATGTTGTTTATTATTTTATTTTATACCTCCAGATAAAAAAGCCCAAAAATGAAAAAAAAATGAAAAACTATAAAAAGTTAAAAGTTCCAATATCCAGTATAAAAATTAGGAAAATTCCCAAAAATCCAAAAAAATATGAGTGCTCAATCTAACTCATTTGATATTCATCCAAGCACCAACCTCTATGATTCAACAATTGAATAAATAGTTGTATGATCATCATGATGGCTATGGGACATAACCCTAATTGTACTAAGGGACCTATTATTCAAATTAATTATTCTTCATTTCAGATCAGGGAATGATATATGTAGTAACATTTATTGCATAATGGCCCTCTGTGGGCTCGCATGTCCAACAGTGAGCAGCGGTGGCATGGGCCCCTATGGGATTATTTAATTTTTAAAGAGCACAAAATACCAACAAACCACAAGGCCCTCAATGCAAATAACTAGAAAGAGCACATGCACATCATCTATAACAGTTCAAATCAAACTATAATGCAAATAAATAAAAGAGAAGGGTTCACGATCAATTATTCCATTAACCAAACCTTGACACATGTACTTTAGAGTCTTTAACAAATAACTAAGAAAATAAAGGGAATATAGTGCAAATGATCACCTGGATAGTACTTCTCACGTGCCGATCCAAGGGCTTTACTGCTTCGATCTGATCGATTGTTGGCATATCGGGCTCCCTCAACGACGAAGATTTAGTCAGGGCATGATATTTTTGTTAGGATGGAGGAAGTGTCAACTGGATGAACTCGTATGAAGGCCAGTGATGACGAACTCAAATCGATGAGAACTCCACTGATTTTCATCTGAATCACCTCCTGAAGATCACTATATGATCCTGCTACTCTTCCGCATTGCGTGTGTAAAGTGATGAAGTCCAAAGGTGCTCGATTGAGGATCTGGAGCTCTAAGCTATTGTGCTTGTAAACTCTATCCCCAGATCTCACAATCAAACTCGGATGATGCTCCTGGCCCTGTAAAGGACTCACTGCTTTAAGACGTGGCTTCAGTGAATGTCATTAGCAGAAAAGAAAGGCAAATGACCAATGAATGATAACCTTGGTGAAGGTGGTCGGATGGGAGGTCGGATCCAAGATCTTGGATAGATTTGGGTGATCAGAAGTGCTGATGAGATGGAGAAAGAATTGGTGGATGTGGAGCATTTATTGTTTTGATGAAATTATGGTTGACGACCTCCGATTAAGTAGATCGAAGGTGGAACATAACAAATTTGATTTAAGCTAACGATCGAAAGAATGCGAAATTAAAAGATAGAATTTAAATGAAAACTAATTTAGATTAACCTACGATGAGATTTGAAGGGATACAACCTCGATTCAATGTGGCGATTGAAGAAGCTTGAACGCGGTCGACACAACTCCGGCCACTTGTTGTATCTCGCTCTCCCACACTCCCTCGCGCTCCTAGATGTGATGGAACAAGCCCTGTCACTGCCTGCTCTTCTTAGTCTCATCCTCGGGCGAGAATTTGCAAGAAAAACAGATCAGAAAATGAGGCGGAGATGGAGATGGGTACTTATAGTAGTGGATGGGAAGAAATTTCAAATGTGTGAAGCATACAAACTGAGGCATGAGGAACGAAAATCTTATTCGGGCAAAAGAAAGGGGTAATCAGGCAACAAATTATGTGAAGGAAGCATGAGAAGATATCGATCAAATCCATGGTGAAAATTCAGAGGAAGAGCTCCGACGAAGAGTTAATTAGGCGTAGTTGATTATTGGTAGAGTTGACCTGGGTCGGTAGACCCAGGTCCGCCCATTTGGAGGCATGGGTTCACTATAAAACAAAAGGGAAAAAGATAGAATAGCAAGGAAATGAAAAATAAATTAAAATTAAATTGATAAATGAATTTAAATAAATAGATTATGTAAAAATGTTATTAATTAAGTAGTCTTGTTTTAGTTTATTTTTAATAAATTAAATAATTAGGTTAGACTATATAATTGCCTTTATTCATGGGCATTTTTACTTATATTGACGTCACTTAAAATTTTAATTATTTATTTTTACAAATTAATACATAATTTAATATTTTTTATTTACAAAATTTTACAAGGATTTTAATCATACTTTTATTTAATTTGTATAAAATATTTTATTAAGCTTAATAAATAGGTACATGTACAATATCTACAACGATACATTATAAAATGCACAATATTTTATTATTGCGAATTTTGATTTTTAATTTTTTATTTGAATTTTTGGCTAAAATACAATATTTACAATTATTCTAAAATACAATATGTACACAAAAAATATATAATAAATCAAATATATATTCATATAAAATATAATACATGCACAATATAGAATACATTCCAAAAAGCCACATTTTACATCTTGACTTCGATTTTAATTAAACTACTTTCATTTTGAAGCTTATTTTATTTAGAGTAAAATAAAAGTGTGCTTTATTTTTGAGTTTCTATGGAGAAGATATGATTTTGGCAAGTTTGGATTTGCGGCTTTTCCAAAGTGTTGTTATTTACCCAATGTATAACGATTCTTCTTGCAATTATTTTTAATATTTAAAACTTTTTTTATGTACATATTCCAAGAAGCAAACATTTTTTAGATAAATTGGGTGATAAATAAAATAATAGAAGCTATTATATACATATGTACAATATGTTCATGATGAGTGTTGATGAATGAAGATTAATTTTTGTTATTTTTCTACAAATGGTCTTATCTCCCCCTAATTTATTTCTTGTCGATCAGGTCAAGTCTTGACCTTCTCTTGGAGTTAGAGTCAGCATGTATTTATTGCATATCTAAAGGCTTCATTTTCTTAATTTTTCCTTTATTTTTTTATATATTTATTATAGGTTAAAAGCAATGATAATTTTACAATATATATATAAAAGAATGAAGAATTATAAAAAAACACAGACTTATCAATATTTACAGGTGTTAAAGAAGGGATTTTAAGATAAAATAAGTGAATGAAGATTATGAAATGCATATTCAATCATTCCCTCTTCTAATTTGTTCCTCGTTCATTGGACTTTCATGCCTTAGTAATTTCTCGAACGATGGAGCAATGATTCACCTGCAAACCATAATCCAAGTCCCTCCTTATTTAGTCTCTCCTCCGACCTCGATTTTAATTTGATCCATCTTGGCCCATCTTTATCCCATTTTCACTTCATCTGGAGCATCCCCAGTGATAATGGGTGCATCTCCTGAGAATTAGGCGCAAAGGAGGTGGAGAGGCGAGATCCAAGCCTTGACGGACTTTCTCGGGCAAAGGTCTCCTGCTCCATGTTCCCCTTGTCTGAGCAACTCTTTTTCTTTCTTTTTTGATTCCTAGAAGTAGCACCATGATAATATAGCTTTTTATTATGTTTGGTTTCCTCTTTTACTCTGTAAAATCACAAATCATAGTTCATCGGAGCTCTATGCTCCGACCTCTGTTCACACTCCTACGACCTCGCTGACCACCCCTTCATCTTCCTCACAAGCTTCTTCATATCCAGTGTCCTTTCATTTCCCCTAATCTTTCTCAAACCAGGAAATCAAGTTCTCCACCTTCGCTGTTCGTCGGAGATCTTCGTCCCACTGTATCTTTACTTCATTTCGCCACAAATAAGCCCAAGACCTTCCTATTTTCGATTTCAATCTAGCCCTATAGGTTTTGGTTATTGAGGACCCATCTAGGGTCGATTTTCGCTTGATTATAGGTATCCCAGGAGCTCTTCCTTTCCAGCTCGTCCAAGACCCTATCGATGGGTCCCAGACCTTTCTAACCAACCCAGCTGACGTAAAGGAGTACCAGCTTCATTTTGAGCGACCTTGGAGCTACCTAGGTGGTTGGAGTCAAGTAGAAGCATAGATAGAAGCTCGCCCAATCGAGCATTCTTCCCTAATGTACGCCATTATGTGCACAAGGACAAATATCTACCATGTAGTGGGAGTGGTAAGCTATTATCAATCCTTCTATGGAGAACAACACTGGAATGTAGTGAAGAACATCTTTAAGTATATAAGGCGGATGCAAGATTACATCTTTGTCTACGGAGATAGAGATCTCCAAGTCTTAAGATACACAGATTCATACATCCAATCTGATATAGATGACTTCAAGTCAACTTCATGGTTTGTGTTCTTGTTGAATGGTGGGATTGTGAGCTACAGAATTAAGAAGCTTAACACTATAGTTGATTCAACAATAGAAGCTGAATACATTGTTGCATCAAATGCACTAAAGGAGGCGATATGGTTATGCAAGTTCATCATGGAACTTGGCATAGTTTCCTTTGATACTCCCATCTTGTTACTCTGCAATAACACGGGAGCCATATCTCATACAAAGAAACCTAAATGGCATGAGAAGAGAAAGAACATGTAAGGGAAATACCATGTCATTCGAGAGATTCAAAAGCATGGTGACATCATCAACACTAAGGTGGCCTCTATCGATAACGTTGTTGATTCCCTTACCAAACCTTTAACCCGAAAAGGTTTTCGACTAGCACGTAATGAGATGGGTTTAAAGATTGTACCTGAATGGTTCCAAGGGCTAGTGGGCGATTGCTAGCCATGTGAGACAAGGGTGAACAATTTCTACAATAATTGTAAAATTTGATATATCAATAAAGGTTATTGATATATTTTACTCCTTATTTGAGATTAAAAGAACGAATTCACTTATAAGGTCCCTTGGTACAATTAGGGTTATGTACCGTGGCCTTCTTAATAATCTTTCAACTATTTTTTCAATGGTTGAATCAGAGAGTCTGGTGCTTGGATGATATCTAAAGAGTTGGACTGAGGACTCACCAAGAACCATCAAATTATTGTTAAGAGACGAAATCCACCCTGAGAAGGAGACACCAATTTTTCTTCAAAGGCTGATATCTGACCAACCTCTTGATAAAGATCCTCTACATATGAATAGAGATTCGGAGGTGTCAGATAAGTTAGGTTAAAGAGTTGACTTAACAAGATCGAGATAACCAAGACCTATGTCGTATGGTGTCACAATATAGGCACACATCCTTTGAACGGAGATAGATGTATTACTATATGTCTGAGTAAGTACATTAGGCAGGCCCTTAGTTTGACGACCAAATCAAGGTCTCTACACCGACGCGATGGTGTGCATATAAGGGCATATGAATAATATTATCTCTCAAAGTGATCAAACAGGTTCACAGAACTAGAAGACAAGAGCTCACACATGAAGTATTGGGGCCAATCAAATTCCGTGCATAGTCATCTTGCTTTGAAAGCATGATAAGAATTTGTTGGTGTCATATATGCTTTTGAAAGGATATGATTTATACCAACTCCCAATGGCCGAATGAGAAATGTAATGATAAATCTTTGAAGGAGACAATTTAAATATGATCTAAAACTTCATATTTATTCTAGGTCTTCCAGTATGCAAGATATATGGGTATTAAGAATACTCAAGGCTAATGTGATCGTAAACGATAATATAACGATGACACTTCATTCCGAGGGTGTGATGAAATGATTTTGGATTTTAGTGACTCCTCTCACTGGATTAGTAATATGATCTTAGTCCAAATGTTGGACATTGATCTAAATATGATTTGGATGCAATGAGAAGACTAGATTTACAGTTTGATTTAATTAAATGTCTTTGAAAGGTCCGTGAGATCTGGATTTGAGATATGATCTCAATATCTAAGTCACTATAAATAGTATGTACAATCATCTTATTGTTATCTCCAAGTATTCGCTAAGAAAGAATGTTATTCTTGAAAGAGTTCAAGAATAATTCCATTATTGATTATGTACCAGAGCATTGGGAAATTGATTATTAACTGCGAGTAATTATAATGAATAATATAGATATGATTCATATTATTTGGGCACATGAGAATAGTCATCTAAGACAATGAAATATGATTTATTTATCAAGGATATGATTAATATGGATATCACTATCCATAGTAATCTTAAATATTATTAACGTGATTTATAATATGTTGGAGAGATTTAATTGTAAATAGTATTCTTGAATTAATTATTTATGTGAATTGGATTCACATTGAACAATTAAATTTTAAAGCAATTTATTTTTATTGGGTGGTTGAATTTGATTCATAATTATCAATGGTATGATTTAAATTATCACAAAATAACATGGAATTTATTTGGTTAATAATTATGCAACAAAATTTGTTGAAGATATGTAATTTTTTTATGAGATATGAAATTTCATCAAATATGGAATGAGAGGGCCTACTTTCCCTAATAGGAGTGGAGGACCACCTTAAGTCCTAATTTCTTTGTGATCGTCCACTCTGTATAGAAGGAGGATTGCTCCCCTTCTAAGTAATTCCATATCGGTTAATTTAATTTTAATTAAATTAAATATATGGATATTTAAAGTATTTAATTTCTTTTTAAATAAATTTTTTGTTTTTTGCAAAATTATGCCGCAAAATCATGTCCATTAATATGAAAGCACAAACTAATCTTCACTATTAATTATGTGTGGACATGGATTGGGATCCATGGACATCCAACTTGTTATAAAAGAAAGGCCAGACTTAGCTCTTTCTCTTACAATAACAAACCAAGCAACAAATATCTTTCCCTCTCTTTTCTCGGACAGACCCAATCTGTAGCTCTCTCCCTTGCAATATTGTGCCCGTACACTATATTGATCCAGATAGCCTCACAATCATCGCATCGTTGTTGTACTACCGGATCGATTGCTCGTGAATCTCAGCCTTCTTCGGTGCATCTCGCTCGTGAGAAAGACTACCCATTTTGTGGGACGAAATCAGGAGACTCCATACTCAGATCATTAACTCAGATTGCGAGATCTATGCATCTCATCCACGCATCCGCACGTGCATCCTTTGTTGGATCAGATTTGGGACGAGAGGTCTCTTCGTTTAGAGATACACGTCGCAATCACATTTCAAGAGGTAATCCTTTGAGTCGTTTGTGATCTTGATGAAAGATTGAGGAATATTGTCATATTACAGTATCATTTAAGTATTTCTTTTAAAATATCCGCTGCCCCTAGAAACTAGTGCAACCAGTTGTTCTTGATCATTTGTGATGCGATCTTTATGCTTCCGTGGTGCGCTAAGGCCTAAACGCTAGCCTTCTCTTACATACTAGGAGACCTAGAATAAACCCGAAGTTTTGATGTTATTTGAATTGATTCCTTCATGGATTTATTGTTAAGTTTCTCATTTGATCATTGGGTGATGGTATTGATGATATACCTTCCAAAGGCACACATCATAACTCCAAATCATGTCGTGTTTCTAAAATAAGACGACCAACGTTGAAATTTGGTTTATCCCAATATCTCATGAGTTTTTCCGATTCAGTACTGAACATATATGATCCTTTTGAGAGATATTATTGCTCGTATGCCTTCGTATGCACACTAGCTCGTTCATGTATAGACCTTGATTAAGTCATCAACCTAATTGTATGCCTAATTTAAATACTTAGACATATAGTAATACATCTATCTCCTATTAGAGGAGGTGTTCCTATACATGACAACATAAGACATAGGTCTTAGTTATCTCAATCTTAAAAACTGAACTCTATGACTTAGCCCATCTTACACCTCCAAATCTCTACTCTTATGTAAAGGACCTGCATCAAGAGGTCAATCGGATGCCAGATTTTAGAGTAAGGATTGTGATTTCCTTCTCAATCTAGAGATCCCTTCTTGATAGTAGCTTGATGGCGTGGTTGAGTCCTCAATCTAACTCTTTAGATATTCAAACCGGCACTAGCTTCTGTGATCGAACCTTTGGATCAACAGTGTATGATATCAAGATGGCCATGGCACATAACCCTATTTGTAATGAAGAACCTATTTTGCAAATATGTTATTCTTCATTTCTGATTAAGGAAAGATGTGCAATAACTTTTATTAGATAATGGCTCATCATGGGCTCACATGTACTACATATGCCTCCCTCGTCACACATGCCCCTCCACCGTTCCCTCATGCCATTCCTCCAGCCCATCGCTTCCTGGCTCTCAACCACAGCCAAGTCTTCAACCCCTAACTCAACATCTAAGGTGGCAATCCTTTGGGGATTCTTGGTTGTTGGAACCCTCTAAGGCTCTCTAATGGCACGTCTAATGCCATCTAGGGCACTGCGTGCGACAGCTTCAGGGCTCAACAAGGCACCTGATGAAAATGTATTTCATCATCTTTATTCATTTATTTTAACTTAAAATCCCTTATAAAACACATGTAAATACCACTATCATTCTTTTATTATTGTGTAAATATTTTATATTTTAACCGAAATAAATAAATAATAATGGAAAAATAAAGAAAAAAAAAGGATTGTATATATGCAATAGATACATGCTGAATCAGACCCTAAGAGAAGGTTAAGACATGACATGATCGATAAGGAATAAAGTATGGAGAGATAAGGCCTAATTACTGGAAAATCCAGAAAATTTTCTTGTCACCTGTATATATTCATAACCTGTATAATATGACATATTCTTTCATTAATTTATTCATCAACAAAACATGTGGAAATAATCATTATTTTTTCTTGAAAATCGTGCATAAAATTCTTTTGTAAATAATAAACATAATTTTGATAAAAACATTTTATACATTAATAAATAACATCACTCTCAGAAAGCCACAGAGCTCAACTTGCAAAATCAATATCTTCTCTAATGAACCCCAAATTCATCAAACTCACTTTGATTGTATTCCATAAAATGAAGATTTCATAAAAACTAGAGTTAAGGTGTGAAATATGGCCAATTGGGGTATTTTTGTATATTTTACTTGTGTACACTATGTATACCATTTAATTAATTATTTCCTTATACATATTTGTGAATATTGTATTTAGATTTACTTATAAATATTGTATTTAACTCATAAAAAATATAAAAAAATTACAAAATAAAAAATCAATAAAAATAAAATCATGTATATATTGTATACGTGTCACCATGTATATATTGCACATACACCTATTTAATTAACCTAATAAATTAACTCATAAAAGTCAAATAAAAATATCATTAAAATCCTAGTAAAATATTTAAAAAAATATTAAATTATGTACATATGTATATAAATAATTAATTAACAATTAAAATCTTGTATATATAGGTATGCATACATGTAAATAACACCATGTATTTATTTTAACCCTTGTAAATATATTACTTAATTAATTGAAATTCACCAAAATTAACATTAATTTATTCATAACATTATTTATTTACATAACTTAAATATAAAATCCATTTTCGATTTTTTATTGATTTATTCCACTTTTTCTCCTTATTTTATCGTCTCCCTATTTTGGACGTATTCTATGAGCCTTCTAATGGGACAACCAGAGTTTGTTGACCCAGGTCAACTCTTCAGTCCATGCCTGACGCCTATTAACTTCGTTGTCCGTCGTTACTTCACCTAATTTTCCACGCACTCCTAATTACTAACCGACCGTGATTCCTTCTCCATTCTTTATGCCCCATCATTCCTCTCACTCGCCAGTCCCTCATCTCCACCTACCACTCCATGATCTGTGCCCATTTTCAAATTTAAAAAATTATCAAATTAACCCTATAAATTTCAACCCTCCACCTCCGACGAGCTCTTGATCTATCCTACGGCCATCTTCCTCCCTGAGATCGATCCCTGGAGTGAGTTGTAGGTGATAACTACTGCCCCCCACGATCAGGAGTGCAAGCGAGTATCTAAAGAACGCGATCCAGCTACGTCGTCGGAGTCCTCTGCCACACATATACGCCTCTCCACCATAGTTGATGATTGAGGCGATTTTCTGCTAATCCGTAGGCAACAAAGATATATTATATTCAATTCAGTACTTTATTTGTTATTTGATTTCATCTCAATCACGTAGATTGACAAATCATCTTCAACCTCAAATCTGCACGATCGGAGGTACTTCGATCACTGTTGAACCTTTCCAACTACGCGAACACGACTGCCATGACTTTCTTCGCCTCTTCCATCTCTGTACATCTCCAGATTCTCATAGATTAGGAGTCCGATCATCATTCTGATCACCTTTGCTAGAGACCATCATTCATCCATGATTTTTACACCTTTGACCTAATTTCTTGGCTAGAGGATACCTCCAAGCATGAGCTTCCCATTGTAGGTCTAAGGTGATCCAGATCCCATGTATAACGTGAAACATAAGGTTGGAGCAAGTTCTTGGAGCAAGACTTGTTCATCACCTTCCATATCTCCGATCTAGTGATTTCACAAAGATCTGAGGTGCACACCAGAAGCGGATCATCTTGACAGTTTGGGCGTGATTTGAGGAGAATCCATCAACAAATGAGGGAGAATCGATCATTCTAATATCGACAGAGCTCAGGCACTTCCCAGTTCATCTAAACCCTATCGTATCCATGCAGTCAAGAAAAGAACCCAAATTTCAACTCAGCCATTGATTGTGCTCCAAAAGTTGGTTGTTTATTCAAGCATCAAGATCTGATCGTGACCCTTTACTCCAGATTCATTCTTAGCCATCCGATCAGACTGCTAAAGCATCAGAGCTGCTCGAGCCTCCACATCACTTAAGTGTACAATTGCACCTTTGTCCTTGTCTTTTATTTTATTTTTAAACAAGTCCCTGTGTGGACACGTGCCATCTTTTCTTTATCTGAACAATTGCACTTTCAGCATTCATATTTATTTTAATTGCATTTAAATCCTGTTTGAATTGCAGCACGTGCTTGGCACATGATTTGTTGGGAATTCAACAATAAAGAGTCAGCAATTTTGAGTTATTATTTGGACCATGAGATTATATTAATTTCATATAGTCCTATCTAGTGAGGCGTACGTGCCCGTGCGCACGTTTTGTTGGGAAAATTGCATATTTGGCCTCGCTATTTATATTTTTATTACTTTTTAAGTGCTAAACCATTAATTATTTTCATATATACCTTGGTTTGTCTGCATTTAATTTGCATATTGAAATTATAATAAAAAGTAGAAAAATCCATTTAAAAATTCTATAAAAATTCATATAGACTCTTGTAGCATTCATATTGCATTCATAAATTGTATTTTGCATTTTCATCATTCTTATTATTTATAAAAATTCGAAAAATTCAAAAAACTCTTCATTTGCATTAAAAAAACAATAAAATTATAAAAATATTTCCAAAAAGTATAAAAAAATATAAAAAATTATTGGGTGTTTCTTTAATATTATTTTATTTCCTATCCAATTTTGGCTTTTTAGTTCCCCATAAAACCCGTAAAAGCATAAACTCTTAAAAACATTAAAATTCATAAAAAATCTTTTAAAATTCAAAAAAAAACTCAAAATGTATTTCTGGAAAACTTAAAAAATACAATCCATTCTGTGAATAATTCATCCATTTTTTATTTTATTTGTTATTTTAAATTCTAAAAACATTCATTTTATTTTCTATATATTTAATTGCCTATTTTTTATTTACTTAAATGCTTTAATAATTGGGTTAAAACTTGGGAAAATGACAAAAAACATAATAATTTAATTTAAAACCCCAAAAAATGTTTATTTTTCTAGTTATTTTTGTCATAATTGAAAAATACTAAAAGAGTGGAGTATGTGTTTTAAATTTCTTCAATTCTCTTATTATTTTTAAAAATTTAAAACATATTTTGCAAAATAAAAAAATAAACGAAAAATAAAAATAAAAAATCCAAATAAAAATATAAAATTAAAATTCCATAAAAAATTCAAAATCCTAAAGAAATTACAACAACCAAGCATAGTGTGCATAGTGATTTCTTTATTCATTCATTGATTCTTCATTGCAGAGAATAACCCTCGAGATTTTTGTAGCCTCCCTGAGTTCAATCCTGTTAGCTATACATGTAAATAAAATAGGAAATTAGCTTACTACTGTTTCTTTTATTGATTTATACATGAGATTTAAATAAATATTTTGTTTGACACTTCTTTGGGTTGCAATGACCACAAATTCACTTGTGGTTAATTCATTGAAATAAAAGACCGAAAAGTTCTCTCAACAAATTGGCACCGTTGTCAGGGAGGCATGTGAAGGGTAGTTAGGTTTTTCCTTTATCCTTCGATTCTTGGTTGTATATTTTTGTCTATATTTATTTCATTGTTCATATTGACTGCATTTAGTTCATTTGCTTTTGCTAATATCTTCATAATTGTGTCTTTTACACATTCTTGTGTTTCCTCTTTCTTACAAGGGCCTGACGAGCAAGGGTGGTATTCTTAGGAGCGACGACGCACCCAAGCAAAGCGGAGGCAGCTTGATTCTCCACCAAGTCGCATGAGATCGTAGGAGGAGGAGGAGAAGAATATTTGGAGGACATCATCATTTGGAGAATTTGAAATAGATATATTTTAGCATTCCTTTTGTTCATTCAAAACTCTTATAAAGATGACATTATATACCTTGTGTGCATGGTATGTTTCACCAAGTGTAGGTTTACTTGGCGGACCTCATCGTTTTTATTTTCACCACCTTCTTTTTCCTTGTTTTCATGTGGTTTTATGTGCTTGAGACCTTGGTGATGCTTTATTTACTTGCATGAGACAGGTAATTAATTAGGTCTAAAGCCCTAAATAAGAATTTCTGCACCTATAGAATAGAGAGTAATCTGGACTTAGTCAAATTAATTGGTTCTTGCCCACTAATAGAAGTTATTGCAAGGACGGTCCACATGCATCATTTAGGTTAGTTTATTTTTTTGTATTTGAATTCTGTGTGGATCACCCTGCATGTAGAGTGGTGGCCACAAAGGTACGCTTCTCTTAACCCCTGCATGCATCATTGGATTTTATCATAAATTTGCATTTCCGATTTCTTCCCTTGTTTTCATTCAGACAATTCAAAAATGAAATTGGAAACATGGTAGGAAATTTATTGCAAAATATTCGAAAAGAGTGACAACTTGATAAAATCAGGGCTACTAAAGAAAACTCGACAGTAAAACTAAACGTAAGGACAATCACAATTGTTTTGGGGAGAGTAACCCCATCATTATTTGAATTTACTTGCAATGTGAGAGAGAGAGAGTCAGATACTAGGATAGATCCAAGGCTGATTTTCATTTAAACTACTGATTCAATAAAATGATTAGCTACTTCTCAATAAGGAAATATGGGCAGCCGGCAAATAGTTTGTATTTCCTTAGCAGAGTGGATGGTTTTAAGGACATTGTCTAATGCTCCGTCCTTAAGTAAAAGTAACTAATTTTTTATGGTCTGTACTTACATCCATACTGGCTAAAAGTGAATGCAACTAGTCGTAAGAATTCAGGTAAGTCTTTAGGGAAATACAAGCACCTAACAACTTGCTAACTCTATCAAATATTGCATTTATCACCAAATAAAATTGAAAAGGTAAATAGATCGAACTCTTATGATCTTCACTTGTGTTAAGTTTGTGAATTGGGGGTTTGTATTGTGTTTGATTGCTAGTTCTAGAGATCCTTCCAAACCCTTCGTACATTCTACTCACTCTCTTCTTGTTTGACTTTCGTGCTCTCGCATCTCACCCCTTCATATCAAAGATGTTGGATCAAAGCATTTCTTGTTCGAACTCTGTGGACTCATTTCACACTCCAAGCCGATAATCTTCTACTCGGGAAGACTCACTTCTTGAGTATTCTTCTTTCTCCACTTAACCTTTCACTTCATCCATCAATCCGCTGTTCAAGATTGACTCTAATCTTAAACTATCATTTGGGACTGCTGATGAATCCATGATTATCTAACATTCTGTCTACATTTTGTCTTAAAATCCTTAACAAATACGTGTAAATATCCATTAATTTCCATCTTTTACCCAAACTACATTCATGAATAAAAATGCACTTTTATGCATCAAAAACATGTAAATAAATAAAAGAATAAAAATATAGAAAACAAAAAAGATAGTTTGTAAATATGTATATATGTAAAATATGACATGCAATATAAATGTAGCTGACGGATATATTTTTATAACATAACCCCTGAGAACAAGTAAGCAAGGATTGGTCAACAAACAAACAATTAGGGGGGGGGGTACACACCACACATTGCTCATTATTTCTCCATTAATTATCATAATTTCAAAGATTTTTTACTAATTCATTTCTACATAATTTTAACCAAACTCTTTTCCTATTTATTTCTAAAAATATATAGAGAAATATAAAAATCAGTTAAAAATATTATTTCATATATATATGCCAAGAAATCCAACTTTCAATTATCAATTTCTCAACTTCCAAACATCATATCTTTCTCATACGAACTCCAATTTCACTCCTCACCTTTAAAGTTCATAAAATAATATTCTCTAATTAATGAGTGATTTCACTAAAATCAGATTCCGTTTGCCAAAAGGCGATTTTGGGACCTAATGAAAGCTGGGTTTCTGGGATATTTATTTTCTTTAGAACACAATATATATAGTTTTAATGATTTTATAACCTTTAATTATTTCCTTGATCTTTTATTTTAACCATGACTTATTTCATAATTTTCCGACACTATTTAATATTTTAAATAAATCAAATACCATAATTTATAAATGATTTTACCTGTAGAATATATATATGTATTTATTAATATATTTAATTTATTTTTTTTTAAATCTGAAAAAATTACATACACTTTATTTATATCTTATTAATTAATTAATAAAATATAAAATTAATATGTTTTTTTAATTTATTAAATTAAAAATACAATATCTATTTATCAAGTATTATTTATACATATTTATTAATATAACAATTATATTTCATTAAATATATAGTATTTTATAGAAAAAAATATTTTATAATTTAGTAATTATTTTTACATTTATACGTAATTTAAATAATATTATTTAATATTTATTAAGAATTTTATACGCACCAGCCTACCAGGTGCTGACACGTGTCAGCACCTGGTTCATCTTCTTGAAGAAATTGTTCAGCTCTGCGTGGTAACCACTCCACATTCACCATTTTCCTAGCCTTCGATTCGCACTTTAAAAAATCTAATCATGTGTTTTTCTAGCCTAACCATCCACTATCCACGCCCCATCTTCAACCCCATCTAATCACCTTCCATTTGCCCTATAAAAAGCGCCAAAGTTGGCATTAAACAACAACTCCCACTATATCAACTTCCAACTGACTAACAACCCAACTTCCAAGTTTTGTAGTGAGCTCCTCGGGTGAAAGATGATGGAGATCTTCCTCCCGCGTGGAAGAGGGATGATCGGAGAGGAGTCCAAGGTGATTCGTTCACCTTGAATCACCGCCATTTTGCTGGCGTAGAGCGCAGTGTCCACTGCTTTGTCGACGGCAAAAGGAAATACACCTTCTTCTTTCCTAGGTGACTTCCTTCATTGATTTCTTGTGTTTTTAATCACTTTTTAGTGTTGTTAATCACCCATCTTCTTACCCTATACCCATTAGTTTAGTTAGAAACAAAGAAACCTTAGAATCTTATCCATTTCCAACTGGATTTTGAGATCTTATTGCAAGTTTAAAACTGGTTTATGTATGGAATACTTTTCTCAAATTCAGACCGATTCAACCAAGAATCGTGTCTTGATTATATTCACAGGTGGGCTATGATCGAAGGATGAAGTGGTGACTCATATCCAGGCATCAAATGTTGCAGAATTGAAGCTCCATGAAGCTTTAATGGCATAGAAGCAAGGTTGAACATTGGTGAATCAAATACACACATCTTTACTTCCAATCCCACAATAGGAGAGCTCAAAGGGGATAGGAGATCCCTCTCTGGCCCTATCGTACTCAAGATCGGCCAATTCAACGACCAATTTGAAGGAAATTTGTCAGAGTTCTTCAATTAGGAAAGAACACCCCCAATTCATCCAGAAGCACAACCTTGTGACACGTGTCATGGACCAAAGACCTAGATCACATCTCAACAATCTATTTTAAGTCGTTTGATGACGAAGGGGTAGAACTTTTGCATATTAAACCCAACCAAGTTCTAGAATTCAGCCCGGAGAAGAAAATTTTGAGTTTTCACTTCGATCCCCATGCAGGGACATAAGTGCAAGAATTCTGATTTTCTTCACATTTTAGTCCCTGATTAGGGATTGGTTTGTAGAGACTTTATTTCTTTTATTTGCAGTTATACCCTTGTACATTTTGTGAACTTTGGACACTATAGAGAAATCATTTTTCATTGATTTTTCTACAGTAGTCACATAACTATCCTAGGAGGTTTTGTTACATTTTCAAGGGTTTTCATCACGTGTATGATTTGATTTGATTTTTCGAACTTTTCACCTGTTTTGAGTTTTGCTTGAGTTTTCTCTTCGAGCCCGCTACTAGAGCGATTTTTTTACTATATTGTATCACCTATATACCTTTTTTCCACCTAGTATTTTTTGTAGATAAATTATTTTGAAAAAATATCACCTTAAATATAAATAAAAATGGAAAATAAAATCAAATAAAAATTTTAAAAACAAAAATCTATAAAAAGAGTTTTCCCTTTCTTTGAGAAGAAATTAAAAATCACAAAAATATTCTCTTCCTCAAAAATCTAAGTATTCTACTTCCTTGACTTTGACCGAGGGATGCTTACCTAGTTAATAATTAGTGTAGATAAAATAGAAGAGAGCCACTTTATTCACTATTCTTCTTCACTTCTCTATCTCTCTCTCCTTTTTTTATTGAATTTTGTTTGACTAACTGAGTCTCTTTTCACAGTTCACTACAACTGGCATTTTTAATTTATAACCGCAAGTAAAACCCAGTTATCAAAATGGCACTGTTGCAGAGGAGGTGTTAGCCATACCTTATTTTTTGATCATATTTTTGTTATTTTTATTTCTTCTCATCTTTCTCGGCTTTCTAGAGTCTTCTTTGTTTTCCTGATTTCCTTTTGATTTTTTATATTTTTTCAAGTTTTATCGGTTTTCTTAACTTTTCTTTGATTTTCTCGATTTTACAGTTTTCTATATTTTTGGTTGCGTTTGTTGAAGATTTTTGCAGGGACGGCAGGACTAGCCGAATTCTTAGGAAACTGACTCAGCTAGGGGTGCAAATATCAGCTTCTTCTATACGAGCCGATTGGAGAGGTAGAGAGAGAAAGCAAGCACAACGTTTATCTTCATATTTTTTTATTTTTTAATGAGAGAGGCTGCTTGCCCATTTTTTTATTTTTGTAAGAGAGGAAGGGGTGCTTGCCCATTTTGATTTTTGTAGAAGGGGTCCACTAAGGATATTTCAACTTGTAGACTGGACTTTTGACATTTTCGAGGTCTGTTTTGCCAGGTTTTAGTGCACTTGGGGGACCTCACCGTGGGATTTTGTTTTTATCGATTATTCTTTGTTTCTCACATTTTCGTGGAGCCTAGGGATGTAGGCTTGATTGATTAGACGTATAAAGTAAATCCCACTATACCAATCCACACATAGGTGTAAATAACCATTTTTTTTAAAATTAACCTATTCTTACGCTAGAGCTGCTGATTTAGGATTCGATTCTTACGGCTTTTTTATGCATTAGATTAGGTTTATAATTTCTACGGGGATCACCTTGCATTTCGATTGCTGGCATTATGTATGATTTCTATCTCTGCATGCATCATCGTTTTCCTCAACATACCATGATTCTCCCTCCGTAAGAGACATTTTGAATATTAAAAAAAGATCTGACATCCCGTTAGTTTTTTTAAAAATACCCAAAAAAGTGAAAACCCTCAAAAATATTTTTTTCTCTTTTAAAAACTTGATAAAATTACCTGGACTTAAATTTTTATTGGAAGAGTAGATGCCTCATTGTATCCAGGTAAAACTCCAAACAGAGTGGGTGAGCACGCAACATTAAGGATTAGAGCCAAAAATCGCTAGACTTGTGCCTTATGTACATGTGCATCACTTTTTGGTGCATCGTTGCAACTGTAAGCACTTGCCTCCAACCATAGAGAGTCGTCTTGGTGTACTCATACCTCACAGTCCACTTTGTGTCTTATATAACTCGACAGTCCGAGCAGATGACACCATTGTATGGGGGGCTGTGAGTCTGTACGTTGGGCGATAGGGCGACATCCTCTATGAGTTTGCTTAATACAATTGATTGATCACGAAAATAAAATTGAAAAGATAAAAACATGAACTCTTACAATCTCCACCGTGTGCAGTTGGTGAATCTGGGGTTTGCATTGTTTTTGTATGTGATGTGTGTGTTATTCCATGTATTATACGCCTTCACACTCATGTTCTTGACTTTGTATTCTCTCCCGTACTTCCTTTTGACAGCAAATATGACGACTGGATGCATTTTGCGCTCAGACTCTGTAAGATTTCAACGTTCCACCATCCATCGTATGTCTTCACAGACTCGGGATGATCCTCTTTCGAGTAGATCCCACTTAGTCATGAGGAGAGTCATACCCAAACTAACTTGCCTCCCAGCCCTTCAGCTGAGGCAGACCCACCTCAATTTGTTGTCTATTTCTCCTGCATGTTTTTCACATAGTTTGTATGAGACTTTCTCCTTCCCATAGGATTCGAGGATCATGGCTAGGGGGAAGGGACCAGTTGAGGACAGAACTATTGAGGAGAGACCGACTGATGAGAGATGGATAGATGTGAGACCTGATCTAGCCTCAGATATTACTGAGGGGATTCTAGATACATTTGGCAGACCAATAGGTTGATGATCACTTCTTCCCAAGTACTATGGGAACACTTTAGAGGAGTTGTTTACCTTATTACAACAGTTCGAGATGATTTGTTATACATCTAGTTATCCAAGATTTACGCATGAGGACATATGCCTCAAGGACTTCCCCTTCACCTGGTTGAGTCACTTGGAGAGGGAGATTTCTACAGGGGATGATCTGAAGTCCACATTCCTACGTAAATATTTACCTTCGGATGTACAAACATGATGAGGAGTGAGATCTCCAATTTTACACATTTGCCACATGAATCATTCCCTGAGGCATGGGATCGATTCAAGGATTTGATATAGAGATGCCCTCATAATGAGATACCATTCAAGTTGCTTGTGCAGAATTACTTTGGACGACTTCAGTTGGATATCCAGGGCTTAGTGAGCATCGCATGTGGCGATAGTTATATGAATAGAGATGAAGAGTCAGTTTGGTCCATCTTTGAGGGGATGGTGGAGAATTCACGTTTTGTTGATTCCACGTGGGCATTCCAGAAGTGACCACATCCACCACACCACCAAGTGCATCAGTAGGTGGCACATGTTTCTGAGTTTGATTCATGGTCTGACATGGGATTTATTACTAAGAAGATTACAGTAGTCAACATGATTCAGAAGCAAGTCCAAGAGCTACACCTGCTACCAGAGTTAGAGAAATTCTCATCACTTCCTCAGCAGTTAAGTGATTTGACGAAAAAGGAGACCGAGTTGCAGCTTAAGTACCCGCAGTCTCACACTCCTTCCGCTTCTCAGCATTTTCGGAGATCTCTACCCGCTCCTCCCACCCATCAGATATAGTTTGTTCAGAGTGATCCAGTATAGCTTATTGAGAATCCAATATTGATTGGCATGAGGACCCGTCCAATGCTAACCCGAGTCAGATCACTAGCCCTGGAGATGCTGATGTTTATTCTCATGCTACTCTTGGGATCAGTGTGATATGATATGCTCATGTTCAGCCTTCACCACACTTTACTCCTCAGAGCATACACCATCAGTAGCAGTAGCAACAGTATAGTCATCCGCAGCATGGACGCCCACATTTCTAGCACCTCCAGCATTACGCGCAGCAATAGTCTCACCAGCATGCCAATCAGAGACCATATTCACATCAGTATCATGTGACACATTCACAACCATATCGGTACCAACAACGGTAGCAGTCTTTCATTACACCACATAAATCTCCACAGCCTTATACACCGCAGTAGCACACTCCTAGGCAAGAGAGGGATATCTAGGGACACTACTCCGAGTATGAGATATCTTTACAGACCCTAGCACTAAAACAGATCATGTATATGTTGAGCACACTCTAGACAATGCATATGACAGAGATGGAGCGGTTAAGCATTGCCTGGATGAGTTATCTACACCTAAGACCACTCTCCCAACACAACCTTAGAAGAATCTGAATAATAAAAGAAGGCATACATATCAGGTAGACACCACAATAGGTTTGATCTCTTTTTCTATTTTTTATCTAACTTCATTTGTCTCAGGAGTGGTAGATCACCACGAGCACCTAATCGAGAGGAGAGGGAACATGACGAGGAAGAACGGATCCATGATGACCGTACACATCTTGATGCTGAGGAGGAGGACCACAATGATGATGAGGACTGTTATGATGTCCAGTTTGATTATCAGAGAGAGGGGAGCAATGCAAAGTCAGTAGACATGGACACATGCGAGTCAGACGATGATATCACGCCAGACCATGCAGATACTCCCGATGCATATTTTTTCCCCCAATTTAGAGAGCTTTGTGCATACTTAAGAGATTCTTGATGTACATAGTGATTCCACATTAGATGTGAATAAAAAAAGTTGTTCTTCATGAGATTGTTCCTTTTCCTGATGCTTTGTATGGAAAAGGAAAGAAAAATCCAAAAAGAACGTTGTCACTCCAGAAAATGATCGTTTATTAAAAGATCATATTTTTCTGAGGATTCCACTTCACGATGCCTTGGATCATTTTCTTATACTCAATAATCAGTTGAGTAACAAATGCACAATGCGTAGGAAAATGAGATCACGAGTTGAGAAACATGTATTGACCAAGGGAACTTTTTGTGCTATTAAGAATAAGGTACCTAAGAATAAGAGAGCTTCTGGAGCTCACTATGTCACATGCGAGATTGCATATGCTGCATTCCATCATACTCTCTTAGATAATGGTTCCTTGATTAATTTGCTTCCAACTTCTTTTCTTGAAAAGCTCAAGGTAGGTCCTCTTTACAAATACTGAGCAATATTTCAGTTTGCATATCGATTCGTGAAGAGATCTAGAGGCATGTTGAGGAACATTATCGTGATGGTTCAGGGTTTGCAGTTTCCTGTGGACTTTACTGTCCAAGATATGCCATGCCCTATGCAGTTACACCATACTCCAATCATTCTCAGGAGACCCTTGTTGTAGACAGCAAGAGCACTCTTTGATTATGATGCTGGAAGATTGTCATTCTGCATAAACAGTGGAGAGATAGACATTGAGACGACAAGAGGATGTAGTAGCCCCAGATCAGTATTGTCATTACTTCAGAGACACCAGTCTTGCAGAGGATTGCCAACACATAGATGAGACACGGTCTCTTAGTCTTGCGAGCGTTTATTTTGATACCGATGATATCCTATACGAGGATGGGGTAGATCACATGGTACCCAGTTCTTGAGATGATTGTTCACATACAAACACAGAGTTCACATCAGATCTAGATGAGCAGTCAGTTGCAGTAGACATCTCAGTGTTGCATATTGAGAGTACATATATTCTAGCACGAGTGTCAGTTGATTATATTTCACATATCATACAATCTATTCAAAGAGAGTCGAATGGTGTGATGGATACACGTATAGACACCTTCTGTAGTTTGACTCCAGAGACACATATTTTAGTAGAGAGACTTATTCCACGTACAAAGTTCACTTACAAGGGCATCTCTACTTGTTCAGCCAGGGATCAGTACACATGAGCACAATAGATGATTCAGTATGACCTAAGTTGAGGTGATCTATTTATACAGGATGCATGACTACTCTTCCTCTTCATTTCATCTTGTACAGAGACCTATGAGCCTTTCGTTTTTCTGGAGCACACCACATGTATATTCTTTGTAGTCCACAATCGTCCCCATTTTTTTGCTCATCTTATATGCTTATGATACTGGATCCTATGTATATGGGGGAGCGATTGCCCGTTAATTTGCGTCTTTTGATTTTGTTATTTTTACTTTTGTTTTATCTTTCTTTCTTTTATACTAATCACAGGTTCTTAATTTTGGCCTTCTTTTCTATACTTAGGATGTCTTATCCTAAGTATATGGGGGACCGAGTGATTTCATCGATTTCATTTTCCTTTATTCCTATTGTTCCTTCTTTGTATATTCCTTTACCTCAGTCGCCTCATTTTTATCTTCCTCTATACTTATGATGACCTGATCGGAAGTATAGGGGGGTCGACTGACTTCTATTCTTTGTCTCCTTTTTCACCCACTTTTACTTAGCACGCGTTATATGCTCCTTTTTCTTTTTTGACACTATGAGGACATAACACAAGCTAAGTATTGGAGGTGCGTATATATTGTATATATACTTGCGTCCATAACTCGTACGTTTATGTATTTTCTATATCTATAAAATCCATAAAAAGTGGATAAGGGTTAATTTAAAAGCCATTTAAATCCTTACTTAAAATTATTAATTTAAAATATGTATGTAAAATATGTATTTAATATGTATAATACTGTTGATCGGGTTTTTTCGAGGAGTGATAATTATTAATGGATATGAAGTTGTCGTTATGATCCCCAAAATTCCCGGCACAAACAAAGAATTTTTTTCTTCTCAAGATACAAAATTAATTACAAGAGAATAATGAAGCGAGAGAAATTTTTGCTACTTATTTACAAGTATAGCAACATGATCGAACTCTGGGAGGCTACAATTCCCGAGGGTTATTCAATCAATCGAAAATCAACTAAAAGAAAAAAATGAAATTTCAAATGCAAACTATTTTAGTTTTTTTATTATTTTTTTGTCTTTTTATTTTTCAATTTTTTTATTTCTATTTTTTAATTTTTCTAATTTTTCAATTAATTAGTGATTTTGATTTTGCACTTTTTTTATTTTCTAATAAGGAACAATTTGCACAAGTAAAGAAATACACATACTACGCTATTTTTGTATTTTTCAATTATATAAAAATGCTCATAAAATACCAGAGAAAATATTTTTGGGTTTTAAAACCTTTGAAATGTGTTTGGGAATTTTTGTATAATTTTTAGATGTTTTTACATTTTTCTAGAAATCAAACAGTGGCAAATATGATAAAAAGTGCACAACCTGGAGTAAGTTGCAACTTAAAATTATTTTAAGTGCCCAAAACTCGTGGAAATTATTTTTATGCTAAACTATAGAAAAATATCTACAATCAGGAAGTAAAATCATGATTTTTGGGATTTTCTAGAATTTTTTATTATTTTATAAGATTTTGAGTATTTTGTATTTTTTTAGGTTTTATAAATAATTAATGCGTGAAATTTGGATAGAAATTAAATGACTAAAATAAAACTAATCTATTTTTTGGAATTTTTAGAGAAATATTCAAATTTTATGAAATTTTGAATTTTAGGAAGAGAAAATGACATAGTATTTGATTTTTTTAATATGAACAAATGAAAATAAAATGCAATGAAATTTATGTACAATGAAGAGGAACACAATAGGAATATAGAAAATTTTTTGTAGAATTTTTAGAGCAATGAAAACAATTATTTTAATAAACAGAACATGCAAAAATAAATAGTTTGGAAAACAGGGACTAAACTGCAACTAATTAATGTTTTTTGCGTTAAACAAAAAAGAAATAAAATATAGGACTAAAACAACAAATTACCCAATGAAACGTGTCATGCACGTGACTTGTTGGACGGTGGGGATCCTTACGCAATTTTGAATAATTTCGAGGATGACTTTGCAAATTTTCCAATTTTATTAATTAATCCCCTAGCGTTCTCGTTCCTGCTTACTTCCCAAGCCAAAAAGGCACAAGGCCAAGGGTGCCGCCTTCATTCTTCTCTCCCACAAGGCATGCTTTGGCTGGCGTACGGTAGGAGCACGGTGAGCAACTGGTTTGCGGTGGAGCAGCTTTGACGGTGTGCTGGAGTTGGTGGAGGGGTGGTGCGGTCGGCGCAACGTGGAGGATGGCGCCGCTCTAGGAGGCAGGCGACAGTGATGGTTGCATGCACGTAGTTGGCGCAATGAGGTGGCACCTGCGAGTGGGCGTGGGTGGCTACCCCCTGGTGATGGCGGCTGGCATACAGCAGGAGGGAGGGCGTGAAGGGAGGTGTCTCAACGGCTTTGATGGCGAGGCAGGGCAGCTGGCCTCACTCGAGTTCACGATGGTCTGAGGATGCGCGTCTTGATGGCACATAGCCTCGTGCGGGGTGGCATTGGGGCATGCGGTGGAGTTCTTGGTGGTTGAATGGAGGTGCGGCTATCCAGGCGGTGGAGGGAGGGCGTCGGTGACACGCTGAGAGAGGCAGTGCTGTAGGTGGCTGCGGTGGAGGTGCGGTTGTGGAGGGACTACGACCCAATTTTTTTTGTTTTTTTAATTTTTTATTGTAAAATCTGAAACAACAAAAATAGAAATTGAAGATTAAAACTATTTTTTATTATTTTATTGAGAAAATAGAAATGCAGATTTTTTTCTTTTTTTCTCTTTTATTTAATTTTTTTAGATTATCCTGTAAAACAAATGTTAGAAAAAAAGGCTATATATTTTATTTTATTTTTTTTAATTTTTTTAATTTATTTTTTTATTTATAAACAAATGAGGATGCAAGTATGACGACTCGATCCCGATTATTCGAAATGTGGAAAATCAAACGGAGATGTGGGTGGATGCGGATCCTTGCGATGCAGATCGAGTTCGCGTCTACGACCACTGTACATGACAAGAGTTGGAAGATTGCGTGAGGTAGAATAAGAATGCAAATAGATCGAGATGCAAAGGTGAAAAATCGAATCGGGAGAATCGGATCGTGATGATGGATTCTAAGATATATATTAAAAAATGATGATGAAATTAAAGGCGAAAATTAAACTAAGATTAACCTAGATGAAAAAGAAGAAAAAGAAAGATGCATCTCACCTTAGGAGCGGAAAGCTCGTGATCGCCTCAACGAAGGCCGACTCGTTGTCACCGGATGGCTCAAAGGCTTGGCACCCTTCTGCGGCAAGATAGCTCTCAGAGAAAAGACTCCTTTCATCAAAGATTGATTAAGAGTAAATGAGGGAGAATGAGCCGATTAAATAGAGGATTAAATGACTTTGAATTTTGGATTCGAATTTGAAAATTGAAGGGTAATAAAGAGATAAGGAAAGAAATTGAAATGAGATAAAGATAAAATTAGTATTAAAAATATGTACAAAATATTTTTTTTGTATTTTCATCACTTTACTAAATTAAATAAAAAATGTTAATTTTCTGTGGTAGTTATTTAAGAATAGCAACTATATACATATACTGCATACATATGGTACATTATATACATAGTTAAATAAGGAAGTTGGTTTTTTTTTAAAAAAAAATTAATTATTTTGTTTATTATATTTTTGTTTAAAATAATTAGTAAAAATATTTAAAAATATTTACAAATACAATATGTACAAATAAATGGTAAAATTTCATAAACCAACCTAGAAAATCGAATTTTCAACCGTAACTCCAAAAAATATGAAATCACAGCCATTTTAAAGATAATTTAATTTAGAATACAATGGAAGTTAGTTTGGTCTATTTGAGTTCATATGGATCCGGAATTGGTCCATTAATTATCGATTAGTGGCCTTTTCCAAGTGTGATTGCTTTTTGATTTTATTTTGCAATCATTTTTATTAATTACGAAACATTTTTATTTACAACTTTTGTTTTGAAAAAATTATTTATTTTGAGGTCAATTTATGTATAAATAAAATAGTGTCGTATACAAATATACACAACACACAATTTTTTTGGATTTTTTTTGATTAAGGACCATATCTCCCCCTACTTTATTCATGGTCGATCAGGTCAAGTACTAACGTTCTCTCGGGGTTCGGGTCAACCTGTATATATTATATATATATACACAATCTTCTTTTTTTATTTTCTTTTCTTTATTTTTCTTTCTTTCTTTCTTTATTTATTTTAGGTTAAAAATGGTAAAAAGTGTACAATATTTACAATCAAGTTAGTAAAAATATGGAGTTATTATTATATACATGTGTTTTATAAGGGATTTTAAGCTAAAATAAATGAATAAAGATGATGAATGCATATTCATCATCCCCCTATGCTTTACCTTTTCTAGTACCTTAGAAAACACTTATTTGAAAGAATAAGTGAATAAAAAAAAGAAAGGAAAAATAAAGAAATTAGGACAATATTGAGTATTAGACTTATCTTCATAAAATTGTAGTATGGAGCTCTGTCAGGCCTTTGGATTATTATTGTGACGGAACCTTAATTGGAAATGGATTTAAAACCTAACAACCTCTAAGTTCCATAAGACTCCTATCCAAGTCTCCTCAACAGTCAGGTCAGAACAAGTCTACATACACAAATTCATATTACTATGAATCTTTACTTGTACGGTGTAAGTGAAATATAGCTCCCCATCTCAAAAGTAGCAAATAAATAGCCTCCCTCAACAAGGTAGCTCTAGTTCCCCGATCTAGCAACTCTTTCCTCAAGGAGTGGAGATATTCTCTTCTAAGTTCAAGTACAACCAACTCGAGAAGAGGTGGTGGAGAAAATAATGGACGGTAACCAATGTAGCTACCTATCTTTGGATGCATGACTAGTGTAGTCAAGTCATCCAAATGCAAGCTTACAAAAATTTGACTTTGAAGCTCTTATTAATTTCTTTCTTTTCTTTAATCCTTGTATATACACTCCGACAAGCATTTTACTTTTCAACCAGTCCTATCAACTTTTGAAGATTCTGCATTTTTTCCCTTTTTTGAATGTATATACAAGGTGTAGTATGTACATAAGAAGTTTTACCTCTTGAGCTAGTAGACTATCCCTCTTTCAAAGCATTATTGCACCCCCACAGCATCTTGTCCTTAGACCTCAATGCCACCGAACCAGGTTGAGACGCACTTCCCTCCCTAGAGAAAGACGAGAGGTTCCGCCTAGATATACTACCATTATATGCTACTCCAAGCCAAAAGATTCTGCCTCCTCACTACCTCCTCCTTGAAGAGTTACATGTAGAGTGCTTGTCCAAGATAAGCCACGGTCTGAAAGAATCATGCATTTGTTGTTAAATGTTCTACTTAGACTAATCAAGATGACATGTGAACATATTCTTATAAACTCAAAGAAATCACTAAGACCTGAAAAGTCTTACCTCTAGTTCTTATAAGGTTCCTCTGAAATTAAGTGGATTAAGGCCCAACTAAGCTCCATTCGTCGATTTTATTCCAGACTTTGTTTAAATGTAAATTCTATTCTGAAAAATGCACATGCAAATGCAAGAAATATGTACAACGCAAAAAGAACGCATTTTTTTAAACAATTTTCTAATTTTAAACTTTTTATGGGTTTTCGAAAAGAAAGGAAAAATTATGCACATGCAAAAAGAGTTTTTTATGCAACTTTTTTTTATCGATTTTTGGTTTTGTAGTTTTTTTGAAAAGGGTTAGTAAAATCTATACAAGTCTATATACAAGTATTTTTTTATTTTTTTGTTTATTATTTTTTGTTGTTTATTTTATTTTTTTGTTGTTTTTTTTCTTTTTTTTGAAAGGTAATCAAAGTCTATACACACACATGTGGATTTTACGAATTTATATACATATCCCCAAAAATAAACATTAAAAATACGAGTTATGTCTAAAGTATATATACAATATATACGACACCCCCCATACTTAGCTTAAACTATGTTCTCACAGTGATCATAGAGCAGCAAAGGAAGATATAACTCGTGCTAAATATAGAAAAGTGAAAAGACTCCTATGCTACAACGACTCAAAGAATAGAAGTCGGTGATCCCCACTATACTTAGGATCAAGTAATCCTAAGTATAGAAGACTGTACAAAAGGGGAAAACCGACGCAGAGAATGTACAGACTCAAAAATAAAAAAAAACGATATGAACAACATCATCCCCCCATACTTAGGGTAGAGTATCCTTAATTATAAGCAACAAAAAGAGTGATGAAAAGGACAAATATGAACAACCCAAATCATTCACCCACCTATACTTAAGATAAAGCACATCCTAAGTATAGCATACACACACACACACGGAAAAGGGGTGAATGATAAATGGAAGAAGAAAGAGTGAAATGAAAGGATATACAAAAGGAATGGACGTACAACGGTCAAGAAGGTCGAAAGCGAACCTTCTTGCGGGACCATTGAGGTATGGATCTGACAAGTTGTAGGTCGATATTGGGGTTACCATTAGACATAAACTGATCAGGATTGACCAAGAATGTATCCTCAGCAGTCTCAGAGTGTGCATGCAAGAATCGGTTAGTGGAAGTGGTATGGTCATGTCCTACTTGGAAGTCTTGCAAATATCAAAGTAAAAAGGCTAGAAATCATTATCAAAAAAAGTATGATCAATTTCAGCCTGGCGAGCCTCTACTGGATCATCATCATTATCAAAATGCCCAAATTCCATTATAAAAGCAATCAAATCAAATTCGGCCTTATCGGTCGTCTAAATCAGGGTTAATAAGAACGGACTCATCAGTGAAAGTAGTCAAATCATGTCCGTCCTGTCTAGTCTTAGAGTCTGCCTTCCACTCTAGGGTGTCTATCATATAATATCCACGGATGTCATCAATGCATCTCCACATACCGGAAGGGGGGACTCCAAGGTCTATGCTTTCCGAGTCTTCCTCCTTGAAGAGGAATTATTGGGTTTCATTATCATCCAACATATAACAAGAACCTCTGATATTATCATCAAGGTCAAGGTCCTTGGGGTTGGATAATGTGGGCACACTCATATGGGATGTAGATCTCTGGTTAGTAGTGGGTGTAGTGATCAAGACATCGCTCCCTACATCAGAATGGAAGTGAATCTCTCCAGATCCATAATCAATAATGGCTTTCGCAAAGGCGAGGAAAGGCCGTCCCAGGATGATTGAAGGGTGTTCTACAAGGGTGGACGTCTCCATGGGCAACACTACAAAATCAGAAGTGAATTTCATGCCCTGAATAAGAACGACATCATTTTTAAGAATACCCTTTAGCCTCTTGATAGACCCATCAGCAAATTGAACTATCATCCTAGTTTTCTTGAGAGGCCCAAGATGAAGAGATTGTACTATACAGAAGGGTATTATATTGATTGGCGAACTGCCGTCGAGGAGATTGTTATCACATGAATAGTCAGATATGGAGCAACTCACAAGAGGTGTGGCAGTGTTCCCTTTCTTAAAATGCAGACGGTGAGAGATGGCGTAGGCAGTGGACATGGTCAAGATGTGATGCTTAGATCTGCTCCTCTGCTTTCTCTTCTTGTGTTGAAGAGCAGATAAATGTGTCATGGCCTAGTTAAGTGGGGATTTAATGATCTCATGATTGGCGGCAATCACTTCAGGTTAAATCAACATTTTTTTGAATTTTTGGACCTCCTCCATACATGGGAGGAGGTCAGAATCATCATTTACACTAAGATTGCCAAGAGCAGTCTGTATAATGGCATCCTAGGTGTCAAGGTTGGGACATGTGGTAAATGGCTATGTGGAAAAATGGTTTGGCATGGGTACCCTCTCCTCATAAACTGAATAAAAAATGTGTCTCCCACAATCTTTTTGGATTTTTAATTTTTTTCTCAGTTTTTTGTATTTTGGATGATTGTAAGCTCTCATGATTATCCTCAAGTGAATCCATATCCTCAAATAGTGGAGTAGTGTTTTGGCTCTCATTTATGTTAAATAAATTGATAATCCTCGAATTCATATGCTCCATCATCTGGTTCAGGGTCTCAAGTGTGGACATCATGAAAGGTGACTCCAAAATCACAGGGTCGGGTGAGTGCAATATGGGTGGGTGAAAATCATCGTCCGATTCATAATGGGTTAGGCGGATATGCACAAAAATCAGCAGGAAAGTCCTCCTGGAAAAAGGATGGTGGATCGGCTGGAGAGTGCGAGAAGTCCGCGAAGATCGGATTAAAATAACTCCAGTCGGCCATCTCTGAAACAAAAGATGGGATCGGGAGAGTACGGGGTCAAGTTAAAATATGTGGAGAAAAAGGCGCAAATGCGCAGAAGGATCTAGTATGCACATAAGCAATCAAACACAATACAAACCCCCAGTTCACCAATTAAACGCAATGTCAAGATCGTGATGGTTCAATCAATTTTCTTATCAATTTTTAGAGTTTGGTGAGAATACAATCTATCCGAGCGATTAAAGCGAGCTGTTAGAAACCCAATGCTCCCAGGAGACAGTCCTAATCTCACAACTAGTTTTTCCAAGATAGCATGGGTGTGAACCAGTTACCGGCTACCCGATCTGCCCACTATGCTAAGGAAATCACGGAGCAATTACTGAATACCCGGTGAAGTCCTCACTGGAGAACAACTAATCGCAAGATAGTAGTCTAAAGAGTGTTCGAGCGTGGTTCTATCCTGGTGTGCGGGTTGCTCTCTCTTTGCAGATAAATCAAACTAAGCAGAGGTTACTCTCCCCAAAAAAATTATTTTTCCTTAAGTATTTTTTAGAGTGGAGTTTTCTTTAGCAGTCCTGATTTTAGACATTTATGAATTGGTTTGAGTATTTTCAATGAATCTCCTACCGAGTGTCCAATTTCCTTTTTAACTTATGTGAGTGAAAACAAGGAAGGAGATCGGAAATGCCAATGCACGATTAAACACAATGATGCATGAAGGGTTTAAAGATGCGTACCTTGTCGCCAACACTCTACATGCCAGTGATCTGCACATAATTGAAATATAGAAAAATAAACTAACCTATATGCAAATGCAAGTAAACCATCCTAATGAATAGCTTCTATTAACAGGCATGAACGGGTTAATTTGACTAAGTCCAATTAAGCTATATTCTATAGGTATAGAAATTCTTGTTTATGGAGTTTGGACCTAATCAATTAGCTTGCTCAAGCAAATTAATTAAAGCAATCAATAGGTAGCTCAGAAATCTACGTGAAACAAAGAAAAAATAAAGCGATGAAAACAAAACTAGTGAGGTCCCCCAAGTGCACGGGCACTTGGCGAAACAGACCCCACAACAAATGAATGTCTATTTACAATAGTTCAAATGCTGGAAAAAATTAATAAATAAAAAGCCTCTTTTTTTTGGTCTCCTTCAATTCTTCTTCTCCCCCTCGCACGCTATTCTGCAGCTCGATGAAGAATCAAGCCGTCTCTGCTTCGCTTGGGTGCTTCGGCTCTCCTATGATTGCCTCCTTCGCTCCACAGGCCCTCGTAAGAAAAAGAAAAGAGAGAATGTATAAGAAACACAATTATCGAATATGAGCAGGAAAAAATGAAATAAAAACATTGAATATGAACAATCGAATGAATGTGGAAAAAAATAAAAACAAATATGTACAACCAAGAATTGTAGTTCAGAAGAAAAACCTAACTACCCTCACCGTGCCTCCCAGCAATGGCGTCATTTTGTTGATCGGATTTTTTCAAGGAGTAATACTTATTAATGGATATGAAGTTGTCGTTGTGACCCCCAAAATTCCCGGTACAAACAAATTTTTTTCTTCTCAAGCTACAAAATTAATTACAAGAGAATAACAAAGCGAGAGAAATTTTTGCTACTTATTTACCTGTATAGCAACAAGAACGAACTCAGGGAAGCTACAATTCCTGTGGGTTATTCAATCAATCGAAAATCAATTAAAAGAAAAAGGAAATCTCAAATGCAAACTCTCTTGTTTTTTTGTGATTTTTTTGTCTTTTTAATTTTTTTAATTTTTTAATTTTTTTTAGTTTTATGCTTTTCAAAATTTTAATGATTTTGATTTAGTACTTTTTTTTTTCATTTTCAAATAAGGAACCATATGCACAAGTAAAGAAATACACACACCACACTCTATTTGTGATTTTAAATTATATCAAAAATACTTACAAAAATCCATAAAAAATATTTTTGGATTTTAAAGGCTTTGAATTTTTTATGGGAATTTTTGTAGAATTTTCAGATGTGTTTGTATTTTTCTAAAAATCAAACAATGGCAAAATTGATAAATAGTGCACAACATGGAGTAATTCGCAACATAAAAATATTTTAAGCACCCAAAACTCCTGGAAATTATTTTTATCTATACTATAGACAAATATCTACAAACAGGAAGTGAAATCACGATTTTTGGGATTTTCAATAATTTACTTTTTTTATTAGATTTTGAGTATTTTATAATTTTTTTGGGTTTTATAAATTATAACTACGTGAAATTTGGACATAAATTAAAAGACAATAAATAAAAAAATCTATTTTTTTTGAATTTTATAGAGCAATATTCAATTTTTTTTATTAATTTTACAATTTCAAGAAGAGAAAATGACACTATAAACTTTTAATAATAACAAGTGAAAAAAATGAAATGAAATTTATACACAATGAAGAGGAATACAATAGGAATATAAAAATAATTTAGAATTTTTAGAGCAATGAAAACACTGATTTCAATAAAAAGAACATGCAAAATAAATAGTATGGAAAACATGGACTAAAACGCAATTAAATAGTGGTTTGCATTAAAAAAAGAAATAAAATAGAGGACTAAAATAACAAATTACACAATGAAACGTGCCACGCAAGTGACTTGCTGGATCACATGGATCCTTGCGTAATTTTGAAGAATTCCGAGGATGACTTTGCAAATTTTCCAATTTTTTTTATAAAAAATCCTCTTGGGTTCTCATTCCTTCTTGCTTCCCAAGCCAAAAAGGCACAGGGCCAAGGGTGTCGCCTTTGTTCTTCTCTGCCACAAGGCGTGTGGCGGTACGTACGACAAGAGCATGGCGGGCGACTGGTTAGTGGCGGAGGAGCTTCGATGGTACGCTGGAGTCGGTGGAGGGGCAGTGCCATCAGCGCAGCGTGGAGGATGGTGTCGCTTTAGAAGGTGGGTGACGGTGATGGTAGCACATGTGAGGTTGGCGGGATGGGGCAGCGCCTGCGCGTGGGCGCGGGTGGCTACCCTCTAGAAATGGGGGTAGGTGTACGACAGGAGGGAGGGCATGAAGGGCGGTGCCGCAACACTTTAAAGGCGAGGCGGGGTGGCTGGCCTCGCGCGAGTGCGAGATGGTCTGAGGATTCACGTGATGGTGGCGCGCGACCTTGCGCAGGGTGGGCTGGGACATACGGTGGAGTTCCTGGTGGCTGGATGGAGGTGCGATTATCCAGACGGTGGAGGGCAGATGTCAGTGACGTGCTGCAAGGAGCATTGCTGCAGGTTGCTGTGGCGGAGGAGCGGCTGTGGACGGACTTCGTCCCAATTTTTTTTGTTTTTTTAATTCTTTATTATAAAATCTGAAACAACATAAATAGAAACAAAAGATAAAAAATTATTTTTTATTATTTTTTGTGGTAACATAACGATAGAAAAAAAACTCTTTTTATTTTTTATTTAATTTTTTAAACCTGCAAAATAAATGTTAGAAAGAAAGGCTATATATTTTTTGTTTTTTTATTTTTTTTAAATTCTTTTTTATTTGTAAACAAATAAGGATGCAAACACGATGACTCGGTCCCGATTATTTGAAATACGAAAATCAATCGGAGATTTGAGTGGATGTCGATCCTTGCGATGTGGATCGAATCCACGTCTCCAACCACCATACGTGACCGGAGTTGGAAGATTGCGTGAGGTAGAATAAGAACGCGAATAGATCGAGATGTGAAGGTGAAAAATCGAATCGGGTGAATCGGATCATGATGATGGATTCTAATATCTAGATAAACAAATGACGATGAAATTAAAGGTGAAAAATTAAACTAAGATTAACATAGATGAAAACCAAAAAAATAAATGTAGATCTAACCTTAGGAGCGAAAAAGACCGTGATCGCCTCGACGAAAACCGACTCGCTATCACCGGACGACTCAGAGGCTAGGCACCCTTCTGCGACAAAATAGCTCTCAGATAAAAGTCTCCTCTCACTAAAGATTGATCAAGATAAAATGATGGAGAAGGAGCCATTTAAATAGAGGATTAAATGAATTTGGATTCCAATTTAAAAATTGAATAGTGATAAAGAGATAATGAAAGAAATTGAAATTAGATAAAGATAAAATTAGTATTAAAATATTTACAAAAATTATTTTTTTGGGTATTTTCTTCACTTTATTAAATTGAATAAAAATGTTAATTTTTTTTATTTTTTGTGGTAGTTATTTAAGAATAGCAACTATATACATATACTACATACCTATGGCACATTATATACATAGTTAAATAAGGAAATCCGTTTTTTTTGTTTTAAAATATTTTATTTATTTTATTTTTTGTTTTAAATAATTAGTAAAAATATTTACAAATATTTACAAATATAATATATATATATAAAAATAAATGGTAAAATTGCACAAACCACCTAGAAAACCAACTTTTCAACCGTAACTCCAAAAATTATGAAATCACAACCCTTTTAGAGATAATTAAATTTAGAATACAATGGAAGTAAGTTTGGTTCAATTTGAGTTCATATGGAGTCGGAATTGGTCTTTCAATTATCGTTAGTGGCTTTTTCCATGTGTGGTTGCTTTTATTATGTACATGATTTTATTTTGCAAACATTTTTGTTAATTAGGAAACATTTTTATTTACAACTTTTGTTTTGAAAATTATTTAATTTGAGGTCAATTTCTCCACAAATAAAATAGTTTAGTATACAAATATACACAACACACATTCCTTTTTGATTTTTTTGATTAAGGACCCTATCTCCCCCTACTTTATTCCTGGTCGATCAGGTCAAGTCTTGACCTTCTCTCAGGGTTCGGGCCAGCCTGTATCTATTACATATATAAAGTCTTTTTCTCATTTTTTATTTTCTTTTCTTTATTTTTCCTCTTTTTATTTATTTAATTTAGGTTAAAAATGGTCAAAAGTGTACAATATTTACACACAGATTCAAGTTAGTAAGAAAATAGAGTTAGTATTATATACATGTGTTTTATAAGGGATTTTAATGTAAAATAAATGAATAAAGATGATTAAATGTAGATTAATCAAATACTTATTTAAATTCCTATTTATTATATTATATGTAAAAATCATTTAATCCTTGTAAAATTCTTTGTATATAAAATTTATAGAATACATTAGTTTTTCTATCCAAAGAAAATATGTGTAATTTATCTTGTAAAATTCTTGTAGATAGACTTGTTTATAAAAATTAGAAAATCCATAAAAAAACAAAGTCCTAAAAATCATAAAAATTACAAAATCATTAAAATCCATAAAAATGTGTAAAATTCATAAAATATAGTTCCCAAAAACATGGTTGCTTTTGCATTAGTCTTTTTCAGAATAAGTTTGATTTCTAGAACTAAAGATTGGGAATAGTCTAAAGGATGGAGCTTGATTATGGCCTTTAACTTCAATTGTAAGGAGCCTTGTTAGGAACTAGAATGTAGACTCTTCTGGTCATTGACTTAAATATTTGGGTTCCATGATACCGTGTTTAGGAAGTCAACTTAAACTCACCTAAGTAAAAAAGTTGGCGTCATCTGTTTAAATCTTCACCATTTAACCAATTTTGGACACATGCACTTCGCACTTAGGTTGACTTGCATTGGGTTGTGAAGAGAAATTCATTTTAATGGTGCATTTTTATCCTTGTATATGGGTGGACGTCTAAAGACGGGAGTTACGGGGTTTAAATAATGCTTCGAATGAGGAAAGGATTTGCTGGAACAATTTTTCCAAGACCTAAAAAAATAGACGTGATGAAAAGATGCTATATCCGTCAAGGCACAGAAATATTGATGCAATACAAGCAACATTACAAAACCAATCCGAAAAGAAGCCACCAAATACAAATATGACAACAATGGTCCAAGCTTCCACCAAAAAGCTTGCACATCTTAGTGGAGAATTAGCTACACTGGTTGGGCTTCACAAGGAGAAGTGACTACACTTGTCACACTCCAATTCTCTTCTCATTCTTCTACATTCTCTCTTTATTCGATTGTGGACACAACATGACATGATCTTAAAGGGAATACCCCCTCCTCGAGGAAAGAGTAGCTGGATGAGGAACCAAATGGAGTGTATTATTGGGATGGGTGGTTTCTTCGCTTCTTTAAGTAGGAAGAGCTAACACAATTCAAACACAATACAGATTGAATTCAAGGTTGATAGAGTAAGCGATATGGATGCGTGGATCTGAGTTGGTTGTTGAGGTGAACCTAAATAAGGATTTGTGTAACTTGAGGACTGTTGAGACTAAAATCCTAATCCTAGTTAAGGGTCCAATAAAATGCTTGTTTTAGGCCAGACCAAGCTCTATCCTCTGTTTGTTCTCATGAATTGGTTTAGGAAACAAATTCATTCTAACTTTATTTCTTTTTCCCTTGTTTTTCCAAATAAGTGTTTGCTAAGGGACTAGCAAAGTTTAAGTTTAGGGATTGATGATTCCAAGACTCATTAACATTTTATATGCATTTTATCTTAAAACCCTTACCAAATACATGCAAATATCCATTAATGTCCCTCTTTTAACAAAACTACATTCATGAATAAAAAAGCATTTTATGCCCCCAAAACATGTACATAAATAAAAGAATACAAATAAAGAAAACAAAAACAGGTAGTTTGTAAATATGTATATATGTACAATATGACTTATACAATATAAATGTAGCAAAAAGATATATTTTTGTAACCTAACCTCGGAGATCACAGCATGCATTGGTCAACAAATAAACTAGTAGGAGGAGATAAGGAAAGAAAACCAAAAAAAGAATTAATTATACACTCCACACATTACTCATTATTTATCCAGTAATTATCAGAACTTAAAAGATTTTTTATTAATTCACTTGTAATATTTTTCATCAAAGACTTTTCTTATTTATTTCTAAAAATGTATAGAAAAATATAAAAATAAGTTAAAAAAGTATCTTGTATATATGACAAAAAATCCAACTTTCAAATTGTCATTTTCTCACCTTCCAAACATCATAAATTTCTAAAACGACTGCCAATTTTACTTTACTCACCATTAAAGTTCATAAAATAATATTCTCTAATTAATGAAGGTGATTTAACTAAAATTGGAGTCTGTTTGCAAAAAGTTGGTTTTGGGACCTAGTGACAACTGGGTTTCTGGGCTATTTATTTTCTTTAGAGCACATTATTTACGATGTCAATGATTTTATAATCTTTAAATGTTTTCTTTATCTTTTATTTTAACCATGATTTATTTCATAATTTTTCGACACTATTTAATATTTTGAATAAATCAAATATCATAATTTATAAATGAATTTAACATGTAGAATATATATCTGTATTAATTAACATATTTAAATTAATTTTTTGAAATCTAAAAAATATACATACACTTTATTTATTATCTTATTAATTAATAAAATATAAAATTAATATGTTATATAATAATTTATTAAATTAAAAATACAATATTTATTTATCAAGAATTATTTATACATATTTATTAATATAATAATTATATTTCATTAAATATATAATATTTTATCAAAATAAATTATTTTATAAATTAGGTAATTAAATTATTTACAATAATCACTTTTATACCTAATTTAAATAACATTATTTAACATTTAATTAGATTTTTATACTCACCAGCCTACCAGGCGCTGACACGTGTCATCACTGGTTCATCTTCTTCATGAAGATATTCACCTCTACGTGGTAATGAACCAACATTCACCATTTTTCCTTAACTTCAATTCGCACTTTAAAAAAATATAATATATAGATTTTCTAGCCTAACAATCCACCATCCATGCCCTATCTTCAAACCCTTCTAATCACCTCCCATTTGTCCTACAAAAAGCGTCGAAGTTGGTGTTAAACAACAACTCCCACCTGATCCAGTTCTATCTGACCTACGACCCAACTACCAAGCCTTATAGAGAGCTCCTCGGGTGACAGACGAAGGAGATCTTCTTCCTGCATGTAAGAGGGATGATCAGAGAGGATTCCATGGTGATGCGTTCACCTTGAATCGCCTCCATTTGGCTAGAGTAGAGCCATGAAGTCCACTACATCGCCGACGATGACCTGAAGGTAATACACCTTCTTCTTCTTCCCTAGGTGACTTCCTTCATCGATTTCTTGTATTTGTAATCACTTTTTAGTGTAGTTAATCATCCATCTTATTACCCTATACCCCCTAGTTTTGTTAGAAACAAAGAAACCTTTGAATCTTCTCCATTTCCAACTGAATTGTGAGATCGTATTGCAAGTTTCAAAACTGATTTACATGTGGCATACTTTTTGCAAACTCAGACCATTTCAACCAATAATCGAGTCATGATTGTATTCACATGTGGGCTACGATCGAAGGATGAATGGTGCATCATATCCGAGAATCAAATGTTGCAGAATCGAAGCTCCATAAAACTTTAATGGCGTAGAAGCTCGGTTGAACATTGGCAAATCAAATTTGTCTTTTTACGCACATCTTTATTTCCAGTCTTGTAGCAGGAGAGCTGAGTGGGATATGTGGTCCCTCTCTGGCCCATCCATACTCAAGATCAACCAATTTGACGACCAATTTGAAGGAAATTCATCGGAGTTCTTCAATTGGGAAGGAACATCCCCAATTCATCCAGAAGCACAACCTTGGAACACGTGGTATGGACCAACAACCCAGATCACATCTCAGCAATCTAATTTCAAACGTTTGTTGACATTTGCATACTAATCCCAACAAGTTCTAGAATTCAGACCGGAGAAGAAAAATTCTGAATTTTCTCTTAGGTCATCATGCAGGGACCTAACTGCAAGAATTCTTATTTTCTTCTCATTTTAGTCCCTGGTTAAGAACATTTTTGCAGAGACTTTATTTCTTTTGTTTGCATTTATATCTATGTACATTTTGTGAACTTTGGACACTTTAGAGACATCATTTTTCATTGTTTTTTCTAAGGTAGTTACACAACTACCCTAGCAAGGTTTATTACATTTTTGAGGTTTTTCATCACGTATTTGATTTAATTTTTCAAACTTCACAGTTGTTTTGCATTTTGCTTGAGTTATCACTTCGGGTCTGCCACTTGGTGATTTTTTTACTATATTATATCACATGTATACCTTATTTTTCTACCAATTATTTTTTGTAGATATAATATTTTGAAAAAATATAACTTTGAAAAATAAATAAAAATTTGATAATAAAATCAAATAAAATTTTAAAAAACTAAAACAAATAAAAAGAGTTTTCCCTTTCTTCGAGAAAAAAATTAGAATCACAAAAATATTCTCTTCCTAAAAAATTTAAGTATTGTTATTCTACATCCTCGAGTTCGACGCAGGTACACTTACCTGGTTAAAAATTAGTGTAGATAAAATAGAGGAGAGCTACTTTATTCACTATTCTTCTTCATTTCTCTCTCTCTCTCATATTTTATTGAATTTTGTTTGATGAATTGACTCTCTCTTCATAGTTTATATTCATCATTTCTTAACTGCAAGTCAGACACAGTTATCAACTCTATCATTCCTGAAGACTAATCCAGTGCAGTTTACACTTGCAGAAATAGATACAATGCACTTGATGCCACCTAAGTTAAAAGGTTACATTGCTGAACAGTCTGAGATCAACACTATTATGTTAGCCTCCATTCAGTCCCTTCAGGCTCAGTTGATAGAACATGCTGACTTTCAAGCAACAATGAGAGATATGATTCTCGAGTTGGGGCAAGATAGGAAAGAGGAAGATAGAAAAAAATGAGGAGGTGGGAATGGGGGAGAGGAACCTGTAGAGCCCGTGGATAAGCTCTAATTGAGGGAATCCTACAATCTAGGAGTAGGACAAATACATGGATTCAAATTCCTGCAATTCATAGACATTTCTACTTTAAGCCCACTATCTTACCATTACTCCCTACATTCCATGGGCTCCAATAATTCGATCAAATTTGCAGCAGGAAATATTACAGTAACATTTTGTTAGAGGTACTGAAGATGACATGTTTTCCCTTCATCTCGATGAATAAGGTCCTCTATTGGGTAAATCACTTAGGAAAAGTTGTCACTACATGTGAAAAGTTGAGGTATGCTTTTCTAAGCAAATACTACCCACTTAAACGCCTCAACCTAATGCGATCGTTGATAGAAAACTTCTCCAAGATGCACCATGAGCCTATTCATGAGAAAGTTCAAAGATTTAACGGAGAAGTGCTCCATCACGATATTCCAAAGATAAGAATTGTGCAAAAATTCTTTGGGGGTTTGAGTCATGAGAATCAAAAGCTGGTAGATGCAACTTGTGTGGGTAGTCACTTCAACAAGGATGAGGATGTCCTATATCATATTTTCAAGGAGATGATAGAGAGCTTCGCAGCTCTTTCTTCTTCGTGTGCATTCCAGAAACATCATGTGCCTTCATCTAATACTGCAGCACTCCACCTGGCTATCAATATGACGGAATCACATGAAGTGGATTGGGTGGATAGTTCTAATCTGACCACTATCGAAAATCACCTATCAAAAGTAGATATAATTGAGAAACGATCCAAGGAGCTTGAGAAGTTCAAAGTGATCGAATAGAGGATGAAGAACCTGGACAAGCTAGATGAGATAATAAAGCATCTGGAACTTCTTATGAGTATGATCAGCGCATGCCAAAGAGCGAGTGTAGCAGCCAACACTTCTGCCCAGGAGTAGGCTTCTTCCACTTCCACCCAGTAGAGTACCGGAGGACCACCCATAGTTAAACACGTTTATTAAGTACAGACCCCTGACTAGGTCCTGCAACATTCACAACAGATTGTCCCGTACCAGCAAGAAGGTCCATACATTCCTGATCAATAGGCTCCACCTCCCCCAATCATTCAGGAGGTGAACGGTATCTGGTTCGACCGAGAGAGCAATCGACCCCATCCGTCAGGGCAAGGCTAGTTTTGTTCCAAGCAGGGTCAAAGACCTGCCCACTAGTATTAAAAAGGCAGACCACAGCAGTACCAGGACCAACAGTTCCAGCCCCATTTTCTATCTCCACCTCAGTTGCAGAACTAGAGACATGACTAGCAGCAGATGCAGGTTGCATATTTTCCACTGCCCTACCATCAGTAGCAAACTGTATCATAGGGACAATATCCATATCCTCCTCCTCCTCATTGCCAACAGTACATATACCATCAACCTCCGCATTACAAGTCTCAATGAGAGCCTATCATTGAGCACCCTGAGGCACCTTCAGTGAATCCAACACTTGATTAGTTGGCATTGTTGACGAAGAATATGAATGACCTTACTCAGTGGCTTGACAGTCTGAACACTACAAAGACACTGATCCCAGCATAGGTTGAAGCCAATTCCAACAACTTCAGATTCATGGAGCAGGTAGCCCATGATCTATCCACACCCGAGACAGGTATGGCCCTTAATTTTTTATGTTGTTTATCTAATGCTTGTTTTCCATGTGAGCCCGAGGAAAACCGGCCTTACAATAACATTAATGTTATGTAATATTTGATTTATCATAAAAGTTATTGATTCTTCTCATTCCCTTTCTGAGATTAAATGAATGAATGCACTGTAAGGTCCCTTTGTATAATTAGTGTTATGTAGCATGGCCATCTTAATGATCATACAGATGTTGATTCAATAATTGAATCATATAGGCTGGTACTTGGATGAATGTCTAAGGAGTTAGATTGACGACTCATCAGGCACCATCAAATGATTGTTAAGAGATGATCTCCAGCCTGCGAAGGAGATGGCAATCCTTGTCATTAGGCTGAAATCTGACCGATCTCTTGATGCAGGTCATCTGCATGGGTATAGAGATTCGAAGGTGTCAGATTAGTTAGGTCAAAGGGTTGACTTAATGAGATCGAGATAACCAAAGTCCTATGTCGTATAATGTCACGATATAGACACACATCCTCTGACCAGAGACAGATGTGTTCCTATATGTCTGAGTATGAACATTTGTCAGACCAATACGTTGATGACCTAACAAAGATCTATACACATGTGAGATGGTGTGCGTATGAGGGCATATGAGTATTACGATCTCTCATAGGGATCATACATGTTCACTTGTGAACCAGAAGACAAGAGCAAGAATTTGTAGGTATAATATATGATTTGGGAAAATATATGATTGATATCAATTCCCAATGACCAAGATTGAGAAACCTAATGATAAACTCTAAAGATGACCATGTAAAATTGATCTATATCTTCAGGTTTATCATAGGTCATCCAGTATGCAAGATGTAAAGGTATTGAGAATACCTGATGGTGATGTGATAATAAACAATTGTATAACCATGACGCTTCCATTCCGAGGGAGTGATGAAACAGGTCTGGATTTTAGTGACTCCTCTCAGTAGAGAAGTAACATGATCTTGGTCCAAGTGTTGGACGTTGATCTGAATGAGATTCAGATGCAATGAGAAGATTAAGTTAACGGCCATGATTTAATCAAGCATCTATGAGAGGTCCATGAGATCTCGATTTGAGATGTGATCTCAATATCCAAAGTCACTATGCGTGGAACGTACAATCGCCCTATCCTTATCTCCAAGTATATGTAGAGAAAGCGCATTATTCTTGAAAGGGTTCAAGAATAATTCCATAGTTTAATTATATCCAAGCATTGGGAAATGGATAATAAATGTGATTTAATTATCATGAATAATTGAATTAAATTCACATTATTTGGATGCATGAGAATAATGATCCAATATAATTAAATGTGATTTATTTGTTTGGATAAGAATAATGTGGATAACAATATCCAAATTATTCATAATATATTATAAATGTTATTTATAATGTATTAGAGAGAGCTTATTATGATTTATATTTGTTGATTAATTATTGGTGTGAATTGGATTTGCATTGGATAATTAATTGAAAATGTAAATCAAGTTTTACTTTGGGTTGTGAATGTGATTCACAATTTTCCAATGGCAAGATTGCAATATTCACAAAATAAATAATGAATTATTATTGTTGAGTAATTTATCACAAGTGTTGTTGTAAATCTTGGAGATTTCCAAGGAATAATGCAATCTCATGAGATTGCATGAGATTCCACCTTCCATGTTGGAAGGGTGGAAAACTGCCAAATCTTATAAGGAAAGGGTGGCTGTCCACTCTATTACATGGGATGGTTTAATCTCCATTTCATTATCTTCATATGTGATTTTTTTAATTTTAGGATTAATTTATATTGATTTATCAATATATATTTAATATAAATTAAATTATATGTTGTGTTTATACAACAAAATCTTTACCATTGAAAGAAGCACAAATCGATCTCATACATTGATTTTGTGTAGTCCATGGATTGTGATCCATGGACTCCCAAAACCCTATATAAGAAAAAACATCCCTTGCACTTATATTTTTACAACAACTCTAGGCATCATCAAGATCGCTCTTTCTCTTTTATTCTCATGCCTACGCTCTCCCTCTCTTTGGGTAGATGTCCATCCAAACCCTAGAAAGAAGGCACCACCATCGTCGCATCGCCGTTGTGTTGTCGCTTCGATTGTGCTAGTTCTCCATCTTACTTGGTACGTTTCGCTCGTGTGTAAAATGCCTAAACTCATGTGATGAGATCTGGAGTTCTCTTTCTTAGATCAACAACTTGGATTGCGAGAAGCACACGAGTCATCCCCGCGCTCGCAAGCATCTCCTCCGAAGATCGAACATGAGACTGAAAGTCTCTTCTCTTAGAGGCTCATTCACAACTACGCTACAAGCGGTATTCCTTTATCTATTATGTAGTTAGATGAAACCAACCAAGAAGTGTTCTTGGATCATGTTGTTTCATCAATTCGAAAAAAAAATAAATTCCACTGCATCGAGCAACTAGTACGACTAGTCGCTCTCGATCGCATATGATATGACACTTCCATTATGTGCTTAAAGATTCTTTATATCCTTCAAGTGGTGTCAGAGCCTTAGGTCGGAGATTTGGATGCGATCCATAAGTTTAGGAAGACTTGGGTTCATTAGGGTTTGCGGAATGTTTATCACATTTAATTTTCGCATCCCTATTTAGTTAATATTTTTGGACATCTTTGAATTGTTCTAACACAAAATTATCACTTCGATTTTATTCCCCATTAAATAAGGAAATCATGGGATTTGAGTTTGCATGATTTGGAATCTGATTGCTCAAGTTGTGATCATTTTAATGAACATGTATCCATTGTTTCGGGAATGGCGAATCTTGATGTAATTACTGTTTTGAAATGCCTAGAAATGCATGCTAATCACTTGAGTTCTTTTGTAAATCAAATTAGCAAATTTTGGAAACATTTTTTACATTATTTGGATTTATATTGATTGAGATATTATAATTTAAGTAAGTGGGGATCACTGCTGGAAATTACATTCCTACTCAAGAACCTTATGACTCTCATTTAATCAATTAGTGAAATTAGTGATTAATTTCCTGGAATAATTATGGATAAATATTTGAGAAATATTTGATTGATAATTATTTCCTTAAATGACATTGCCTTGACCAATAATTGATTAGATATGATGTAGATCACAATAGGTTACATGATCTTCTTCCAACAAACAAACTTGCTTGAATAGGATTGGGAATTTGTTTAGCAAATTTACTCATAATAAAAATGGTTTTGATTATTACTATATGGTATAACTTTGGTTGGAAAACCGATTACCATATCAACTACATAATGATAAATTTGGCATTATGCTTTCCCGAGGCAGATATGGTGTCTAATCGGGGAGCAGGTTGCACCATGTGCAGTCTGTCCCACTTCCATCGGTACTGGCCATGACAATGGGTAGGGAAGGGATAATGCTGGAGAAATCATGTTGTATTTTCTAATTATTAAAATTCAAAATAATACGTACTTTGAGATTATACCATCCTTTCAAGTAACAATCAAGTTTATTGATTGAATTGGATTGATAAATGATTTAATGCGATTTAATTAATTTTTTCCAGTTATAAACACTCTATTATGAATAGTGACGAATCCGAGATTTCCTGTGTTAAATATATGTCGTGGATTATCATTCTCTAAAAATATGTCATTTCATTGTAGGCGGGCAATCGGAATCAGTCAAAAAATAAGCACAATGAATCTTAGTCAATTTTTAATTACATAGTTTATGTTTATTTTACTTGGGCAAGTCCTAAGGTCAAACACAAGGAGGAAAAGGAACAACCTAGAATTTTGTTTATCAAAGTTCGTGCATGATTTTTAAGGTAGTCTTTTTTTGTAATTTTTTAATGCAATTAGGGATGCAAAACGCAACTTTGGCCTATTTAAGGGAATAAAATGTAAAGATCAATCAAACAATGTCTGAAAAATATGAAACTTAGCCAAGATGATGATTAAATGAAATGAATGCGCTGTATTGTATTTGGAATTTTTGGATCCAAGATGATTTTTTTATGAATTTTTAAATGCAAACAAGGTGACTTTCAATATTTATTTATAATAAATATTAATCCTAATTATTTTCAATGGATAAAACTATCCAAGATCTATCACTAGGTGATGGATCTCAGAAAAATCCTAAACCTTAAAATAATCAGATATAATACCTATTAAAAATTAAATATCAAAATATGCAAAATGATTTTTACAAGGCAAATTATGTATGCAAATGCAATTCTTTTTGGACACATGTTAAACACAATAAATTCTACGATCCACAATTTTCATTAATTTTTAGAGCAACGATTAATCAATTATAAATTTCAGAGCTCAAAATGGGCAAAGCATGCAATTTTCCACAAAATAATTAATTATTAATTAATCATAGATCACAAAAATATCAAACATATGTCTTAACGTAGAGAAATAGTTGAAGAACACAGTGTTAATTTTCGATGAATAAAATGGTGCAATGTAGATGTTCAAAATCACGGGGTAACACAGGGCTATTTATGCAAATTATAAGAAATAATTATTAAAGGTGATGCATAACATGGGTTAAATCGTAAATACCTATACCCCTAACGGTATGTATGCAAAAATCCCACGGTTCACATGCCAGGCACGTGACCCTTGGTGGTGGGGCTTCTCAACTAATATGTGAATCCATAGGGGGTTCTTTGTAATTTACCCAATGGGTCACGTGTTATGCACATGACCCCTGGGGATGCTGACGTCGTTCCCCTGACGCACGTGCCTCGCACGTGCGTGGGGGCCTTGGGCCCTGTGCGCCCAGTGGCGAGCCGGATGGTGGCGTGATGGTCGCTGGCGTACGACAGGGCAGTCACGACGGGTGAGGCGTTGGTTCCGTCTTGTGGAAGGCTGTGCTGCAGAACGTAGTGGACCGTCGTCACTTCTAGATGGGCCCGGGTGAGGTGTGGTGGAGGCGAGGAGGAGCTTGCTCCTAATGGCAACCGACGAGGCGGGGTGAAAAAGCTCTGGTTGAACGTCGTTGGTTATCGACGAAGCCGACGCTGAGTGTAGATGAACGTCGGAGAAGAACATGGCGTGGTTGACGATGAAGGCGTGGTTGATGAAGATGGACGTGGGTGGTCGAAGGTATTGTCAGAGAAGCTTTGTCGTTGACGGTTAAGTCAGAGGAGAGCTTGAATGTAGATGTAGGCTCAACGGTTGGCGACCAGAGCAGAGCAGCAAGCCTTGGCATTGTTGTGACGACCTTTGGAGAGTCCGGACTTCGCCAAGGACGAACACAGGCTATCACCACCGCTATCTCCTGGGGAACGACAGATGGGGGTTAAGGGCAGAGGTGAGGTGCTTAAATAGCATCGAGGGATGGGTCGGCTATGGAAAGCGGTCGTCGGGGATCTGAAGGAGATTTGACGGAGGCGAGATTCGCGGGGTGGCGTGGAGGTGGAATTGGGTTTGGATATTTGCTTGACGATGGGGGTGTTCGATTAGGATCCTGAAGGAGATCGTGGGCATAATTAGGAAGATCGGTGAGAGATACGCAAGGGAGGCGTCATGTCATAGATGGAAGGTGGCGGCGAGGGCAACGGGCAGTGGAGGTGATGCAAAAATTGCGGTGGCGGCCCAGAATGGGAAAGGCGGCTGGGTTGAAGATGATGCTTGGGCCGTCCGATCGGCGGAGATCAGACGACCCAAATGGGCGCCACGTGGCAGCATGGGGAGGGCCCAAGAGGAGCTCGTGCCGCGCACGTGCCTAGGCGGCACGTGCTATGCATGTGCGGTGCTTTATTTTTTTTAAAAAAAATGAATAATAAAACCTTCAAAAATGGCTAACACGTGGTGGCTCCAGGAGCCGCCACATGTCAGCCCCACAAAATTAAAAAAATAAATATATAGAAAAATAGAAAAGAATAAGTAAACGACCTTGGATCGAAGAAGTTTCTGTACAAAAATTGCTCGTCTCGATGAGATCCGCAACTTTCATGAAGGGACCAGAACTAAAATCGCTTATTTGCATAAAGGGATACTTTTGGGGTATCCTATGTACATAGAATACCTAGATTTTTGGGTTATATATTTTTTTGTCATTTTTAAACCAGATAAAACTCCAGAAAAAATATGATAAAATAAAAGATAAATATTTACACATAAATATAATTTTTTTAGATTTCTATTGAGTAAGAAAAAGAAGAAATAAAATAAAAGATGAAAATCACAATTTTTGTATAGCCAGTTAGTGAAGACTCGGACTCAATTAGTTTCTTTGATTTCAAGCTTAGTTTGGATTTAGATTTTTGCGCATTTAAATAAAACTTTTATCAAATAAGAAAAATGAAAAAGAAATAAAATAAAATAGGTTAATTATGTACATAAAATAATAGGTCAAAAACCGTTAAAATACGAAATGTACAAAAGAGGCTGAAAACCCAACTTTCACATATGAACTCCGATTCACTTGAACTTGGTCTTATTTGGAAGGTATGTCAATGTACTTTAGTTCAAAGTGAGTAGGATCAAAATAGATACTGTACGGGGAAGATATGAGGCTTTTGGTCCAGAAATCTTAGAATTAGTGTTTGGGTTTTTGGTCCACTTATTGGGTTAGTGATTTTTTTGTATTTTTCATTTATTCTTGTTAGTGATATGTACATAGTGGAGGTGGTTTGGGTCAATTCGAGTTAGCATGAATGCCTTAAGAATCAGGGAAGTTAGGCTATTTGCAGGTCAATTTTGGCTAGTATTTTTGGCTTCTTATTTTGTGCAAAAAATAAGTGATAAAATGCAATTATTATCAAAACATGCATGAACAGAATAAATGAATAAATGCCAATGATTTTTAGGGATTTGAGCTTAATTAATCAGTTTTAGAGTGGTGAAACTGAGATTCATCATCCCCCTATACTTAAACCATGCTCGTCCCTGAGCATCAAAAGAAATACCATGAGGTGAAATGATATTGGGTTCCATTCCAAGACCATGAGCTGAAGGTGAAAATAAAACTAGACTCGACCTTTAGATTATTAGTTTGGCAGAACTTTTGTGAGACTTAGAATTTTAAAATCAATTGCCTTCAAGTTCTACACATCATTGTCACCATTTTGGCTCATAAGTCATCTTAGATCAATCCTCCTACAAAAGCATACCGTATGAACATTGAACAATCGACTCATGTGTGTGAAACGTTTTAGATCTTCCCATCCAGAATGTCGGACTACCATACAAACCTCCTTTCCAGTAACTCATCCTCGGGGAGTCAAGTATTTCCTTCTAAGGTCTGTCACATTGTGTTCACAATCGAATTGGGGGAGAAGTTAGAAGAAGGAGAAGAGAACTGGAGGGTGACCAGTATAGTCACCTCTTCTTGTGAAGCTGTCCAGTGTAGTCGAGTCTCCACCAAGATCTATAGATTTTCATGAAGCTTGGACCGTTTTGATCAGATATTTATTTGGTAGAGTGCTTCTTTGTATTTGAATTTTTTGTGGTTCTGCTAGGATCTTGTTGTTCCCCTACAGATATAGAATCTTTTGTTTTCGTACATGTTCTGAGGTCTTAGAAAAAATTGTGCCCAGCCGTCCATCCCTTTTTCGAAGCTTTATTTCAACCCGTACACCGATCTTTAGATTTCCACACTACCAGAAAAGAAACTCTGATAGTCTTCCAACACCCCGTCTGAGTTGAGCTAAGTGCATAGTGCGAGAGTACAAATTAATTCCTTATTCCAGAGTTGTACCCAGAATGAAGAGACTAGGTTCGACACTAAGAGTCAAACGCTGCTCATTGTCATGTGGAGCTCAAAGAATTAAGTCATAGACCTGAAGCTTTTAAAATCCTATTTCTCGGTGAAGTTCCTCTGAAAATTAGGTGGAATAAGGTCAAGTACAGATCACTCTCGATTTCTACTCATAACTCGATTTAGAACCCAAGGACTTTTCACAGATGCAAATGAATGTAATGCTGGATGAAGTGCAGGTGTGTGAAATGCAGACACAAGTTTTTTTTGAAAAGATTTTTTTTTTGCAAAAATAAATAAGAAGACATTTTTTTCAAATTTTTGGGTTGGACACAGTAAGTGTTAGTTGCAAAACTCTTTTTCTTTTTTTCCTTTTTGTGAACTTTTTTGTTTTGTTTGGTTTTGTTTTTTTTTATTTTTTTAAAGTTAGTTAGTTACCCACCCCGTAAATACATATAAACTTACGTGAAAGTACAAGATATGGGTAAAATATATACACATTATATATACATACCCCCCTATACTTAGTGAGTGTTGTGTCCTCAGAGCACAAGAAGTGTAAAGTAAACATAGCTCGAGCTAAGCGTAAGAGAGTGAAAAAGAAAAAGAAAAAGAAAAAGATAGATACATCGATATGTCCCCCTATACATAGGCTGTGAACAGTCTAAGTATATAAGAAGAGCGAAAAATGAGGTGATCGAGATATGTGAATAAGGATAATATATACAGATGAGTATTGGTTCCCCCTATACTTAGGCTCTAGTCAGCCTAAGTACAGAAGAAGGGTGGACATGGAGCGATTGTGACAAGGAGAGAATGGTATGTACAAATGGCATCGCCCCCCCATACTTAGGCCTCGGCCTAAGTACAGGAAGAAGATGTACAAGGAGACCGATGTGGTCAGGAGGGCGGGTGGGTAGCCGATGATTAAGGCGGTTTTTCGGTTGATATTCTTGTGAGCATGTGGTGGGAGATCGTAATGATGAGAGTGAGATGAAGCATATGATTCCCAACTATTATCAGTGTTATCTTCAGAGAGATCATGTTGGATATTAGATAAAGAATATGAGTCAGATGAAAGGTAACCATCATTAGAGTTATCCTCAGAGGAATAGTATTTGAAAGTGTACACACTCTAGATATTCTTGTTTTTTTGTTTCTTCAGTTGTTTCCTCATAATTCGTTGCTTACTAGGATCAAGCGATTTGTCCTCGGATGAATACTCTGAACCAACAGTCTCAGTCAGCTCATAAGAAATGATTCTAGTGTATTTTATGAGAGTAGGAGCATCAGCTTTGGATGAATAATAGTGAGGAACGAGAGTCGTCCAACGAGAATCGAAGTTTGGATCCTTGCGAAGGTAAGGTTTTAAGACTGCCGAAAAAACCTCACTCATGTAGATTACCTTTTCCGAAACTGATGAGGAATCATCAGACGATTCCTCTTCTGGAAGGTCAAAGGTGACTTTCTTTTTAGATGAAGGAGTAGTCATTTTGTTTCGTGAAGTTGTTGGTCCACTTGAATCTGCAAATGAATAATCATTGAAAATTTTCTCCTTGGTTAGTGTTCGTCCTGCGTGTTTGTTCTTAGTCTTCTGGATGTTGGTGTACTCCTGAGTTGGAATGATTTGGTCAAGGTATTCAGAGTAGGTTGACCCAGGGTGAGACCATGCATAAGTCTCAGGATCATATAGGAAACACTTTTCTATTGTGAAATCCGTAGGAATTGATATAGTGGAGAGAGTCTCTGCATGTTCATTCTCAATTAACTTGATGTTGGAGAATTCCTGTGTTGAGTTGATTTGATCAAGATAGTCAGAATAAGTTGACCCAGGGTGCGACCATGCATAAGTCTCAGGATTGTATGAGTCATATATTTGATTTTCCATGGTGAGAGCAGCTCGGAATGGAGCAGGAGGGAGAGTCTCTAATCCAATAGTTTCATCAATAACCGTTATCTCAGATGTAGCAACGGGGTAGGGCTCTTTTAGTGCTTGATGGTTACGGTTGTCGAGGACTTTGTGGGTCACCTCAGAAAATCGTGGTTCCTCAAAGACTGGGTGAGCTCTAAGTGCTTCCAATGCTGTAAAATTGATTTCCTGAGTCTCACACTCAATAATTTCCTTAGCTAATGCTAAGAATGGTTTCCGAGAATAATTGGAGACTGGGTGAATTCTCCATGATGCTCATGATCAATGATCATGAAGTTTACTTTGAGTGGAGCACCGTGGAATGTAATGATGATGGAAATGATTCCTCTCGATCGCATTATTGATCGATCAGCCAATCGAACGATCTCTCGTATCTTCCTGATACGTTCGAGTTTGAGCTTGTGAAATACAAAGGTCGGGAGGATATTGATTGGTGAATCGTCATCAATTCGAGCATGGGTAAATATTGTGTCCTTGATTCCATAGTTAAATCTGGACAACCGCTTCACCTTACGGCTCTTGGTTTTTCTCCTCACACCAAGGAGGAGGCCATCAAGAAGATATGTCTTTCAGTCTTTGTTCTTATTCTGCCCGACTTCTTCATTATCAATGTGTCCATTACAAATCCTTTACGGTTGGGGAAGTGTTCAATGGCCTGTATAAAGGGAAGTTAAAAGGTCAATCTTTTCTCTAGTGCTTCCCGTAAAGCAGGATCCAAATTCTTTAGATCTTCTTCAGTCTCAATTTTTTACGAATTTTTTTGGATTTTCAATTTTTTGGGTGTTTTTGAATATCTCATTTTTTGGTATTTTATGTGTGGTGTGGTGATGTGGTGTTTTCCGTAGATGAGCAGGGGCTTTGATGTTCCGAGTAAGATTCATAGGCATAGTCATTCCTAGGGGAGTAATATGCAGAGGTGTTGATGTCAGAGTCGTCCCTAGGGTGAACATATTATCTAGGTTTTTGAATTTCCTCAGAATTTTCAACATGAGATCCAATCTTTTCCTCATTCATTATTATATCCGAGTTACTAGATAGTGAAATGAGTCGGTCGGCAAACTTTCTTAATCTATCCTCCATTAAATCAAATCTCGCATTTATCCTCGAAATATCATCCTCAAAAATCTGTTCATGATCAATCATGGTTGCAGTCAGAGTGTGTTCTTGTTTCTGATATTTAGTTATTTCATCTTCCATTTTCCTGTATGTGGTGAGAAGAGAGTCCCTTGGAATATCCAATTTGTGATTGTTATTTTCTGAAAATTTCTCCTCAAATATTATGGAAGGAGTCTGCTCAGTGGAAGGATTTTGTGGGAATCTGTAGGTCTCATACTCAGCATGCAGTGACTCAGTCATGCAATGCTGGTTCAAGTAGAGTCTACTTCCAAGGTCATGATTGATTGTATCCCCTAACAATGGAGTTATACAGGGTGCATATGTATCGATATCATCCATTTGGTCCTCTGTATGTATAGGCTGATCAAAGGAGTGGTATTCAGGTTGGTCAATAGGGATTTGATCGTCACGGTCAATCCATCGCTGATGATCATTAAGTGAGAGCCTCTCCATCGGGTGTGATCGGATTTAATTTCTCGTCTAGTCATGAGACTCAAAAGTGTTTTGATCTTGAAATGTATCATTAGTTTAAGCGAGAAATAGAGAATAAGACGGTTCAGTCCAGGATGGTAAGTGGTCATGTGTGATCGGATGATTTGAGTAGAATGCCTTGGAATTCAACAAGGGAACCGAATTCATTTGAGAGTGAAAATCTCCCTCAAATATTGGAGGATTATTGAAAGAAGAGGGTTTGGTCGATTTGTGCCTGATCGAAACAAATTCATTTTCATAATATAGGTCAGATGGGTACTTGGACCATTATCCAGTTTTTGTCAAAGGAGGTTGATGATGAATTGACATGGTTGATATCGGTGCAAGTGCACAGGATATTCACAAGAAGTTTTAATTAAGAAGATTGATGGCACAAATGTGCGGCTTTTGGTCTTCGAAAGCGGTTTACACACACCAATACAAACACAAATCAAACCTCAGGTTCACCAACTCACACAATGAAGCCGCAAGAGTTCGGCTATTATCTTTTCAATTTTAATTGGTGATAAGACAATCTTGGAAAGTAAATAGCGAGCTGTTAGTTGCCGTAAATTTTCTTAAAGACTGTCCTGAATTCCTACGACTAGTTGCACCTACTTTCAGTCAATATAGGTGTAAGTATGGACCGTAAAATGGCTACCCATGTTACTTAAGGACGGAGCCTTACGCAGTGTCCTTTAAATCACCCACTCTGCTAATGAAATCTGGAATGTTTACCGTCTATCTGTAGATCCTCACTAAGAAGTAGCTAATCATTTTTAGAATCAGTAGTCTAAACGAAAATTTCGGAGCCGGACTCTAACCTTAAGTGTCGTCTCTCGCTCATTCAGAAAAATAAATGCATCCAAGGTCGGGGTTGCTCTCTCGCAAAATTTCTTGATTTTATGGGTTGTTTAAAATCAGTTATATTTTGCAGTCCCAATATTAATTAGGCGATCATTAAAAATTTAAGTGAGTACAAATACACGTCTACCGTCCAATCCCAATTTCCTATAAAATTATGTGACAAAACAGGAGGGAGAAATTTGGGAAAAGTCGATTCACGTGAAACAATAATGTATGCCCAGTTAGAAGACTTACAGTGATTCCTCGCAATCTCCATGTGGGATGCAATACAAGAATTGAAAGATTATTCTAAATCAATGCAAGCCGATAAAAACTACCCCTAGCAGAAAGTTCTATTAGTCGGGAAGAAATGAGTTAATTTTTTTACTAAGTTGAACGATCTAATGTGTGTCTCAATTAAGTGAAGTGTGGTCCTAGGTTCTACAAGCACAATAAAAAATTATATAAGCTCTAATAGCCGTATGTGCAGGTCTATCCTAAGCGCCACTCAAGTTGGGTTCCACCCTCACCGAAGAGTAAAACAGGCCATGACACACCACAAAAAAAGTTTGAGGTCTTTTTACACATGCGAGAGTCCAAACGGACACCGCTAGAAATGAGAAATTAATTACAAAAATTAAAATTGCAGAAATATATCCTAGACTCTATACTCCCTCACGATTTGACTCAATCTTAAATTAATTGCAGCATTTCGGAAGTCGGTGAAGATGCTTCGGTATCCAAAAATCGCTCCACGTACGCTGGGTACCTCGTAAGAAAAATAAGAGAGAGAGAGAGTGTAAGAAAGTGACACAAAAGATAAATCAAAAATAAAACAAGAAAATAAATGCTGAAAATAAAAATAAATGTAGAAAAAATGGTATATACAGTAAAAATTCACACCACTTGAAAGCAAAAAACCAAACAAAAAAAATTTAGACAAAAAATTATGTTGTTTGCCTCCCCGACAATAGTGCCATCTGATGAATCCCAAGGTCCCAAGGTCCCAAGGTCGAACACAAGTTAACAACGACACCATCTGACAGCAAAAATATTGTGGGAGTCGTTTATTTTACATGGGCAAGTCCCAAGGTCGATCACAAGGAGGCAAAGGAACAACCTAGAATTTTGTCTATCAAGTGCACGGTTTTCGAGGCGGTCTTTTTAATGCAATTAGGGATGCAAAACACAACTTTGGCCTATTTTAGAGACTAAAATGTAAAGATAAATCAAACAATGTTCGAAAAATATGAAACTTTGCCAAGATGATGATTACGATGAAATGAATGCACCGCAACTTTTTTGGAATTTTTGGATGCAAGATGAATTTTTTATGAATTTTTAAATGCAAACAAGGTGAATTTCAATATTAAATTATAATAAATATTAAACCTAATTATTTTCAAGGGATAAAACTATCCAAGATCTATCACTAGGTGAAGGATCTCAGAAAATCCTAAACTTTCAAAATATCAGATATAATACCTATTAAAAATTAAAGATCGAAATATGCAAAATGATTTTTAACAAGCTAAATCATGCATGCAAATGCAATTCTTTTTGGGCGCAATGTTAAATACAATTAATTCTACAATCCGTGATTTTTTGGCAATTTCTAGAGCAATGGTTAATCAATTATAAATTTCAGAGCTCAAAATGGGCAAAGTATGCAATTTTCCACAAAAAATTTAATTACTAATTAACCACGAATCACAAAAATATCAAACATATGTCTTAATGTAGAGAATTAGTTGTAGAACACAGTGCCAATTTTGATGAATAAAATGGTGCAATGTAGAGTTTCAAAATCATAGGGGAACACATGGGTATTTATGCAAATTATAATAAATAATTAATAAAGGTAATGCATAACAGGGGTTAAATTGTAAATACCTATACCCCTAATGGTATGTCTGCAAAAATCCCACGGGTCACGTGCCAGGCTTGTGACCCTTGGGTGGCGGGGCTTCTCAACAAATAAGTGAATCCACAGGGGGTTCTTCGTAATTTACCTAGCGGGTCACGTACTATGCACGTGACCCTTAGGCATGCGGATGCCATTCCACCGACGCACATGCCTCGCATGTGCGTGGGGGCCTCGGGATCTGTGCGCCCGACGGCGAGGCAAATGGTGGCGTGATGGTCGATGGCGTATGATAAGGCGGTCACAGCAGGTGAGGTGTTGGTTCCGACGTGTGGATGGCCGTGTGGCGGAACGTATTAGACCGACGTTGCTTTTGGAAGGGCTCAACCGAGGTATGGTGGAGGCGAGGAGGAGCTTGCTCCTGATGGCGACTGGCAGGGCGGAGTGAAGAAGCTTTGGTTGAACGTCGTTGGTTGTCGACGAAGCCGATGCTGAGTGTAGATGAACATCAGAGAAGAACTTGGCATTGTTGACGACGAAGGTGTGGTTGATGAAGATGGACATGGGGGGTCAGAGGTATTTTCGAAGAAGCTTTGTTGTTGATGGTGAAGTCGGAGGAGAGCTTGAACGTAGATGTAGGCTCAACGGTTGGTGGCTGGAGCAGAGCAGTAAGCCTGGGCAGCGTTGCCACAGCCATTAGAGAGATCAGACCTTGCCGAGGACGAACATGAGATGTCACCACCGCTATCTCCTGGCGAACGACGGATGGGGGTTAAGGGCCGAGGCGAGGAGCTTAAATAGCATCTAGGGTTGGGTTGACTATGGCAAGCGGTCGTCAGGGATTTGAAGGAGATTTGACGGAGGTGAGATTCGCGGGGTGGCACAGAGGTGGAATTGGGTTTTGAGATTTGCTTGACGATGGCGGTGTTCGAATAAGATCGTAAAGGAGATCGTGGGCTTGATTAGGAAGATCAGGGCGAGATATGCAGGGGAGGTGTCTTGTCATAGATGGAAGGTGGCGGCGAGGGCAACAGGCGACGGAGGAGATGCGAAAATCACGGCGACAGCCCAGAATGGAAAGGCAGCTGGGTTGAAGACGATGCTGGGGTAGTCCGAACGACCGAGATTGGACGACCCAGATGGGCGCCACGTGGCGGCAATGGGGAGGGCCCAAGCAGAGCTCGTGCTGTGTACGTGCCTAGGCAGCACGTGCTATGCACGTGCAGTGCTTTAATTTTTTTAAAAAAAAATGAATAATAAAATCTTCAAAAATGGCTGACACGTGGTGGCTCTAAGAGCTGCCACATGTTAGCACCACAAAATTCGAAAAATAAAGATAAAGAAAAATATATTAGAAATAGTAAACGACCTCAGATCAAAGAAGTTTCTTCATGAAAATTACTCGTATCGATGAGATCTACAACTTTCATGAAGAAACCAAAACCAAAATCGATCATTTGCACAAAGTGATATTTTTTGGGTATCCCATGTACATAGAATACCTAGATTTTTGGGTAATATATTTTTTTTGTCAATTTTAAACCACATAAAAATTCAAAAAAATATAATAAAATAAAAGATAAATATTTACACATTAATATAATTTTTTTGGATTTTTATTGAGTATGAAAAAGAAGAAATAAAATAAAATACGAAAATCGCAATTTTTGTATAGACAGTTAGTGAAGACTTGGACTCAATTACTTTCTTTGATTTCAAGCTTAGTTTGGATTTGGATTTTTGCGCATTTTAATAAAACTTTTATCAAAGAAGACAAATGAAAAAGAAATAAAATAACATAGGTTAATTATGCACATAAAATAATAGGTCAAAAATCGCTAAAATACAAAATGTACAAAAGAGGCCCAAAACCCAACTTTCACATATGAATTCCGATTCACTTGAACTTGGTCTTATTTTGAAGATATTTGAATGTACATTAGTTGAAAAGTAAGTAGGATCAAACGGGCACTAGGTGGGAAAGATATGATGGTTTTAGTCCGGAAATCCTACAACAAGGTTTGGGTTTTTGGTCCACTTATTTGGGTTAGTGATTTTTTTTGTATTTTTCATTTATTCTTGTTAGTGATATGTACACAGTGGAGGTAGTTTTGGGTCAATTGGAGTTAGCATGAATGAGTTAAAAATCAGGAAAGTTAGGCTATTTGCAGGTCCACTTTGGCTGGGATTTTTGGCTTCTTATTTCGTGCAAAAAATAAGTGATAAAATGCAATTCTTATCAAAACATGCATGAATACTAATTATGCAGAATAAATGAAGAAATGCCAATGACTTTTAGGGATTTGAGCTTAACTAATCAGTTTTGAGTGATGAAACTGAAAATATGAAATGAAATAAAAAAATGCAAAAACGTTTTTTCCTATAAACAAAAGGAAATTATCTACACAAAGGAACTGAAATATCTATTTTTGGATTTTTTGACAATTTTTTAAATTTTTATAAGATTTTGAGTATTTTGTAATTTTTATTTTTTAAGAGAACTAATGTGTGAAATTTGCATAAAAAATAAGGCACAAAAAGTAAACTAATTTATTTTTTTGGACTTTTTTTACACAATATTTGAAATTTTATGATTTTTCAAAGTACAAATAGGGAAAATTGTGAAGTTTTAATTTTTTAATAATATCAAATTGTAATAAAATGTAATGAAAAGAATGAACAATGAACAAGCACATAACAAGAGCATACACAAATTTTTGTACAATTTTCAGAGCAAATACCACATTTATTTCAATGAACAAACATGACTATAAATAGTGAACAAACATGACGACTTTGCAATTGAAAAATATGTAGTGAAATCAAAAATTGCAAAAATTATTCCTATAAACTAAAGGAAATTATCTACACACAGGAACTCAAATCTCTATTTTTGGATTTTTCTACATTTTTTATGATTTTTATAAGATTTTGAGTATTTTGCACTTTTTTTGATTTTAAAAAGAATTAATGCATGAAATTTGCATAGAAAATTAAAGGTACAAAAAATAAACTAGTGTATTTTTTGGGACTTTTTTTACGAAATATTTGAAATTTTATGATATTTCAAAGTGCAAATAGGGAAAATTGTGAAGTTTTTGATTTTGAATAATATCAAATTGTAATAAAATGTAATGAAAAAAATAATGAACATGCACATAACAGAAGTATACACAAATTTTTTACATTTTTCGGAGCAAATACCATACTTATTTCAATGAAAAGAAACATGCAAAATAGAGTATGGAAAAGAATGACTGAAATGCAAATATTCATTGTTCTTGCATAAATGAATAACATGAAATAAACAGAGTGAAGAAAATGCAAATTACCCACGGGGGGTGTGCGTTGTACGTGCTTAAGATCTGACGCAGACCTTTCTGTAGATATAAAAACTTTGGGGGCCGATTATAATTTGCCCAAATTTTTTAATACCCCTAGGGTGGTCTTCTATTTTTCTTCATTCACAAACCCAAAGCACGAGGGTGCTGCCTGTTGTTCTTCAGAAAGGGGGGCGTCATGGCTGTTGGTACGGCGTACACGGCGGAGTGCACGCGCTGGCGAGGAGCTTCAATCAATGGAGGGAATGGCGGTGTGACGTCAACGGAGAATTCAACAGTCTACGAGAGGACTCCAGCGGTGGAGGATGGTTGATGGCGCAACAGCATTGGTGGGCTCCAACAGAGGAGGTGGTGAAGAACAACAATCGGTAATGGACTGGAGCTCACGGGGGTTGCGCGATTGCGCGGACTCACGGTGGAGATCGACTCCAGGTGCTCGAACAGTCATCTGCAGAGGTGGGGTGAACTCACAAGTGGTTGATCCACCCCAGATGGCGGTGGCGGAGATACGCGACGGTGGTAGCAGGCTCGCAGGTGGTGATGACTCTAGCGGTGACGGTGTTGGCTAAGCGGCGAGAGTTTAGGATGGAGCGGCCCCAGGAGGACGGTGGAGGGGCTGGAAGAGATAGTTGGTGGTGTCGCTGGATAAGATGAGCAACATCGGCTAGAGTGTTGTCACCCAATTTATTATTATGTTTTTTACCTGTAGAAAATGTAAGAGAAAAAATATGTATGTATATATATTATTATTATTTATATCCTACAAAACAAATGTTAGGAAATATTTTTTTATTTTTTATTCTGCACAAACACAGGAGGATGCGAGCACGATGACTCATTTCCCATTATTAAAAATGCGGAAATAAACTAAATGTGTGAACGGGATGTGAATCCAGTGATATGAAAGATGAACCTGAATCTCCGGTCATTGTGCGTGACCGGAGGTGGAAGATTGTGTGAGATAAAATGTGAATCGCTGAGATAAAGGGAATGAGATGAATCTAAATCGAGGGCGGATTGAATCATGATGAATGATTAAAACTAGGATTAAGATCTATCATCTAAAAAAAGACAATGAAATGCAAAAATTAAACTACGAGAATCCTAGATTAAAAATGAGAAAAATGGATATCTCCAATGGAAAAGGATAACGTTGTAATGGCCTCGACGAAGGTCGACTCACTGTCACTGGACGGCTCGGATGCTAGGCACCCTTTTGCGATAAGATTTGCTCTCGGAGATTGGGCTCCTCTCACCAAAGATTGATCAAGTGAGAATGAGGGAGGAGCCACTTAAATATATAGAATATACATTTGAATTTCAAAATTTGAATGGAAGAAAAATAAAGAATGATGTTAATGATGGAATTAAGAAAATAAATTAAATAAATTAAAAACGAAATTCAGAATTAAATTAATTAATAAATAATTAATTGGTAAAAATTAATTAGCCACCTATTTAAGGTACACAATTAAGTCATATATACATGTTAGGTTTTCAAATCAAATAAAAAAATTAATATAAATTTCGTAATTATATTAATTTAATTAATTAATGTTAGATAATAATTTTTTTGTGGTTTTATAGAAGGAGGTTAATTTTATACATATCATATATATACATAATGCACATTGTACACATGTACAGATAAGGAAATAATTTTCTAATTTTTTTTATTAATTTATATTTATTTACTTTAAATTACAGTAAACATTATTTACAATTATTAAAAATATAATATGTACAAAAATAAAATAAAAATAAAATAATAAATACAATAAAAATGGTAAAATTGCATAAACCACCCTAGAAAATCGATTTTTCAACCATAACTCCAAAAATTATTAAATCACAGCTATTTTAAAGATAATTTAACTTAGAATACAATGGAAGTGAGTTTGTTTAATTCTTGTTCATATGGAACTGGAATTAGTCTTTCAATTATCGCTTTACAACTTTTTCCATGTGTGGTTGCTTTTATTTTGTACATGATTTTATTTTGCTACTTTTATTATTTAGGGAACATTTGTATTTACAAATTTTGTTTTGAAAATTATTTCATTTGAGGCCAATTTATGTACAAAATAAAATAGTGTAAGTATACAAATATATACAGAAAATTATTTTACAACACATTTTTTTGGATTTACTGATTAAGGACACTATCTCCCCCTCCTTTATTCATGTTCGATCAGGTCAAGTCTTGACCTTCTCTTGGGGTTTTGGTCAGCCTATATCTATTACATATATACAGTCTTATTTTTTATTTTCTTTATTTTTCGTACATTTATTTATTTATTTATTTTAGGTTAAAATAACAATATATGCACAATATTTACACACAAATGCAAGTTCGAAAGAATATGGAGTTAATATTATATACATGTGTTTTATAAGGGATTTTAAGCTAAAATAATGAATAAATATTATGAAATGCAGATTCATCATCCCCCTATGCTTCACCTTTGCTAGTCCCTTAGCAAACACTTATTGGAAAAAATAAGTGAATAAAAGAAAAGGAAAGGAAAAATAAAGAAATTAGGATAATATTGAGTTTTATACTTATCTTCATAAAATTGTATTATGGAGCTCTGTCAAACCTTTGGATTATTAGTGTGCCGGAACCTTAATGCGAAATGGGTTTAGAACTTAACAACCTCTAAGTTCCACAAGACTCCTATTCAGGTCTCCTCAACAGTCAAGTCCGAATAAGTCTAAATACACAAATTATTATGAGTATGAATCTTTACTTGTATGGTGTAAGTGAAATATAGGTCCCCATCTCAAAAGTAGCAAAGAAACAACCTCCCTCAATAAGGTAACCCTAGTCCCCCGGTCTAGCAACTCTTTCCTCAAGGAGCGGGGATATTCCCTTCTAAGTTCAAGTACAACCAACTCAAGAAGAGGAGATGGAGAAAAGAATGGACTGTAACCAGTGTAGCTACCTATCCTTGGATGCATGACCAGTGTAGCCAAGTCTTCCAGCTACAAGCTTACAAAAATTAGACTTTGAAGCTCTTATTATTTTCATTTTTCTTTATCTTTGTATATACACTCCGACAGGCATTTTACTTTTCAATCGGGCATGTCCACTTTTGGAGATTCTGCATTTTTTCTTCTTTTTATTTTGAAAATATATAAAAGGTGCAACATGCACATAAGGAGTTTTTCCTTTTGAGCTAGTAGACCATCCCTCTTTTGAAGCATTATTGCAACCCCACAGCATCCTGTCATTCGACCTAAACGCTACTAGATCAGGTTGAGATGCACAACCCTCCAGAGAGGAAGACGAGAGGTTCCGCCTAGATGAACTACCCTCGTACGCTACTCCAAGCCAAAAGATTCTTCCACCTCACTACCTCCTACATTAAGAGAAACGTGTAGAGTGCTTGTTAAGATAAGCCAAATTCTGAAAGAATCATGTGTATGTCATTAAATATTCTACTTATACTAATCAAGAGGACATGTGAACATAGTCTTATGAACTCAATGAATTAAGTCGCTAGGATCTGAAAAGCCTTAACTCCATTTCTTATAAGGTTCCTCTGAAATTAAGTAGATTAAGGTCCAACTAAGCTCCACTCTTCAATTTTATTCCAGACTTAGTTTAAATGTAAATATTACTCTGAAAAATGCACATGCAAATGCAAAAAATATGTATAATGCAAAAAGAAAGCTATATATATATATTTTAAACAGATTTCTAATTTTGATTTTTTATGAGTTTTTGCAATGGAAAAAATGATGCACATATGAAAAGAGATTTTCTTGAATTTATGCAAATTTTTATAGGCTTTTGGTTTTGTAGTTTTTTTAGGAAAAAGGGTTAGTAAAATATATACAAGTATATACAAGGATTTTTTTGTTTGTTTTTTTTGTTTTTTTGTTTTTTGTTTGTTTGTTTTAAAAGGTGATCAAAGTCTATACACACACACATGGATTTTACGAATTTATATACACATCCCCAAAATAATTATTAAAAGTAAGAGTTATGTATAAAGTATATATACAATATATATGACACCCACCTATACTTAGCTCAAACTATGTCCTCGTAGTGATCATAGAGCGACAAAGGAGGACATAACTCGTGCTAAGTATAGAAAAGTGAGAAGACTCCTATGCTACAATGACTCAAAAAATAGATGAAAAGAATAGAAGTCGGTGATCCCCCTATACTTAGTATCAAGTAATCCTAAGTATAGAAGACTGTACAAAAGGAAAAACTGATGAAGAGAATGTACATACTCAATGGCTCGACTTGCCCCCTTATACATAACATAGAATAGCCCTAAGTATAGAATATCAACAAGTTGGGGGACAATGGAGAGAACACAAACACACAAAAGAGATGATATGAACAACATCACCCCCCTATATTTAGGTTAGAATATCCCAAAGTATAGGGAACAACATGAGTGATGAACTAGACCAATATGAACAACACAAATCATTCACCCCCTATACTTAGGATAAAGCACATCCTAAGTATAACATATATATACATGGAAAAATGATGAATGATAAAATGTGAGAAGAATGAATTAAATGAAAGGATATACAAAAGATGTGGATGTACAAAGGTCATGAAGGGCGAAAGCGGACCTTCTTGTGAGATCGTTGAAGAATGGATCTAACAGGGTGTGGGTCCATATTGGGGTCATCATTAGATATAAACTGATCAGGATCGACCAGGAATGTATCCTCAGCAGTCTAAGAGTGTGCAGCATGAATCAGTCAGTAGAAATAGCGTGGTCATACCATGCCTAGGAAGTCTCGCAAATATCAAAGTAAAAAGACCCGAAATCATTATCAGAAAAGTAAGATCAATTTCAGCCTGACGAGAGTCTACTGGATCATCATCTTCTTTAAAAGGCCCAAATTCCTTTATAAAAGCAATCAAATCAAATTTGGCCTTACTGGTCTCATCTAAATCAAGGTGAATAGGAACATGCTCATTAATGAAGTAGTCAAATCATGTCCGTCCCGTCTAGTCTCGGAGTCTGCCTTCCTCTCTAGGGTGTCTATTGTGTAAATCCTGCGGATGTCATCAATGCATCTCCATGTAACAAAAGGTAAAACTCCAAGGTCTATGCTTTCCAATTCTTCCTCCTTGAAGAGGAAATCTTGGGTCTCCGTATCATCACATATATAGCAAGAATCTTTGATCTTATCATCAAGGTCAAGGTCCTTGGGGTTGGCTAACACATACACGCAATCATGGGATGCAGGTCTCTGGTCAGTAATGGGTGTAGAGATCGACACATCACTCCCTACATCAGAACGGAAGCGAATCTCTCCTGATCTATAATCAATCACAGCTCCCATAGAGGCGAGGAAAGGTCTTTCCAGGATGATGGGAGGGTGCTCTACAGGGGTGGAGATCTCCATGGGCAATATGACAAGATCAGAAGTGAAGTTTATGCCCTGAATGAGAATTACAATATTTTTTAGAATACCCTTTGGCCTCTTGATAGATCCATCAGCAAATTGAACTATCATCTTCGTTTCCTTGAGAGGCCCAAGATGAAGAGACTACACCATAGAGAAGGGTATTATATTGATTGAAGCACCTTCGTTAAGTAGAGTGTTATCATAAGAATAATCAGAGATGGAGCAACTCACAGTAGGTGTGGTAGTATTCCCTTTCTTAGAATGTTGACAGTGAGAGATGGCGTGGGCAGTGGCCATGGTCAAGACGTGACACTCAGATCTGCTCCTTCGCTTTCTCTTATTGTGTTGAGGAGCAGATAAATGTGTCATGGACTCGTGAAGTGTGTCTTTAATGATCTCATGAAGGGTGGCCACCACTTTAGGTTTAGTCAACATTTTTTTGAAATTTTGGACCTCCTCCATATAAGGGAGGATATCAGAATCAGTATATAAATGAGATTGCCAAGAGCAGTCTGTACAGTGGCATCTTCGGGGTCAAAGTTGGGACATATGGTGAATGACTGTGTTGGAAAATGGTTTGGCATGGGTGCCTTCTCCTCACAAAATGAATCAACAATGTGTCTCCCAAAATCTTTTTGGATTTTTAAAATTTTCTTATTTTTTTTGTATTTTGGGTGTTCACAAGATCTCATGATCATCCTCAAGTGAATCCATATCCTCAAAAAGTGGAGCAGCATTCTGTCTCTTCTCAATGCCATATTCTCAGCAGGGTCAGGTGAGTGGAATAAGAGTGGGTAAGAATCAATGTCCGATTCATGAGACAATGGGTTAGGCGGATGTGCACAAAAATTAGAAGGGAAGTCCTCTTGGAAAAAGGAAGGTGGATCGGCTAGAGAGTGTGAGAGAATTGCAAAGATCAGATTAAAATAGCACAAGTTGGCCATCTTCGAAACAAAAGACGGGATTGGGAGAGCACGAGGGTCAAGTCAAAAGATGTGGAGAAAAAGGTGCAAATGGCAGAAGTATCTAGTATGCTAAAAAGCAATCAAACAAAATGAAGACCCCCAGTTAACCAACTCAATGCATTGTGAAGACCGTGAAGGTTCGGTCAATTATCTTGTCAATTTTTAGAGTTTGGTGAGAATACAATCTATCAGAGTGGTTAAGCAAGCTGTTAGGAACCCAATGCTCCTAGGAGACTGTCCCAATCTCACAACTAGTTTTTCCTAGCCAGTATGGGTGCAGACCATTTACCGGCTAGTCGATCAGCCCACTCTGCTATGGAAATCCTGGATTGATTACCAGCTACCTTGTGAAGTCCTCATTGGAGAATAACTAATCACAATACAGTAGTCTGAAGAGAGTTCGGGTGTGGATCTATCCTAGTGTGCGAGACGCTCTCTCACTGTAGATAAATCAGACAAGGCGGGGGTTACTCTCCCCAAAATAATGATTTTTCCTTACAATTATTTTAGGGTCGAGTGATATTAGTAGTCCCAAATTTTGGCAGTTGTCACTTGTTTTAAATATTTTCAATAAATCGCCTAATGACTGTCGAATTTCCTTTTTAACTTATGTGAGTGAAAACAAGGAAGGAGATCAGAAATGCCATTGTCTTATTAAAACAATGATGCGTATAGGGGTAAGAGACGCGTACCTTTTCGCCAGCACTCTACATGCAGGGTGATCTGCGGAGAATTTAAATACGGGAAAATAAACTAACCTATATACAAATGCATGTTAAACGTCCTAATCAATAGCTTCTATTAACGACAAGAACAGGTTAATTTGACTAAGTCCAATTACGCTCTATTCTATAGGTACAGAAATTCTTATTTAAGGTGTTTGGACCTAATTAATTACCTGGCTAATTAAAGAAATCAATAAGTAGCTCACGAAATCCGAGTGAAACAAAGAAAAAGTAGATGATGAAAACAAAACTGGTGAGGTCCCCCAAGTGCATCGACACTTGGCAAAACAGACCCCACAACAAATGAATGTCCATTTACAAGAGTTCAAATGCTAGAAATAAAAAAAGTAAGTCTAAATTGAATTTTTTGCTTGGTCTCCTTCAAATCTTCTTGTCCTCTCACGCTCTCTTGCGGCTTGGCGAAGAATCAAGCCACCTCTGCTTCGCTTGGGTGCTTCAACTCTCCTAGGATCGCCTCCTTCGCTCCGCGGGCCCACATAATAAAAAGCAAGAAAGAATGTGTAAGAAACAGAATTATCAAATATGAGCAAGAAAAATGAAATAAATATAACGAATATGAACATTGGAATGAATATGGAAAAGTAAATACAAATAAGTACAACCAAGAATAGCATGTCAAAAAAGAAACCTCACTACCCTCACCATGCCTCCCCAGCAACGGTGCCATTTTGTTGAGCGAGAATCTCGAGGATTGGTTATTAATGATATAAAGTTGTCGTTGTGATCCCCAAAATTCTTGGCTCAAACAAACAAATTTTTTTCTCAAACCACAAAATTAATTACAAGAATAATGAAGCGAGAGAAATATTTGCTCCTTATTTACCTATATATCTTAAAGGATCGAACTCAAGGAGGATACAAATCCCAAGGGTTATTCAAATAATCAAAAATTCCGATTAAAAGAAAAAGGAAGTCTCAATGTACATTATGCTTGGTTTTTATTTTGATTTTTGCCCTTTTAAATTTTTATTTAAATTTTTTATTATCAGATTTTCAATTTTTAAATGATTTTAATTTTGCCAATTTTTAATTTCCAAAAATTGATTATTTTCAAAAACAAATGATTTATACCCGAAAGAAATGAAACCTTCTCTTTTTTTTAAATTATGACAAAAATGCTCAAAATACTCAAATAAAGTATTTTTATGTTTTTATGAATTTTATACTATTTTTTGTAAGTTTTTAGAGATTTTTTAGATTTTTTAGGATTTTAAAATGAATAAAATAGGGAAAAAAACAAGCAGTGAACAAACATGACTATTTTGCAATATAAAAACATGAAATGAAATCAAAAATTGCAAAAATTATTCCAATAAACTAAAGGAAATTATCTACACACATAAACTGAAATCTCTAATTTTTGATTTTTTTCTACAAACCTTTATGATTTTTATAAGATTTTGAGTATTTTACAATTTTTTTAAAAAGAATTAGTGCGTGAAACTTGCATAGAAAATTAAAGGCACAAAAAATAAACTAGTGTATTTTTTAGACTTTTTTTACGCAAAATTTGAAATTTTATGATTTTTCAAAGTGCAAAGAGGGAAATTGTGAAGTTTTTTATTTTGAATAATATCAAATTGTAATAAAATATAATAAAAAAATAATGAACATGCACATAACAGAAGTATACACAACTTTTTTACATTTTTCGGAGCAAATACCATACTTATTTATATGAAAAGAAACATGCAAAATAGAGTCTGGAAAATAATGTTTGAAATGCAAATACTTATTGTTCTTGCATAAATGAATAACTCAAAATAAACAGAGGGAAGAAAATGCAAATTACCCACATGGGGGAGTGTGTTGCACGTGCTAAAGCTCTAGCAGGGACTTTTCTGTAAATATGAAAACCATGGGGGGTCGATTTCGATTTGCCCAATATTTTTTAATACTCCTAGGGTTGTCTTCTATTTTTCTTCATTCACGAACCCAAAGCACAAGGGTATGGCATGTTGTTCTTCAGGAAGGGGGGCGCTATGGCTGTTTGTCTAAATTGCGGCATATGCAGCAAAGCACGCCCGGTGGCGAGGAGCTTCAATCGGTGAAGGGAATGGCGGTGTGACGCCATCGAAGAAGGTGACGGTCTGCGGGAGGACTCCAGCGGCGGAGGAAGGTTGATGGTGCAACAACGTTGGTGGGCTCCAGCGGAGGAGGTGATGAAGATCGACAGTCGACGATGGGCTCGAGCTTGCAAGGGTTGTACAATTTCGCGTGTGCGGTTGCGAGGATACGTGGTAGCAATTGACTCCTAGTGCTCGGGCGTTCGTCTACGGGGGTGGGGTGAACAAGCAGGTAGTCGATCCACCCCAGATTGCGGTGGCGGAGATGCGCGATGGTGGTAGCGAGCTCGTAGGTGGTGACGACTCCAGCAACGGCGGTGTGGGCTAAGCAGCCAGAGTTTAGGCTGGAGTGGCCCCAGGTGGACGGTAGAGGGGTTGGAAGAGATGGCGGCGACGTCGTTGGAAAAGATGGGCGGTGACGGCTGGAGTGTTGTCGCCCAATTTTTTATTATTTTCTACCTACAGAAAGTGTAAGAGAAAAAATGTATATATTTATATTTATTTTTTTATTATTTATTTTTTATTTTCATTATTTTTTTATTATTATTTTATATACTACAAAACAAATGTTAGGAAATATTTTTTTATTTTTTATTCTACATAAACCTAGGAGGACGCGAGCACGATGTCTCATTTCCAATTATTCGAAATGTGGAAATAAACTAAATGTGTAAACGTGATGCAGATCCAGTGATATGGAAGATGGACGCGGATCTCTGGTCACAGTGCATGACTGAGGTGGAAGATTACGTGAGAGAGAATGCGATTCGATGAGATAGAGGAAATGAGATGAATCAAAATCGAGGGAGGATTGAATCGTGATGGATGATTAAAGCTACGATTAAGATCCGCGATATAAAAAAAGACAATGAAATGCAAAAATTAAACTACGAGAATCCTAGATTAAAAATGAGAAAAATGGATCTGACCAATGGAAAAGGATAACGTCGTAATGCACTCGACGAAGGCCAACTTGCTGTCACCGCACAGCTCAGAGGCTAGGCACCCTTATGCGACAAGATTTGCTCTCGAAGATTGGGCTCCTCTCACCTAAGATTGATCAAGTGAGAATGAGGAAAGAGGAGCCAATTAAATAGAAAGAATATACATTTGAATTTCAAATTTTGAATGGAAGAAAAAATAATGAAGGATTTTAATGGCGGGATTAATAAAATAAAATAAAATGACTAAATTAAGTAAAATGAAATTCAGAATTAAATAAATTAATAAAATAATTAATTGGTAAAAATTAATTAGCCAACTTAATGGTGGTTATTTAAGGTATACATTGATATCGTATATACACAGTAGGTTTTCAAATCAAATAAATTAATAAATCAATCAATCAAAATTTCGTAATTATATTAATTTGATTAATTAATGTTAGATAATATTTTTTTTGGTTTTTATATAAGGAGGTTAATTTTATACATATCATCTATACATAATACACTTGTACAAATAAGGAAATAATTCTATAATATTTTTTATTAATATTTAGTTTTCTTTTATTTACTTTAAATTAAAGTAAATAATATTTACAATTATTAAAAATGTAATATGTTCAAAAATAAAATAAAATAATAAACACAATAAAAATTGGTAAAATTGCACAAACCACCCAAGAAAACTAATTTTTAAAGCGTAACTCCAAAAATTATGAATGGCAACTATTTTAAAGATAATTTAATTTAGAATACAATGGAAGTGAGTTTGATTTAATTCGAGTTCATATGGAGCCGAAATTAGTCCTTCAATTAATGCTTTACGGCTTTTTCCAAGTGTGGTTGCTTTTATTCTATAAATGATTTTATTTTGCAATTATTTTTATTATTTAGGGAATATTTTATTTACAACTTGTATTTTGAAATTTATTTAATTTGAGGTTAATTTATGTACAAAATAAATTAGTGTAAGTATACAAATATACACAGAAAAATATTTACAATCCATTTTTTTGGATTCTCTGATTAAGTACCCTATCTCCCCCTACTTTATTCCTAGTCGATTAGGACAAGTCTTGACCTTCTCTCAGGGTTTATGTCAACATGTATCTATTACATATACACAATCATCTTTTTTATTTTCTTTATTTTACCTTTATTTCTTTATTTCTTTATTTTAGGTTAAAATAACAATATATGTACAATATTTATACACAAATGCAAGTTATAAAGAATATGGAGTTAGTATTATATACATGTGTTTTATAAGGGATTTTAATTTAAAATAAATGAATAAAGATAATGAAATGAAGATTCATCCTCCTCCTATGCCTTACCTTTGCTAGTCCCTTAGCAAATACTTATTTGAAAGAAAAAGTTAATAGAAGAAAAGGAAAGGAAAAATAAAGAAATTTGGATAATATCGAGTATTAAACTTATCTTCATAAAATTGTAGTATGGTGCTCTCTTAGACCTTCGGATTATTAGTGTGGTGGAACCTTAATGGGAAATGGATATAAAACCTAACAGCCTCTAAGTTCCACAAGACTCCTATTCAGGTCTCCTCAACAGTCAGGTTCGAACAAATCTACATACACAAATTCTTATGACTATGAATCTGTACTTGTAAGTGAAATATAGCTCCCCATCACAAAAGTAGCAAAGAAACAGCCTCCCTCAACAAGGTAACTCTAGTCCCCCGGTCTACCAACTCGTTCCTCGAGGAGCGAGGATATTCCCTTCTAAGTTCAAGTACAACCAACTCAAGAAAAGGGGATGGAGAAAAGAATGGACGGTAACCAGTGTAGCTACCTATCCTTGGATGGATGACCAGTGTAGACAAGTCATCCATCTGCAAGCTTACAAAAATTTGACTTTGAAGCTCTTATTATTTTCTTTTTTTCTTTATCCTTGTATATACACTCCGGCCGGCATTTTACTTTTCAATCAAGCATGTCCACTTTTGGAGATTCTGCATTTTTTTCTTCTTTTTTTTTGAAAACATATACAAGGTGCAACTTGCACATAAGGATTTATTCCTCTTGAGCCAGTAGACTATCCCTCTTTTGAAGCATTATTGCAACACTACAACATCCTGTCTTTATACCTCAATGATACAAGATCAGGTTGAGATGTACAACCCTCCCTTGAGGAAGATGAGAGGTTCTGCCTACATGAACTATTCTCATATGCTACTCCAAGCCAAAAGATTCATCCTCCTCATTACCTCCTCCATGAAGAGCTACGTGTAGAGTGCTTGTCCAAGATAAGCCATGGTTTGAAAGAATCATGCATGTGTTGTTCAATATTCTACTTAGACTAATCAAGATGACATGTGAACATAGTTTTATGGAATCGTAGAATTAAGTTGCTAGGACCTGAAAATCCTTAACTCCATTTCTTATAAGGTTCCTCTAAAATTAAGTGGATTAAGGTCCAACTAAGCTTCATTTTTCATTTTTATTCCAGACTTAGTTTAAATGTCAATACTATCCTGAAAAATGCACATGCAAATGCAAGATATATGTACAATGAAAAAAGAAAACAATATATATTTATAGAAACAATTTTCTAATTTTGAACTTTTTTTTGGTTTTTGGAAAGGAAAAATGATGTATATGTGAAAAGAGATTTTTTGTTTGAATTTATGCAAATTTTTATAGACTTTTGGTTTTGTAGTTTTTTTAAAGGAAAAAGGGTTAGTAAAATATTTACAAGTATATACAAGGATTTTTTTTGTTTTATTTTTTGTTTTGTTTTGTTTCTTGTTTTTTTATTCTTTTTTTTGAAAGGTGATCAAAGTCTATATACACACACATATGGATTTTACGAATTTATATACATACCCCCAAAATAATCATTAAAAGTACGAGTTATGTCAAAAGTATATATACAATATATACAACACCGCCTATATTTAGCTCGAACTATTTCCTCATAGTGATCAGAGAGTGATGGAGGAAGACAACTCGTGCTAAGTATAAAAAGTGAAAAGACTCCTATGCTACAACGACTCAAAAAAAGATGAAAAGAATAGAAGTCGATGATCCCCTACACTTAGGATCAAGTAATCCTAAGTATAGAAGACTGTACAAAGGGGAAACCAATGAAGAGAATGTACGAACTCAACGGCTCGACTTGCCCCCCTATACTTAGGGTAGAATAGCCCTTAGTATAGAATATCAACAGTTGGGGGACAAATCGAGAGAACAGAAGAATAAAAACAAAAAGAGATGATATGAACAACATCACCCCCCATATTTAGGGTAGACTATCCCTAAATATATGCAATAATATGAGTGATGAACATGACGAATATGAACAACACAAATCATTCATCCCCAATACTTAGGATAAAGCACATCCTAAGTATAGCATATATACACACATGAAAAAAGGGTGAATGATAAAATGGGAGAAGAAAGAATGAAACAAAAGCATATAAAAAAGGTGTGGATGTACAAAGATCAAGAAGGTCGAAAGCAGACCTTCTTGCAAGATCGCTGAGGAATGGATCTAACAAGGTGTAGGTCGATATTGTGGTCATCATTAGACATAAACTGATCAGGAGTAACCAAGAATGTATCTTCAGCAGTCTCAGAGTGTGCAGGCACGAATCTGTCAGTTGTAGTAGCGTGGTCATGTCCTGCTTGGGAAGTCTCGCAAATATCAATGTAAAAAGGCAGGATTTCATTATCAGTAAAAAGTAAGATCAATTTCAGCCTGGCGAGTCTCTATTGGATCGCCATCTGCACCAAAAGGACCAAAGTCCTTTATAAAAGCAATCAAATCAAATTTGGCCTTATCAGTCTCATCTAAATCAAAGTGAATAGGAACATACTCATCAGTGAAAGTAGTCAAATAATGTTCGTCATGTCTAGTCTCAGAGTCTGCCTTCCAATTTTGGGTGTCTATTGTGTAAATCCCATGGATGTCATCAATGCATCACCATGTACCAAAAAGGGAAACTCCAATGTCTATGGTTTCCAATTCTTCCTCCTTGAAGAGGAATTCTTGGATCTTCGTATCATCCTATATACAAAAAGAATCTCTAATATTATCATCATGGTCAAGGTCCTTGTGGTTGGCTAACACATGCACGCTCTCATGGGATGCAGGTCTCTAGTCAGTAATGGGTGTAGTGATTTAACACATCACTCCCTACATCAAAAGGGAAGTGAATCTCTTGATCCATAATCAATAACTACTCCCGCAGAGGCGAGGAAAGATCATTCCAGGATGATAGGAGGGTGCTCCACAGGGGTGGATGTCTCCATGGGCAATACGACAATATCAAAAGTGAAGTTTATGCCATGAATGAGAATGACAACGTTTTCTAGAAACCTTAGGCCTCTTGATAGATCCATCTGCAAATTGAACTATCATCTTGGTTTTCTTGAGAGGCCCAAGATGAAGAGACTATACCATAGAGAAGGGTATTATATTGATTGAAGCACCGCCGTTAAGGAGAGTGTTTTCACAAGAATAGTCAGAGATGGAGCAACTCACAAGAGGTGTGGTAGTGTTCCCTTTCTTAGAATGTGGACGGTGAGAGATGGCGTAGGCAGTGGTCATGGTCAAGATGTGACACTCAGATCTGCTCCTCTGCTTTCTCTTCTTGTGTTGAGGAGCAGATAAATGTGTCATGGCCTGGTGAAGTGGGGCTTTATTGATCTCATGAAGGGTGGCCACCACTTCAACTTCAGTCAATATTTTTTGAATTTTTGGACCTCCTCCATACAAGGGAGGAGATCAGAATCAACATATACACAAGGATTGCCAAGAGCAGTATGTACAATTGCATCCTCGGGGTCGAATTTGGGACATGTGGTGAATGATTGTGTGGGAAAATGGTTTGGCATGGGTGCCCTCTCCTTACAACATGAACCAACAATGTGTCTCACGAAATCTATTTGGATTTTTGAATTTTTCTTATTTTTTTGTATTTTGGGTGATTGCAATCTCTATTTATTATCCTCAAGTGAATCCATATCCTCAAATAGTGAAGTAGCATTCTGGACCTTCTCATGGCCATATTCTCAGCAGGGTTGAGTGAGTGGAATGAGGGTCGGTGAGAATCAAAGTCCGATTCCTCAAACAATGGGTTAGGCGGATGTACACAAATATCTGGAGGAAAGTCCTCCTAGAAAAGGAAGGTGGATCGGATGGAGAGTGCAAGAGATCTGTGAAGATCGAATTAAAATAACTCCAGCCGGCCATCTTCAAAATAAAAGATGGAACCCGGAGAGCACGAGGGTTAAGTCAAAAGATATGGAGAAATAGGCGTAAATGTGCAGAAGAATCAAGTATGCAAACAAGAAATCAAAAACAATACAAACCCCCAGTTCACCAACTTAACGCAATGTGAAGACCGTGAAGGTTTGGTCAATTATCTTGTCAATTTTTAGAGTTTGGTGAGAATACAATCTATTAGAGAGGTTAAAGCAAGCTGTTAGGAACCCAATTCTCCCAAGAGATTGTCCCAATCTTACAACTAGTTTTTCCCAACTAGTATGGGTGCGGACCGTTTACCAGCTACTCGATCTGCCCACTCTGTTGTGGAAATCCCGGACCGATTACAGGCTACCCGGTGAAGTCCTCACTAGAGAACAACTAATCACAAGACAGTAGTCTGAAGAGAGTTCGGGCGTGGTTCTATCCTAGTGTGCGGGTTTCTTTCTCGTTGCAGATAAATCAAACAAAGCGGGGGTTACTCTCCCCCAAAATAATTATTTTTTCTTACGTTTATTTTAGGGTCGAGTGATATTAACAGTCCCAATTTTTGGCAGTTGTCACTTGGTTTGAATATTTTCATTAAATCGCCTACCGATTATCGAATTTCCTTTTTAACTTATGTGAGTGAAAACAATGAAGGAGATCGGAAATGCCAATGCACGATTAAATACAATGATGCATGCAGGGGTTAGAGATGCTTACCTTTTCGCCAGCACTCTACATGTAAGGTGATCCTCACAGAATTTAAATACAGAAATATAAACTAACCTATATGCAAATGAAGTAAAACATCCTAATCAATAGCTTCTATTAACGACAGGAACTGGTTAATTTGACTAAGTCCAATTATGCTCTATTCTATAGGTCCATAAATTCTTATTAGGGTGTTTGAACCAAATTAATTACATGGCTCAAGAAAATCAATTAAAGCAATCAATATGTAGCTCACGAAATTCGTCTGAAACAAAGAAAAATAAGGCGATGAAAACAAAACGGCGAGGTCCCCCAAGTGCACCGGCACTTGGAGAAACAGACCCCGCAACAAATTAATGTCTGTTTACAAGAGTTCAAATCGTAGAAATAAATAAAAGAAAGTCTAATTTAATTTCTTTGCTCGGTCTCCTTCAAATCTTCTTCTCCTCCTCCCAATCTCTCCTGCGGTTTGGTGAAGAATCAAGCTATGTATGCTTCGCTTGGGTACTTCAGCTCTCCTAGGATTGCCTCCTTCGTTTCGCAGGCGCTCGCAAGAAAAAAATAAAGAATATGTAAGAAACACAACTATCAATTATGAGCAAGAAGAATGGAATAAATCAAGTGAATATGAACAGTGGAATGAATGTAGAAAAATAGAAACAAACAATTATGTACAACCAAGAATAATAGGTCAAAAGAGAAACCTAACTACCCTCATCGTGCCTCCCCGACAACGGCGCCATTTTATTAAGCGAGAATCTCGAGGACCGGTTATTAATGATATAAAGTTGTCATTGCGACCCCCAAAATTCCTTGCTCAAACAAACAAATTTATTTTTTTTCTCAAGCTACAAAATTAATTACAAGAATAACGAAGCGAGAGAAAATTTTGCTACTTACTTACTTGTATAGCTAACAACATCGAACGCATGGAGGCTACAATTCCTGAGGGTTATTCAAATAATCAAAAAATCTGATTAAAAGAAAAAGGAAGTCTCAATGTACACTATGCTTGGATTTTGTTTTGATTTTTGCCTTTTTATTTTTTTTATATATTTTTTAATAACTAATTTTCAAATTTTTAATGATTTTAATTTTGTAAATTTTTAATTTTCAAAAAAATGATTATTTTTCAAAACAAATTATTTATACCCAAAGAAATGAAATAACAATGCCTAAAATTATTCGAACAAAATATTTTTGTGTTTTTATTATTTTTTTACTTTTATAGTAATATTTTAAAGAACTCTTTAGGATTTTTAAAATGAATAAAAACAGGGAAAAAAGTAAACAGTGAACAAACATGACTATTTTGCAATTTAAAAATATGAAATGAAATAAAAAGTGCAAAAATTATTTTTCCTATAAACTAAAGGAAATTAAAACATAGGAACTGGAATCTCTATTTTTGGATTTTTCTATGATTTTTATAAGATTTTGAGTATTTTGCAATTTTTTTGGAATTTAAAAAGAATTAGATGCGTGAAGTTTGCACAGAAAATTAAAGGCATAAAAAATAAACTAATCTAAATTTTTTGGACTTTTCTTTACGTAATATTTGAAATTTTTACGATTTTTCAAAATGCAAAAAGGGAAAATTGCAAAGTTTTTTCTTTTTTAATAATATCAAATTGTAATAAAATGCAATGAAAAAATATACAATGAACATGCTCATATAATAAGTATACACAAAATTTTGTACAATTTTCAGAGCAAATACCACATTTATTTTAATGAAATGACACATGTAAAATAGAGTCTAGAAAAGAATATCCGAAATGTAAATATTTATTGTTCTTGCATAAATGAATAACATGAAATAAACAGAGGGAAGAAAATGCAAATGACCCACAGGGGGCATGCGCTGCACGTCCTTAAGCTATGTGGGGATCTTTTTATAAATATGAAAACCTTAGGGGCTGATTGCAATTTGCCCAAACTTTTTTAATACCCCTAGGGTTGTCTTCTGGTTTTCTTCATTCATAAACCCAAAGCACAAAGGCATCGCCTGTCGTTCTTCAGGAAGGGGGTGTCGTGGCTGTTGGTCCAACTGGTGCAGCGTATGCGGTAGAGCGTGTGCGCTGGTGAGGAGCTTCAATCAGTGGAGAGAATGGTGGTGCAACGTCAGCAGAGAAGGTGACGGTCTGCGGGAGAACTCCAACGACGGAGAATGTTGATGGTGTGGCAACGTTGGTGGGCTCCAGTGGAGGAGGTGGTGAGGATCGGTAGTTGACGATGGGCTAGAGCTCGTGGGGGTCATGCGGTTGCGAGGACTCACGGTGGCGATCGACTCCAGGTGCTCAGGCTGTCGTCTACTGAGGTAAGGCGAGCTCGTAGGTGGTCGATCTGCCCCAGATGGCGGTGGCAGAGATGCGCAACAGTGGTAGCGGGCTCGCAGGTGGTGACGACTACAACAACGGCAATGTGGGCTAAGCAACCACAGTTTAGGCTGGAGCATCCCCATGCGAACGGTGGAGGGGATGGAAGAGATGGGGGCGATGTTGCTGGAAAAGATGGGCGGCGATGGCTGGAGTGCAGCTGCCCAATTTTTTTATTTTTTATCTACAAAAATGTAAGAGAAAAAATGTTTTTATATATATCTATTATATTAATTCACTTATATATTATTATTATTTATATCCTATTGTAGAATAAATGAAATTACTAAGATGGATGTGTGGACACACACATAAAGATCAGATTCGGAATGATGCAATCAGAAAGAAAGTTGGTGTAGCTACGGTCGAGGATAAGATGCAAGAAAATCGCTTAAGATGGTTTGGTCATTTGCAAAGAAGATCAACGGATGCACTAGTTAGGAGATGTGAGTGTTGGGATGTTGAGCCGACTAAGAGAGGGTGAGGACTTCCCGAGAAGTGTTGCAAAGAGACTATACGAAGGGATCGTAGTTTTTTGGATATAAGCCCGGGATTGACCCAAGATAGATCTAAATGGAGGCAAAGAATCCATGTAGCCGACCCTACTTAATTATGGGAAAAGGCTTTGTTGTTTTTGTTGTTGTATTTTTATATCCTGCAAAACAAATGTTAGGAAATATCTTTTTTTTATTCTGCACAAACACAGGAGGATGCGAGCACATCGACTCATTTCCAATAATTCGAAATGCAAAAATAAACTACATGTGTGAACGGGATGCATATCTAGGAATATGGAAGATGGACCTGGATCTCTGGTCACCGTGCGTGATCGGAGGTGGAAGATTGCGTGAGATATAATGTGAATCGATGAGATAGAGGAAATGAGATAAATCGAAATCGAGAGCGGATTGAGTCGTAATGTATGATTAAAACTACGATTAATATCTATATCTAAAAAAATGAAATGCATAAATTAAACTACGAGAATCCTAGATTAAAAACAAGAACTCTCACCTATGGAAAAGGATAGCACCGTAATGGCCTCGACGAAGGCCAACTCACTGTCATCGGATGGCTCGGAGGCTAGGCACCCTTCTACGATAAGATTTGCTCTCAGAGATTGGGCTCCTCTCACCAAAGATTGATCAAGTGAGAATGAGGGAGAAGGAGCAATTAAATATAAAGAATATAATTTGAATTTCAAATTTTGAATGTAAGAAAAAAATAAGGAAGTATGTTAATGGTGGAATTAATAATTTGAATTGAATAATTTAAATAGATTAAAAACAAATTTGGAATTAAATAAATTAATAAAATAATTAATTGATAAAAATTAATTAGCCAACTTAATGGTGGCTATTTAAGGTACACAATTAAATCATATACATGGTAGGTTTTCAAATCAAATAAATAAATCAATCAAAATTTCTTAATTGTATTAATTTAATTAATAAATGTTAGATAATAAATTTTTTGTGGTTTTTATATAAGGAGGTTAATTTTATACATACCATATATATAATGCACATTATACACATGTACAAATAAGGAAATAATTTTATAATTTTTTTATTAACTTTAATTTTCTTTTATTTACTTTAAATTATAGTAAACAATATTTACAATTACTTAAAATATAATATTTAAAAAATAAAATAAAAAATAAATAAATTAAAAATGGTAAAGTTACACAAACTACCCCACAAAACCTATTTTTCAACCGTAACTCCAAAAATTATGAAATCACAGCCATTTTAAAGATAATTTAACTTAGAATATAATGGAAGTGAGTTTGATTTAATTCGAGTTCATATGGAGCCATAATTGGTCTTTCAATTATCGCTTTATGGCTTTTTCCAAGTGTGGTTGCTTTTATTCGTACATGATTTTATTCTGCAATTATTTTTATTATTTAGGGAACTTTTTTATTTACAATTGTTGCTTGGAAAATTATTTAATTTGAGGTCAATTTATGTACAAAATAAAATAGTGTAAGTATAAAGATATACACAGAAAAATATTTACAACACATTTTTTTGGATTTTCTGATTAAGGACCCTATCTCCCCCAACTTTATTCCTAGTCGATCAGGTCAAGTCTTGACCTTCTCTTGGGGTTCGGGTCAGCCTATTTCTATTACATATATATAGTCCTCTTCTTTTTTCTTTATTTTCCTTTTTTTCTTTATTTGTTTATTTTAGGTTAAAATAATAGTATATGTTCAATATTTACACACAAATACAAGTTAGAAAGAATATGGAGTTAGTATTATATACTGGTGTTTTATAAGGGATTTTAAGTTAAAATAAATGAATAAAGATGATGAAATCTAGATTAATCAAAACCGCACACAATGTTATAATATAATGAGAGAACTTATTTGCTGAAAGATGTAGGTGGGGACCTTTGTCAAAGAGCATGTACTCAAAATATTTGGGTACCTTTCTGAGTCGGAAACCCTAAGAGCTGACATGGATGTAGATACACTGGTTGAATTCATTCTGTTGTCGCTTCCTAAGTCTTTCAACAACTTTGTTGTCACGTTCCACATGAGCAAAGTTGATTATACTAACGATGGGTTATTGGCTGCATTAAAGTCTGTTGAAGACGTAATGAGGAAGGATGGCCCCTCTAGCGGTGCAATGGTTGCTCAAGTCAAAGGAAAGTGCAGTCGGAAGCAAGTTCTCAAAAGGGCTCGTCCCAGAAGAGAAAGAAGAAGAGTCAAGGCATTGGATCATCTTCCAATGAATCCATGTTGATTGCATCGAAGAAAACTAATGTTTGACACCACTGCAAGAAGCTGGGCACTGAAGGTGTAATTGTCCAGAATACTTGAAGTCTGCCGAGAAAGATAAAGCCCCTGCAAGTTTGAAATCTACTTTCATCATTGAAACTAACTTTCTCTTTGGACAAGAAGGAAGTTGGGTTGTTGATTATTATTCTTCTGTTCATGTATGTAATTTGTTGCATCTATTTCAGAAAACTAAAATCTTGATGATGGGGAGAGAGTCATCCAGATGGGATCTGATGCAAGTGTTGTAGTAGTCGCCGTCGAGACCTGATGACTATCATTGTCTAGTGGAAGAGTCCTTATACACAAAGAGTGTCTTTATGTACCTGAAGTCATAAGGATTTAATATTTGTATCTAAACTTGTTAGAAGTGGATATTCAATCCTTTTCTACAATAAACTAGTCATAAATCATTATGATAAACATATTGCAGATGGCATTTTGACTTTTGGTGGACTCAATGAATTGTGCATTAATGAACATGTCATGAATGTTACTACCACTTATAAAAACCCTAAAAGATCCGGGAGGAGGGAAATCATTCGAATATGATTTGGTATAAAAGGCTTGGTCATTTATATATTGATAGGATCATAGATTGATAAAAGATGGACCCTTAGATTTTGTCTAGGTTCAATCTTTGCCTACATGCGAACATTGTATTCAAGGTAAAATGACTACGATGCCTTTTAGTAACAAGGTTACACGATGAAAAGGTATTATTGACCTAATACATACTGATGTATGTGGTCCCTTCAGTACCACGACTCGAAATGGATATCAGTATTATTTGACGTTTACTGATGACCATTCATGATACAGGTTTATCTTCCTGCTACGTCATAAATCTGAAACCTTTGAAAATTCAAAGAGTTCAAGGCTTTGGTTGAGAACCAAACCAATAGGAAGATCAAACAAATTCGATCTGAACGAGACGGCGGGTACCTCTCAAAAGAATTCAAGGAATACCTTGAAGAGAATGGAATTGTCTCTATTCCAATTCCTCATGGAACACCCCAACTTAATGGCGTTGATGAAAGACGCAACGGGACTATCATGTATATGGTCCATTCAATGATGAGCAAAGCACATTTACCACTTAGTTTTTGGGGATATATAGTAGAGACTGCAATATATATCCTAAAAAAGATTCCTAGTAAGTTTGTGCCTATGACTCCTCATGAGCTCTGGTATGGAACCAAACCCAATGTTAAACACTTGAGGGTTTGGGGTTGCTTGGTTCATGCAAAGAACGTGGATGCAAGTAAGCTAGAATCTTGCTCTCGTGAGTGCTACACTTCATTGGATATGTTATAGATAGTATTGGATACCGGCTTTATGACCTTGTGACCCAGAAAGTATTCGTCTCTAGAGATGTGATATTTCTGGAGGATGACTTCCTTAAGGTTAAAACAAAAATAAAGTAGAAGAACTCATTGAATCCCCTGAGGATTCTAAGCTTCTTGAACTAGAAAATGAAGAGATAAATAAAGATAAAACACCCATACCTCTTTGAAGGAGTTCGAGGGTTGTTACACTGATGAATCCACGATTCATTAACATTCTGTCTGCTTTTTGTCTTAAAACCCTTAACAAAATACATGTAAATATAAATTAAATCCCACTTTTTAACAAAACCTTAGTTATGAATAAAAATAGACTTTTATGCATTAAAATCATGCAAATAAATAAAAGAATAAAAATAAAAGAAAATAAAAACAAAGGTAAATTGTAGATATGTATATATGTACAATGTGACTTGTAAAATAAATATAGCTGAAAGATATATTTATAACCTAATCCCCGAGACCAAGTCAACACGGATTGGTTGAAAAATATATAGGTAGGGGGAGATAAGGAAGAAAACAAATAAAAATAATTAATTTCACATCCCAGACAATGTCCATTAATTATCCAATAAATTCCAAAACTTTAAAGATTTTTAGTTAATTCATATGTATATTTTTCACCAAACTCTTTTCCTAATTATTTCTAAAAATTTATAGAAAAATATAAAAATAAGTTAAAAATATTACCTCGTATATATGCCAAGAAATCTAACTTGCAAATTCTCAAAATCCAAACTTCCGAACATCATAACTTTCTCATACAAACTCCAATTTCACTCTACTCACCTTTAAAGTTCACAAAATAATATTCTCTAATAAATGAAGGTGATTTCACTAAAATCAGAGTTGGTTTGCAAAAAGTCGATTTTTGGATCTAACCACAACTGGGTTTCTAGGCTATCTATTTTATTTAAAACATTTTATTTATTATTTTAATGATTTTTATAATTTTTAATTATTTTCTTGAAATTATATTTTAACCCTAATTTGTTTCATAATTTTTGGAGATTATTTATTATTTTAAATAAATCAAAAACCCTAATTTATAGGTCTAAATGAATTATACATATTTATATACTTATTTATCAAAATCCTTAAATTAATTTATTAAAATATACAATTATTATATACTTTATTTATTAACCTCATAAATAAAAAATATTAATTTAATATACTATTTAGTAATTCATTAAATTAAAAATAGAAAAACCTATTTATTAGGTATTATTTAAACTTATTTCTTAATAGAATATTTACATTTCGTAAAATAATTATTACTTACCAAAACTAATTATACTATAATTTAGCTAATTTAATTATCTATATTTTCCATTTTTATATCTATTTAAAATAATGCTATTTACTATTTAATCCCTATTTAATAAAGGATTTCTTTAACCTGGCCAAATAGATTCTGACACGTGTCAGTGCCTTGGACTTTCTTCCCCAAGAAGCTAGACTGGCGAGTTTGTTCCAACCACCGGACTTTTCCTTTTTCTCCAAGTTAACTCCTAACCTCCTTCTCCATTCTAAACCCTCGGTTATACCTCTAACCAACCTCTCTCACGCACACCCTTGATTTTCCAACAAACCTCCATTTATCATATATAAAATCACCTTAAAGATCACTATTTTCAACTAATCGATCCTAAGCTACAGCTTCCAGTTCACCCATGGCCGACCATCCAACTTCTCCGTCACTTCCCGGCCACCTCCACCTGTGAAAGAGCTTTGTGGCCCTCTAGCGTGGACAAGGGTACATCAGAGGAGTTGTTCCAAGGCTCCATCACCTTGCATCATTGTCATCGCTCCACGCCAAGCTCCGAGAAGACCTCTCATCGAGCTGCTACAAGAAGGTCCTACACCTTCGATTTCACAGGTTAATCATCCATCTTTTCTTATTCTAATTATCTAATTGCATGCCTCATTTAGCTTAACTAATTATGTTATTAGGAACCTCTAATCATCTTGTTAGACGCCTACCTCTAAATCCTCTCAACCGTGATTCAATTTACTCCAAATCGTAATCAGTTCCTTCCATTTTTCACTACTATATATTTCTCTGGAAATCATTTGTTAGATCTGCAAATTTTGAGTTTATTGGTCGATTTGTGTGCAAATCGAGCATCAAGATATCCCTTTGCAGGTCCATCTTACATCTGGAGCATCCACTACTCATTTCGGTATCAAAACTTGGACGTAAGATTGAATCAGGGATCTTCCACAACAGCTGCTAGACTTGTTGACCAGCCATCTTCATCGACACTTAGATGCTGTGCTCTGCCATCTCCAGAGCTCCTCACATACAGGCGAGCTCGAGGGGTGAAGGCATCACCACTCTGGCCCTGTCGAAGGTTCCAGAACGTCGCCGCTCGCTGGTGGTAATTCGTCGAAGGGAGCACTGTCGTCAATCGCAGGAGGCAGCTAAAGAACCTCAAGAATGCCAGAACCTACAGGTGCCCTCCACGTGTTTTGAGCCAACGGTCCAGATCGAAAGGCAACTTCTAATCTCTGCCATTGATCGTGAATGGGTGAAAATTTTGCATGCTAGACCCAGTGAAGATCTAAAATTCCAGCCGCTCCATATATTTCCTGATATTACAGTTAGGTCCCTACGTAGGGACCTAAATGCAATACTTTTACTTTTCTTGTAGTTTAGTCCTTGAGCAGGGACCATTTTGTAACAGACATATAACTTTTTCATGCATTTGTACCCCTAGGCTGTAGGGGTGTTTTGGACATCAGTCTTGTTGTATTTTCTTCCCAAATTATAGGGTAGTTTCATAACTACCCAAGAAATGTTTCTTGTATTTTTTCACGAGTTGTCATCGCATCATTTCTTCGATTTGAATTTTGTAATATTGAATCAGTTTAGTACTTTTATTGAGTCTTTTGTAAAATCCAAAATATAAAGATTTTTTCGGGATTTCTTTCTTTCATCTTAAACTGAAATTGAAATATTATGCTTCCTCGAGTTCGATCCAGGCATACTTACCTGGATAAATAATATAGTGTAGATGAAATAGGAGAGAGAGAAAATCATTTTCTTTACCTCTCTCCTATTTCTTTGATTTTCGTTTGATCAACGTGGCTTTTGATTTAGTGGTTTTCTACAACCGACAACATTTTAGCATTTTAACTGCTATCAAAAGCTGCATTATCAAAATGGTGTCGTTGCTGGAAAGCATTATTTTTACATCGGTTACTGACCTAATTTCGAAAATTTCGATTATTCTTGGTTTTACAGTTTTTGAGTCTTTTTTCGATTTTCGTGTGATTTTTGTTTTACAGCTTTTTCTTCGATTTTTACAGTTTTTGTTTACAGCTTTTTGAGTTTTTATTTTTTAACTAATTTTTGCAGGGCATGTAGGTTCAGCCAGCTTCCTCGGAAGCCGATATAGTTCAAAGTGTAGAGACCGACCCCTTCTCTCACGGGTCAGTTGCAGAGGATAGAATAAGTTTTTTCTTCTTTTCTTGTAATATTCTTGTAAAGAAACTAAGGGCACTTGCCCATGTTTTGTATTTTGTAGAAAGGGGCCTCGTAAGGGCATCCCGACTTATATCTCCCCTCCCTTTTTATCGGGGTCTACTTCACCGAGTGTCGTGCATTCAGGGGAGCAAGGCCCCCACCGTAGTTTTTTTCTCTCGCATCGCCGGTTTTCCGCAGTTTTTCATGAGGCTAGGTGCATGCTTAGGTGTTTTTTCGATTTTCGATTTTTTTCCTATCTGCTTGCGCCTTCGTAGTTAGTTACATGACTCATAACATAGGTGCATATTTTTTTAGGGTAAAGATAAAAAAATATAAAAAATCATTAGACGTTTTTATGAAAAAATTAAAAAAAATAGAAAATCGAAAATAAAACCGGGACTGCTTAAATATCTGACCCTAAAAGAAACTAAGGATCATTTGCTTTAGGAGAGTAATACCCGCACTTCAACTATAGGTACATTTTGAGATGATCGTGAGTGAGGGACGACACTTAAGGTTAGAACCAAAGTCCGGATTTCCTTAGGAATATTACTTACTCCATACACCTAAACATTGTTCTTTAGTGGGTACTCTCGGGTAGCCGGCAATGATCCGAGTTTACATAGCACAGTGGGGGGTTTAGAGGACTTTGTGTAAGGCTATGTCCTCAAGTAACAGGGGTAGCCACAAATGACGCGTACTTACCCCCATACTGGCTGAGAAAAAACGGTTTTCTATAAGGATTCAGGATAGTGTTTCGGAGAGATTTCGGGCACCTATCAGCTCATGTTAATTTGTAAAAATACTTGTATGACAAAATAACCCTAAAACCAATAAGATAAATGACCGAGCTCTTACGGTCATCATCGGGTTGTGCTGGTGAATATGGGGTTTTCTTTGAGTTTGCTTGTGAGGTGCGAGTTACCGCGTCTTATACGCCTTCTCCCATCTCTCTTGATTTGGTATTGTGCTCTCCCGATCATTCAATTGATATCGAAGATGACGACTCGGCAACTATTTTGCTCAGACTCCATGAGCTCTCAATCTTTCACCATCCGTCATACGTCTTCACAGACTCAGGATGACCCTCTTACCAAGTCGGTCCCATCTGATCCCGAGGAGAGTCAGACCAAGAATCCCTCGCCTCCCAACCCATCTTTTAAGGTAGACCCCCGCCTCAATTTATCGTCACTTTCTCCAGCTGATTTTTCTCTAAATTCTTGTGAGAAGTTTTCCTTTCCAGAAGATTTGAAGCAGATGGCTTGTGGGAAGGGACCAGCGGAAGAGAGATTATCTGAGGAACATCATGCTGATGGAAGACCGGATTCAGCCGCAGATATCACAATCGAGATTCTCGATACTTTACAGCAGATGAATCTTCATGTTTGAGAGCAGTTCAGAGTCCTGAATGAGTTCTGAGTTGAGATCACTACGCTCAGAGCATGATCCAGGAACCCACTACCGTCTGCCGTAGTTACCGTGACACTCAGAGATGAGTATGACCCAGGTGCCAAAACTCTACATCATTGGATTCGGTTGCCACTGAATCAGGGGCCATACGAGTTACTTTCGTCATTCATCTCACTGCTTTCCAAGTTCTATGGGAATGCTGCAGAGGAACTGTTTACCTTCTTGTAACAATTTGAGATGATCTATGGAATGCTGAATCACCTTAGAGTTACGCAGAAGGCCGTTCACCTCAAAGATTTCCCCTTTGCCTTAGCTGATAAGGTGCTTTACTGGCTCAGTCATTTGGGGAGAGAGATTTCTACGTGGACTGACCTGAAGTCCACATTCCTGTGTAAATGTTTTCCTCTCGGATGGACGAACATGGTGAAGAGTCAGATCTCCAACTTTACTCAGTTGCCAAACGAATCATTCCACGAGGCATGAGATCGATTCAAGGATCTTACTAAGAGATGTCCTCATCATGAGAATCCATTGAAGGTGCTTGTTCAGAATTATTTTGGAGGACTCCAGCCAGATATACAGGGGCTTGTAAGTGCCGCATGTGGTAGCAACTATCTGAATCGGGATTTCGAGTCTCTCTGGTCCATCTTTAAGGGGATGGTAGAAAACTCGAGAGTCGATGACTCTACTCGGGCATTCCAAAAGGCCCCTCAACTACCACATCACCGAGAGCATCATAAGGTGGCAAACATTTCAGACTCTGAATCGAATACCAATATGGGTTATATCAGCGAGAAGTTTACATTGGTAGACGTGATTCAAAAGCAAGTTCAGGACTTGCAGCCGCTGCGAGAGTTGGAGAAACTCTCATCTCTGCCTCAATAGCTGAGTAATCTAACAAAGAAGGTGATAGAACTGCAGCTTCAGTATCAACAAACTCAAGCTTCTTCGACCGCACAACCTACTCGGAGATCTTTACCCGCTCCGCCCACCTGACAGATCCATTTCATCCACAGCGAGCCAGAGATTCCGCAGATTGATTGGCCTGAGGACCAATCTCATGCCAATCCCAACCATATCACCAGCCTGGGAGACATTGATATTGAGCCTCAAGCAACTCTTGAGATCAATGGAATATGGTACGCTCTGATTCAGCCAGCCTCACAGTATACTTCTCCGAGCGTACATCACCAGCAGCAGCCGTATCATTATTCACAGCATAGACGTCAACGCTATCAGTACCGACAATACTACACTCAGCAACAGTCTCACCAGAACGTCTATCAAAGACCACATTTTGTTCATCATCCTGCTCCGCAATCATAGCTCAACTATCATCATCAGCAGCAGCAACAATCTCCATATACGCCACAACAATCTCCAAAGCAGTATGCTCCGCAGCAGCAGATGCAGTGGAAAGAGAGAGCCGAGAGCCAGGGTTACCGTATTGAACCAGAATCATCTTTGTAAGCCCTGGCACTGAACCAGATCATGGAATCTTGGACATGCTAAGAACGCTCCAGATCGCGTACAAGACTGAGACGGAGCTGGTTAACCATCGTCTGGATGAGTTAACCGCTCCCAAGACCACTCTTTCCGCACATCTTCAGATGAACCCGAACAACAAAAGGAGGCACCCAGATCAGGTAGATGACACAATAGGTACGATCTCTTTTCTTGAATTTTTATCTAGCTTCATTCGTCTCAGGAGCGGTAGATCACCACAAGCACTTGGTCAGGGGGAGGAGATGGCACAAGGAAAGGAGCAAGAGAAAGACCATGACACATATCCTAAGGAGGAGAACCGCAACAATAGGGATCAACCACTTGATGGTCAGGGAAAAAGGAGCGATGTTGTGACAGTCTATATGGACTTAGGCGAATCAAGCGATGACACCACTTCGGGCCATGAAGACACGCCCGAAGCTGATATGTCCTTTCCTGTTTTAGAGAGTTTTGTAGATAGTTTTGAAACTCTCGATATACAAGCTGATCCAAATTGCAATAAAAAAGATAAATTTTGTTCCCGAGCTTGTTCCTTTTCCCGATGATTTGTATGGAAAAAGAAATGAAAAAACACAAAAAGAATGTTGTTACTCATGTGACTGATCGTCTATTAAAAGATCACATCTTTCTGAAGATTCCATTCACGATGCCTTGGATCATTTTCCTATGCTCAAGAATCAGTTAAGGAACAGATGTACAACACATATGAAAAAGAGATCACGAGTTGAGATAAAATGTATTGACCAAGGCAACTTCGTGTGCTATTCGGAACAAGGTACCAAAGAAGAAGAGAGATTCTGGAGCTCACTATGTTACATGTCAGATTGAAGATGCCACATTCCATCGTACTCTCTTAGATAATGGTTCCTCGATCAATTTACTTCCATCCTCTTTGCTTGATAAGCTCAACCTAGGTCCTCTCTACAAATCACGAGCGATACTTTAGTATGCATATTGATCTTTGAAGAGACCTAGAGGTGTGCTGAGGAACATTATCGTAACCGTTCAGGGCTTGCAGTTTCCAGTGGACTTTACCATCCTAGACATGATGTGCCCGACGTAGTTATATCTTGCTCCAATCATTCTCGGGAGATCCTTCTTGCATACAACAAGAGCACTCTTTGATTATGATGCTGGGAGAGTATCATTCTGTACAGATAATGGAGAGATACACATTGAGATGGAGAGAGAATGTAGCAGTCCCATTTCAGTATTGTCATTTATACCAAAGGATTCTAGTCTTGTAGAGCATTGTCAACACATAGATGGGACACAGTCTTTTGATCTTTAGAGCATTTATTTCGATACCCATGATATCCTACGGGAGGATAAGGTAAATCACATGGTACCTAGTTCTGCAGATAATTGTTCATATACAGATACAAAGATCACATCAGATCCAAATGAGCAGTTAGTAGCAGTAGACATCTCAGTGCTGCAGATTGAGAGTACACATATTCCAGCACGACAGTCAGTTGATTATATATTATAGATAATTCAATCTATTCAACATAGAGAGTTGGATGGTGTACTGCTTATACATATAGACACCTATTGTCATTCGACTCTAGAGATGCATACTTCAGAAGAGAGAGCTATGTCACATGCAGAGTTCATTTACAGAGATGGCTCTACTTGTTCAGCCAAGGATCGGAACGCACAAAAAAGCATAAGATTCAGTACGACCCTACTTGATGTGATCTACTTTGTACAGGATGCATGACTACTCTTCCACGTCATCTCATCCTGTACAGAGACCTGTGAAGACATTCGATTTTCTGGAGTACGCACCTATATATTCTTTGTAGATCACAATCGTCCCCATTTTTGTTCGTCTTCTATTCATAGGATACCATATCCTAAGTATAGTGGGGACCGATTGCCCGTTGAATCTCGTTTTCGATTTTTGATATTTTTACTTTTCTTTTGTATATCCTTTCTTTTACTCTAATCACTAGTCCCTAATTTTGGTCACTCTTTTCTATACTTAGGATGCTTTATCCTAAGTATAAGGGGACCGATTGATTTCGATGATTTCATTTTTTCTCTTTTTGTTCTTTCGGTTGTATATTCTTTTTCCTCAGTCACCTCATATTTGTTCCACTATACTTATGATAATCTGATTGTAAGTATGGGGGTGATTGACTTTACATCACTTATTCTTTTTCACACACTTTACTTAGAATGAGTTATGTCCTCCTTTTTCTCTTTTAACCCTATGAGGACACAACACAAGCTAAGTATAGGGGTGTGTATATATTGTATATATACTTTTGTCTATAACTCGTATTTTTATGTATTTTCTATATCTATAAAATCCATAAAAAGTGGACGAGGGTAATTTAAAATCCACCTATTAAATTAAATTATCTATAAAATCCTTGTAAATAAGTAAAATATGTTTAAAATCCTTATTTAAAATCCTTAATTTAAAATGTGTATTTAAAACACTTATTTAAAATCCTATATATTAAAATATGTGTAAAATTCACGTAAAACTTGTAAAATACCTTGTTTATAAATCTTGTAAAATCCATTAGTTATTTAATCCAAATAAATTATGGCTAATTTATCTTATCAAATTCGTGTACATAAAATTGTTTATAAAAGTCACAAAATTCATAAAAATGTAAAGTCTAAAATCCATAAATAAATACAAAATCCTTCAAATCCTCAAAAAATGAGTAAAATCCAGAAAATATACTTCACAAAAACATGATTGCATTTGCATTAACATTTTTCAGAATAAGATTGATTTCTAAAACAAAAGATTGGGAAAAGTCTGAAGGACGGAGCTTTATTACAACCTTTAATGTTCATTGTAAGGAGCCTAGTTAGGAACTGGAATTTAGACTCATCAAGTCTTTGACATAAATCTTTGAGTTCCATGAGACCAGGTTTGGGAAGTCAACTCGAAAAGTGCTTAAGTAGAACACTTGGTATCGTCCGTATAACTCTTCCTCAGTTAACCAATTTTGGACACATGCGCTTTGCACTTAGCTCGACTTGCATGGAGTTGCGAAGGGAAATCCATCTTGATAGTGTGTTTCTGTCCTTATCTTGCGGAATTGACGTCTAAAGATGGGAGAGATTGGGGATGCGATAGTCGCTTCAGATGAGGGAAGGTCCAAGACCTCAAAAACTGGACGGAATGAAAAGATGTTATATATGTAGAGGCACAAATTGATAAATGCAGTGTAAGAAACATTACAAAGCCAATTCAAAGAAGAAGACACCAAAGACAAATATGACCACAATGGTTCATGCTTCCACCAAAAAGCATGCACATCTTAGTGAAGACTTAGCTACACTGGCTGGGCTTCACAAGGAGATGCTTCTACACTGGTCGCACTGCAGTTCTTTTCGCATTCTTCCACTTCCTCTCTATATTCGATTGTGGACATAGCACGAACTGACCTCGGAAGGGAATACCTCCCTCCCCGAGGAAAGAGTAGCTATACGAGGAACCAATAGGAGTGTATGGCTGGGATGGATGGTTTCTTCGCTTCTTTCAAAGCAGGAAGAGCTAAAACAATTCACACATAGTACATATCGATTTCAAGGTTGATAGTGTTTGCGATATGAATGAGTGGATTTGAACTGGATGTTGAGGTGAACTTAAACAAGGATTTGTGGAACTTGAGGACTCTTGAGGATAAAATCCTAATCCTAGTCAAGGATCCGACAAAATGCTTGTTTCATGCCCGATCGAGCTCTGCCCTTTGACTATTCTCATGAATTGGTTTAGGAAAACAAATTCATTCTAACTTTCTTTCTTTCTTTTTCCTTTTTTTTTTTCAAATAAGTGTTTGTTAAGGGACTAGAAAAGTTTAAGTATAGGTGGTTGATGAATCCGCGATTCATTAACATTTTGTCTGCATTTTATCTTAAAACCCATAACAAATACATGTAAATATACATTAAATTCCACTTCTTAACAAAACCTTAGTCATGAATAAAAATGCACTTTTATGCATTAAAATCATGCAAATAAATAAAAGAATAAAAATAAAAAAATAAAAATAAAGGCTAATTATAGATATGTATATATGTAAAGATATATTTATAACCTAATCCTTGAGACCAAGTCAGCATGGATTGGTTGACAAATAAATAAATAGGGGGAGATAAGGAAGAAAACAAATAAAAATAATTAATTTCATGTACCAGACATTCTCCATTAATTATCAAATAAATTCCAAAACTTTAAAGATTTTTAATTATTTCATATAAATATATTTTTCACCAAACTCTTTTCCTAATTATTTCTAAAAATATATAGAAAAATATAAAAATAAGTCAATAATATTACTTATATATATGCCAAGAAATCCAACTTGCAAATTCTCAAAATCCAAACTTCTGAACATCATAACTTTCTCATACTAACTCCAATTTCACTCTACTCACATTTAAAGTTCATAAATTAATATTATCTAATTAATGAAGGTGATTCCATTAAAATCAGAGTTTGTTTGCAAAAATTCGGTTTTGGGACCAAACCACAACTAGGTTTCTAAGCTATCTATTTTATTTGAAATATATTATTTATTATTTTAATGGTTTTTATAATTTTTAGTTATTTTTTTGATCTTGTAGTTTAACCCTAATTTATTTCATAATTTTTGGAGATTATTTATTATTTTAACCCTAATTTATTTCATATTTTTTGGAGATTATTTATTATTATAAATAAATCAAAAACCCCTAATTTATAGGTCTAAATGAACTATATATTTTATCTATTTATCAAAATACTTAAATTAATTTATTAAAATCTACAAAAATTTGTATATACTTTATTTATTAACCTAATAATTAATAAAATATAAAATTAATATACTATTTTGTAATTCATTAAGTTAAAAATATAAAACCTATTTATTAAGTATTATTTATACTTATTTCTTAATACAATATTTATATTTCATAAAATAATTATTATTTATCAAAACTAATTATACTATAATTTAGATAATTTAGTTATCTATATTTTTTATATCTATTTAAAATAATGCTATTTACTATTTAATACGTATTTAATGAAGGATTTCTTGAACCTGGTAAAACAGGTGCTGACACGTGTCAACACCTAGGACTTTCTTCCCCAAGAAGCCAGGTTCACGAGTTCGTTCCAACCTCCTGACTTTGCCTTTTTCTCCAAGTTAACTCCTAACCTCCTCCTCCATTTTAAACCCTTGATTCTACACCTATAACCACCCTCTCTCATGCCACCCTTGATTTTCTAACAAACCACCATTAATCATCTATAAAATCACCTCAAAGATCACCAATTCCAACTAATCGATCCTAAGCTACAGCTTCTAGTTCACCCATGGCCGACCATCCAACTTCTCCATCGCTTCCCGACCACCTCCAGCTGTGATAGAGCTTCGTGGCCCTCTAGCGTGGACAAGGGCACGCCGGAGGATCTGTTCCAAGGATTCGCCGCCTTGCATCGTCGCCATCGCACCGCGTCAAGCTCTGAGAAGACCGCTCGTCGAGCTGCTACAAGAAGGTCCTACACCTTCGATTTCACAGGTCAATCATCCATCTTTTCTTATTCTAATTCTCAAATTGTATGCCTCGTTTAGCTTAGCTAATTACATTAATTGGAACCTCTAACATCTTGTTTGACGCCTACCTCTAAATCTCTCAAATGTGATTCTGTTTACTCCAAATTGCAATTAGTTCCTTCCATTTTTCACTACTATACATTTCTCTAGAAAGCATTAGTTAGATCTACAAATTTTGAGTTTATTGGCCGATTTACGTGCAAATCGAGCATCAAGATATCCCTTTGTAGGTCCATCTTACATCTGGAGCATCCACTACTCATTTGAGGATCAAAACTTGGACGCAAGATCAGATCCAGGATCTTCCACAACAGCTGCTAGACTTATTGACCAGCCATCTTCGTCGATGCTTAGCTGTCATTCTCCACCATCTCCAGAGCTCCTCACATGTAGGCGAGCTCCAGATATTTCCAGATATTGCATTTATGTCCCCGCATAGGGACCTAAATGTAATACTTTTACTTTTCTTTGTAGTTTAGTCCCTGAGTATGGACCATTTTATAACAGACATATAACTTTTTCTTGCATGTGTACCACTAGGCTGTAGGGGTGTTTTGGACATCAGTCTTGTTGTATTTTCTTCCCGAATTTTTAAGGTAGTTTCAGAACTACCCTAGAAACATTTCTTGTATTTTTTCACGAGTTTTCATCGTATCATTTCTTCGATTTGATTTTTGTAATATCGAATCAGTTTCAAGTCTTTTATTGAGTCTTTTGTAAAATCAAGAATATAGTGATTTTTCAGGATTTCTTTCTTTCATCTAAAATCGAAATTTAAATATTCTGCTTCCTCGAGTTCGACCCAGGCACACTTACCCTGATAACTAATATAGTGTAGACAAAATAAGAGAGAGAGAAAATTATTCTCTGCCTCTATCCTATTTCGTTGATTTTTTTTGGTCAACGTTGCTTTTGATTTAGTTGTTTTCTACAACCGACAACATTTTAGCATTTTAACCGCTAGAAAGAGATGCGTTATCATGCACCATCTAAAAGGTATGGATTCCATGTGTCAGGTGAAACTGACAATGTTCCTTCTTCATTTGATGAAGCACTTGCAGATCATGACATGGATACATGAATGCTAACAATGAAGTTAGAGATTGACTCCATGCATAAAAATAGTATATGGACCCTAGAGGATCCACTAAAGTGGTAAAACCCATTGGGTGTAAATGTATCTTCAAGAGAAAAAGGGGACTTGATGGGAAAGTAGAGACTTTCAAGGCACGACTCGTGAATAAATTCTACACATAAAGAGAAGGCATCGACTACGATGAGACGTTGTCTCATGTGGCTATGCATATGTCCATCAGGACACTTCTAGCTATAGCTTCATCTCTTGACTGTGACATCTGGCAAATGGACGTCAAGATGACTTTCTTGAATGGATACCTCGAGGAGGATATCTATATGGAGCAACCGCATAACTTCATAATTGAGGAAGGTAAAGTATGCAAGAGGAAGAATTCCATCTATGGGTTTGAACAAGCTTCTCGTAGCTAGAGCATCAGATTAGACGAAACCATAAAGAGTTCTGATTTTGTGTAGAATCTTGATGAACCATGTGTTTGTAAGAAGCTTAGTGGGAGCGCCATTGTGTTCATCTTGCTTTACATATATGACATCCTTATCATTGAGAATGATACAGGGATGATGACCAGTTTTAAATTTGGCTATCCCATACCTTCGAGATAAAAGATCTTGGAGAAGCATCCTACATCTTGGGTTTGAAGTTGTTCAGAAATCGAGAAAATAGGATATTAGGATTATCACAACATGGGTACATTAAGAAAATTCTTGAGAGTTCCAAGAAAGGTTTCCTCCCCTTCAGACAATGTATACCCCTATCGAAATGGATGGCTCCTCAAAGTGCTGAGGAAAAGAAAGCCATGGATGGATGCCCCTATGCATCAGTTGTAGGAAGCTTAATGTACGCCACGATGTGTACGATGCCAGATATCTACCATGCAGTGGGAGTGGTAAGTCACTACCCATCCTGCTATGGAGAATAACAGTGGAATGCAGTGAAGAACATTTTCAAGTATATAAGGCGGACGCAATATTACATCTTGATCTATGGAGATGGTGATATCTAAGTCTTGGGATATATAGATTTAGACTTCCAGTCATACATTGATGATCGAAAGTCAACATCAGGGTTTGTGTTCTTGTTGAGCGGTGGTGTTGTGAGCAGGAGAAGCAAGAAGAACGAAACTACAACACATTCAACAATAGAAGCCGAAAACATTGCTGCATCAGATGCTACAAAGGAGGCGGTGTGGTTGCGCAAATAAATCTTGGAGCTTGGCATAGTTTCCTCTGATACTCCTATCCCGTTACTATAGATAACACAGGAGCCATTGCCCAGGTGAAGGACCTAGATGGCATCAAAATTGCAAGCATGTGGAAAGGAAATATCATATCATTCAGGAGATTCAAAAGCGTGGTGATAGTGTCATCACCAAGGCGGGATCTACCGACAACGTTGCTAATCCTCACACCAAACCTTTGAAAAAGAAGGTTTTTGACCAGCATGTAATGAGTATGTGTTTAAGGATTGTACCTGAATGGTTCAAAGGGCTAGTGGGAGACTGTTAGCCATGTGAGTCTAAGGCGAACCATTCCTACAATAAATGTTATTGTATTATTTGATTTATCCATAAAATTTATTGATTCTTTTCACTGACTTTCTGAGATAAATGAATGAATGCACTGTACGGTCCCTCTGTATAATTATTGATATGTACCATGGCCATCTTAATGATCATACAACTGTTGATTCAATAATTGAATCATAGATGTTGGTGCTTGGATGAATATCTAAGGAGTTAGACTGAGGACTCATCAGGCACCGTCAAATTATTGTTAAGAGATGATCACCATCCTGAGTAGGAGATGGTAATGAAGGATATGGGAAAATCCTCAAGAGCATCATAGAAGCGTGAAGATCGCATTGAATGCGATTGGGTGTGACTAGTCGTGCTAGTTGCTCGATGCAGCGGAATTTAAAAATATTAAATGTGATGAAACCACATGATCTAAGAACCTTTCTCGGATCATTTCATCCAAACCACAATAGGTATGAGGTTTACCTCTTGAAGCGTGGGTGTGATCGAGTCTCTAAACTAAGTGACCTCTTGTCTCAAGTCTGATCTGATGGAGGAGATGCTTGCGAGCACGTTGATGAGATGTGCCCTTCTCGCAATCCAAGTTGATGATCCAAGTGGCGAATCACCTGATCTCGTCACACGAGATTCGACGTCTTCTTCACGAGCGAGGCACATCGAAGGAGATGGAGATCAAAGAGCAAATACTCCGACAGCATAACGACGATGCTGCGGTGATGACGACTCTCTCTAAGGCTCCATGATGGATGACCACACGAGAGAGAGGAAGAGAGTCTTGGCATGTAGAGAGAGAGGGAGAGAGCATTAGTTTACATTGTAAACGTGTAACTCGAAGAGCAAGGGTTGCCTCTTCTTATATAGGGTTTTGGGAGTCCATCGATCTCAATCCATGGACAACACACAATCAATGGATGATATTGATCTGTGTTTCTTTCAATAGCCATGATGTTGTTGTAAAAAACACAACAACAATTAATTTAATTGAATTAGTGTATATTGATAAATCAATATAAATTAATTTTAAATCAAATCTATTGACTAGTCTTGGAGATAATGAGAAAAATCACCATATCCCCTAAAAAAGGGGGACGCCTACTCCTTTGAGTTGGAATGGTCTATCTCCTCAAAATCTCATAATATATCCAAGATTTACAACAACATTTGTTGTAAATTATTTCACAAAAACAATTCATAATTATCTTGCGAACATTGCAATCATGCCATAGGAAAAATGTGAATCACATTTACATCCCTGATGAACGTGAAATTTGCCTCGTTAAAAATGTGAAATTGTCATAGTATAGGAGGCAAATTCGGTTTAGCAAAAATCACAATCGCTTCAATGTTGTGGAGTATTTATAATTGGCAAGTCTACCAAGGTCGAACGCAAGGACAGAACTACTTAATCTATTTATCGAATTCTGATTCATGAAGCACATGCTTGAATTAATTCTCAATTTTAGGCCTGCAGAATGCACTATGCTAATTACAATGCAATGCCATGATGTATGCAATTTTTAGTTGATTTATATGCACGTATGAAGTGATGAATGAGCAAATATGCAAGGTTACATGTATGCTAAATAAAAGATTACAAAGATACCCTAAAAGTATGAGCATCATATCAGAAATAGAAATCAGAGTTGATTTAATCACAACATGAAGAGCAATCATCAAATCAGAGCAAGATCAATGAGAGCAGGACCAACATCTATCACAAAAAATCACTTCATTTAAAACTGTGGTAGATGAGAAAATTAAAAATCTATGATGTAGAGGACGAAACAAGGATCAAAACGACACTAAAATCATGCAATTTGGACCTACAATGCTCAAGTTATGAAGAAAATAATGCCGGGGCATAATTGTAATAAAAATGCAAGAAATAAAAAGGATAACTATTACATTTACGTCCCTAGAGGGACCTAAATGCAAATAAGAAAAATTTCCTAGGACCATTTGAAATTTTTCCATCCGCGGGGGCATTTTTTAATTTCTGGAAAGTTGGAGGGCCTCCTTATAAAATACCCAGGTGCACATGTGAGGCACGTGCCTGGGGACCATGCTGCAATTATGTAAAAGCCCGGGGTCCTTCGTGCAATTTACTTAGGAACTCACGTGCGTCGCACGTGAGGAACCTAGGCTCACAAGGATGCCTCAGGTTCGGGACACGTGGTATCTTCTGGTGGCTCGGGGCGAGGGTAGGTGGACCCAAGCCTGTAGGTCTGGAGAGGAGGCTCGGGCACCACGTGGCTTCATCATAGCCGTTCGATCCGTATGATCGGACGGCACCTGCGTCTTCTTCCTCCGTCGTGGGCCACCGGAGGAGGCGGGGATCCGAGTAACTTGGTGGAGCTCCACCACGCTCCAACTGCCACTCTGATGATCGATGAAGGTTCGCGAGGGTCTTGCGAAGGTGATGGTGTGGTGGAGAGGGTCCGGTGATGTCTGGAGGAGAGAGACGGAGCATGGTCATCAGAGCTAGAGCTAGAGATCGGCGGAGCATTATGAAGTCCGACCATTAAAGCCTTGAGCACCTGCAAATGTTAGGAATAGCTGAAGCGTGCTCGTGATGAAGTGAATGGGTGAGATGGAGGCCTTGGGTGACGGGAGGCGGTGGACCAGTAGCTTCTTCTCCGGTGAGATGAAGAAGAAGAAGGGGAAATCGAAGAGGGGTGGTTCTGGAGAAGGGAAGAGGGGTCAGCGTGGAGGTTTGATAGATGGAGAAGCTCGTGGGGTGTTCAGGCGTGAGTGATAAGGAAGATGGTCGGCGGAATAATTCAGAGAAATTGAAAGGAAAAGAAGTGAAAGAGTATCTGGCTGGAGTAAGGCGAATGTCAGAGGAGGTAGCTTGGAATGAGGCTCAAGAGAGACTCGCGTCGTCGCCCGGCGAGGACAGCTGGGACTCGGAGCTCGGCGGTGGCGGAGCTAGCTGCAACACGGCCAAGATGACCGTGGGTCAACACCGGGGTGGAGAGGCCATCATCAGAGCTGATGTCGCCCTCTACTGTCACCGGAGGAACGACGGATGATGGCTTCAGCCCGTGGATTGGTGGACGATCGAAGATGGTGGCAGAGGAAGGGGTTTTATATGATGAGGTGATCGGAGGTAGTGAGATGGAGAGGCATTTTTTGAATGGAGTTTTAATGGCATGGGAGTGATGGTGGGGAGGGGTGGGGGTTACGCGAAAGAGGCGGAGGAGTGGGCTACGAGAGGGAGGAGTTATGAGAAGGTGAGGTGACCGGAGTCTCTTTCCAAAAATAGAAAGGCGAGGCATGGCGGTGAGGCGTAACGGCGGAGGTGGAGGTAGGAGATGAACAGTAGCAGATGGATCTCTTGATCCAACGGCTGGGATGGAGACGTGGCTAGAGGACTCAGATCAGATCCTTAGGATCTGATAGAACGGTTGAGATTATGATGCGAAGGAGCAGATGGGATTGGAAGATGATGAGAACCAACGATGGGAAACGATGGGTTGACATAGAGTGCAGGGAACCGTAGGATAATAACCAGATCGGAGGGCTCAGATGAAAGGACGATGAGGGGCGTTGGATGGAATGATTGTGCGACTGTAATAGATGCAAGAATGTTCGGTTGAGATCAGATCTGGAAACCAGATCTGATTGCTGGGAATGGGCAGAGGATGGACGGATGGATTGAAGGAGATCAGATAGTCAGGGTGAGCACCGGGTGGCAAAAGGAGAGACGGGCCACGTGGTGGCTCCAGAGAGCGCCACGTGGCCCAATCAGAAAATTGAAAACTATAAATACAAAGAAAAATACAAAAGAAATAGTTAGAGGCAAAATTAAGAAAAAGTCAAAACATGAAAGTTGCTCGTATCAACGAGATCCTCAACTTTCATGTTGGTCAAAAAGCCAAAAGAAGTCACTTGTACAAAAAGTATTTTTGGGGGTATTTTTAAAGTGCTAAAAATACCTGCTTTTATCTTTTGATTTGTTTTTGTATTTTTTTTAGTCTTTTTAAAGGTCAGTGAATTATGGGCAATTAATCTATCTAATTTTTAGTGGTTTTTGATGATAAAATAAATAAAATAAAAAATTAAGAGAAATTAAAACAAAATAAATAAGGTTAATTATACACAATATGAGATAAGAAAAAAATAAAGAATTAATGGAGATTTTTATTGAATTAGTCAAGATAGGGGTTTTAATAAGTGGATTTTAGCATGATGAATACGATATTCATTATACCCCTATACTTAAACCATGCTTGTCCTCTTGCATCTAAAGATTGAAGGAGTCGGATTAATTTCTGACAGTGCAAGTGAAGATTTCAAGGTTCGCTCTTTCGAAGACTCTTAGTTTAAGAGATCCTAAAATTCTGGGTTTATCCAAGCCTTAGTAAGAAGGAATCCAACTTCTCTAATTATTAGACTCTCTTTTTGTACATATAATATAAGGATATGAAATTAAGTCTACTGCATTTCATGAGAGTGAGTCGAGGCATCACTCAAAGTTCCAGTCCCAAAGACTCTCCTCTAGACCTCATCCTCAATACTAGGGAATAAGTCTATTCTTGCTTCAGTCAACCGTCTCATTAGTTTGTTAGACTTGAAAATGTAGATGGACGGTCAGATGATGGAGGGCATGGGATCGTGTCTATTTTTCTCTCCCTCACATTTGAACAAGGGGCTTCTCGAGTGTCTTTTTACTCAACACATGTAAATTTTGATATTGTTTATCAATGTGTCTGTTAAGAGAGTTGGAGTCGTCTGCACTTGTTTTTCTTGGAGTACACCAGGGTGTGTCTTTTCTAAGTATCTAAGATACCTTCGACACCCAGACTTGTATCGCTTACGATGCAGAGCCCTTTTTGTGGTGTCAGCCCAACTCCTTGGTCCTAATTAGCACTTGGTCCAGTGGACATTTTGAAAATATTTGGGAGCGCTCGCCATGGGTGGAAGCCCTTTTGTAGTTTGACTTGGGTATCTAGAGCTTTTTCTTTGACATTTATTTTCTTTTGTTGGCTATCTCTACTGCTTTTACCAAAAGTTGGCGCACACTAATCAACAATTTCCATTATGTTTCATCACACCCTGGCACATAGGTAAATATCATAGAGATAGCATATGAATCTTGTTCACATACTGGTTAGGATTTTGCTGAAACTTAGGTTTTCTGAAGCCTTCATTAACTTTATCCCATCCTCAAATATCATTAGATCGGATCTAAACTCAAATCTCTAGTCCTAGCTCCTCAAGTAATATCTCAACTCATCTCATCACGCATGTAATTGTGGAAGTGACTGTGCTGATCATATTTTTCTTGAAGGTAAGATGAAGAGTGCAAAATAACGCTCAAATCTTTCAAACTATGGCAGTTTGGATAGTTAAGCTTAAACCCTAATGTCTAAGGCATGTTAACTCAGACTCTCAATATCTCAGAAATCAAGTGTCCTCAAAATCCTCAAGCCTCGAGTGAATGTGAATGTGTCAGGAATACACCAACTCCTTGGCTAGTGATTTTTTTTGTGATTTTTGACTTTTGCATTTTTTTATGGATTTTAATTTTCGATTTTTTTTTAATTCTTCAAGGAGACAATGACTGGCCCAGGCTCAAATGAATAAAAGTATCCACTCTCAGCCAGTATGGGTGTAAGTACGGGCCGATAAACGGACCCGTGGGTGTCCTCTAAACCACCCACTCTGCTAAGGGAGACCGAAGATCCCTCACTGAAAGTGTCTACTAAACCTAGTAGTCAGAGTCTAATTCCAAGAAGAGGTTTTAAATTTTTTTCTTTCTTCTTCTTTTTTTTTAAAAAAGGTGGATTTGCACAGATTAATCCCTCAATTTAAAGAAAACATTTTTACATGTTTCTACAAAACTCAGTTCATAGGTTTACCAAAGCCAAGCCTGAAAACAAAATTTTCAAAAACGTTAAAAAAATACGAGCTGTGACTAAAGTAAATATACAGTAATATACGGTATACCCCCCTATACTTAAATTTTGCTATGTTCTCATAGCACAAGTGCCATGAAGCCAAGTCTCGATCAAATATAGGGTGATATAGCGGAAATGAGGAGGAGGGTCACCCTATACTTAGGCCGAAATTGACCTACGTACAAGAAGAGAATATGAGGGAGGGATGAGCAGGCAAGTCCCCCCTATACTTAGGCTACAAATAGCCTAAGTAATGTCTGCGTTAGGGGGGTTTTTGTACTATGATACAAGGGTGGGGGGGGGGTTCGTTCAACATACAGAGAGAGAGAGAGGGAGAGAGATTGTGAAAAATACAATGGGAAGGGAGATGGGGTGAGATGAGTGTGTATGTGCAAATGTGTGTGTGGGGGGGGGTAGATCATCAAGTGATCTACTTCCTTTTTTTACAACAAGCAAAAACTGGAAATAAATATGCACATGCAAGCTTTTTATAGGATGCAAATGCAGGATGATTGATAAAAAATCCTAGAATTTCTTCACAATTTCTTTTGCGACCTCTTCAGCGGAAGCTCCCAACTTCACGCATCCATGAAGATCAAGCATCCTCGATTTTCATGGGCCCTACCACAAAAGGGAAAAGTTAGAACACCCAGAGAAATTAAATCAGCAGATATGATGCAAAAAAATGATGCATGAAATGAGGACCTAAAAATCATGAAAATATTCAACAAAGAAAATCAAAATTCAAAAATTAAGTTAAGTTGTCTCCCCGGCAATGACGCCATTTGATGAACGTGAAATTTACCCCGTTAGTAATGTGAAATTGTCGTAGTATAGGAGGCAAATTCAGTTCATCAAAAACCACAATCGTTTGAATGTTGTGTAGTATTTATATATGGCAAGTCTACCAAGGTCGAACGCAAGGACACAACTACTTAATCTATTTATTGAATTCTGATTCATGAAGCACACGCTTGAATTAATTCTCAATTTTAGGCCTGCAGAATGCACTATGCTAATTACAATGCAATGCCATGATGTCTGCAATTTTTAGTTGATTTGTATGCACGTATGAAGTGATGAATGAGCAAATATGCAAGATTACATGTATTCTAAATAAAAGATTACAAAGATACCCTAAAAGTATGAGCATCATATCAGAAATAGAAATCAGAGTTGATTTAATCACAACATGAAGAGCAGTCATCAAATCAGAGCAAGATCAATGAGAGAAGGACCAACATCTATCACAAAAAATCACTTCATTTAAAACTGTGGTAGATGAGAAAATTAAACAAGCTATGATGTAGAGGACGAAACAAGGATCAAAACGACGCTAAAATCATGCAATTTGGAACTACGATGCTCAAGTTATGAAGAAGACAATGTCGGGGCATAATTGTAATTAAAATGCAAGAAATAAAAAGGATAACTATTACATTTAGGTCCCTAGAGGGACCTAAATGCAAATAAGAAAAATCGCATGGGCCCCTTTGAAATTTTTCCATGTGCAGGGGCATTTTTGCTATTTCTAGAAAGTTGGAGGGCCTCCCTGTAAAATAGCCAAGCACACACGTGAGGCACGTGCCTGGGGACCATTCTGTAATTATGTAAAGCTCAGGGTCCTTCATGCAATTTACCCAGGCCCTTACATGCGTCACACGTGAGGGACCTAGGCTTGGGAGGATGCCTCAGGTTCGGCACACGCGGTATCTTCTAGTGGCTTGGGGCGAGGGTAGGTGGACCCGAGCCTGTAGGTCTAGAAAGGAGGCTTGGGCACCAGGTGGCTTCATCATAGCCGTCCGATCCGGATCATCGGACGGCACATGTATCTTCTTCCTCTATCGTGGGCCACCAGAGGAGGCGGGGATCCAGCTAACTTGGTGGAGCTCCACCGCGCTCCAACTGCCACTCCGATGATCGATGAAGGTTCGCGAGGGTCTCGCGAAGGTGCTGGTGTGGTGGCGAGGGTCCGGTGATGTCTGGAGGAGAGAGGAGGAGCATGGTCATCGGAGGTAGAGCTGGATATCAATGTAGCATTATGAAGTCCGGTCATTAAAGCCTTGAGCACCTGCAAATGTTAGGAATAGCCGAAGCGTGCTCGTGATGAAGTGAATGGGTGAGATGGAGGCCTTGGGTGACGGGAGGCGGTGGCCCAGTTGCTTCTTCTTCGGTGAGATGAAGAAGAAGGGGAAATTAGAGTGGGGTGGTTCTGGAGAAGGGAAGAGGGGTCGGCGTGGAGGTTTGATAGATGGCGAAGCTCGGGGGGTGTTCAGGCGCAAGTGATAAGGAAGATGGTCGGCGGAATAATTCAGAGAATTTGAAAGGAAAAGAAGTGAAAGAGTACATGGTCGGAGCTGGGCGAATGGCGGACGAGGTAGCTTGGGCTGAGGCTCAAGAGAGACTCGGGTCATCGCCCGGCGAGGACAGTTGGGCCTCGGAGCTCGACGGTGGTGGAGCCAGCCACAGTACGGCCAAGATAACCGTGGGTCAACACCGGGGCAGAGAGGCCATCATCGGAGCTGATGACGCCCTCCGCTGTCACCGGAGGAACGACGGACGTTGGCTTCAGCCCGTGGATTGGTGGACGACCGATGACGGTGGCGGAGGAAGGGGTTTTATAGGATGAGGTGGTCGGAGGTTGTGAGATGGAGATGCGTTTTTGGAATGGAGTTTTAATGGCGTGGGAGTGATGGTGGGGAGGGGTGGGGGTTACGTGAAAGAGGCGGAGGAGTGGGCTACGAGAGGGAGGCATTATGAGAAGGTGAGGTGACCAGAGTCGCTTTCCAAAAATGAAAGGGCGAGGCGGGGCGGTGAGGTGTAACGGCGGAACTGGAGGTAGGAGATGAACAGTAGCCATTGGATCTCTTGAGCCAACGGTTGGGATGGGGACGTGGCTGGAGGAATCAGATCAGATCCATAGGATCTGATCGAACGGTTGAGATTATGATGCGAAGGAGCGGATGGGATTGGAAGATGACAAGATGCAACGATGGGAAATGATGGGGGTGACGTGGAGTGCAGGGAACCGTAGGATAATAACCAGATCGGAGGGCTGAGATGAAAGGGCAACATGGAGCGATGAGGGGCGTTGGATGGAATGATTGGGCGGCTGTGATGGAGGCGCGAATGTTCGGTTGAGATCAGATCTGGAAACCAGATCTGATGGATGGGAATGGGCAGAGGATGGATGGATGGATTGAAGGAGATCAGACGGTTAGGGAAAGGCCGGGTGGCAGAAGGAGAGACGGGCCACGTGGTGGCTCCAGAGAGCGCCACGTGGCCCAATTGGAAAATTCAAAAGTATAAATACAAAAAAAATACAAAAGAAATAGTTAGAGGCATAATTAGGAAAAAGTCAAACATGAAAGTTGCTCGTCTCGACGAGATCTACAACTTTCATGTTGATTAAAAAGTCAAAAGAGGTCATTTGTACAAAACGTGTTTTGGGGGTATTTTTAAAGAGCTAAAAATACCTGCTTTTATCTTTTGATTTGTTTTTATATTTTTTTAGTCTTTTTAAAGGTCAGTGAATTATGGACAATTAATCTATATAATTTTTAGGGCTTTTTGATGATAAAATAAATACAATAAAAAAATAAGAGAAATTAAATACAAAATAAATAAGGTTAATTATACACAATATGAGATAAGATAAAAATAAAGAATTAATGGAGATTTTTATTGAATTAGTCAAGGTATGGGTTTTAATAAGTGGATTTTAGCATGATGAATACGAGATTCATCATATGATGTGAAATTTGTCTTGTTAATAATGTTAAATTATCGTAATATAGGAGGCAAATTTGGTTCAACAAAAACCACAATCGTTTGAATGTTGTGGAGTATTTATACTTGGCAATTCTACCAAGGTCGAATGCAAGGACACTGCTACTTAATCTATTTATCACATTCTGATTCATGAAGCACATGCTTGAATTAATTCTCAATTTTAGGCCTACAGAATGCACTATGCTAATTACAATGCAATACCATGATGTATGTAATTTTTAGTTGATTTTTATGCACGTATGAAGTGATGAATGAGCTAATATGCAAGGTTACATGTATGCTAAATAAAAGATTACAAAGATACCCTAATAGTATGAGCATCATATCAGAAATAGAAATCAGAGTCGATTTAATCACAACATGAAGAGCAGTCATCAAATCAGAGCAAGATCAATGAGAGCAGGACCAACATCTACCACAAAAAATCACTTCATTTAAAATTGTGGCAGATGAGAAAATTAAACAAGCTATGATGTAGAGGACGAAACAAGGATCAAAATGACACTAAAATCATGCAATTTGGACCTACGATGCTGAAGTTATCAAGAAAACAATGCCGGGGCATAATTGTAATAAAAATGCAAGAAATAAAAAGGATAACTATTACATTTAAGTCCCTAGAGGGACCTAAATGCAAATAAGAAAAACCACCTGGCCCCCTTTGAAAATTTTCCATACGCGGGGGCATTTTTGCAATTTCTTGAAAGTTAGAGGGCCTCCCTGTAAAATACCCAGGCACACATGTGAGGCACGTGCATGGGGCCATTTTGCAATTATGTAAAAGCCTAGGGTCCTTCGGGCAATTTACCCAGGCCCTCACGTGTGCGACAGGGACCTAGGCTCAGGAGGATGCCTCAGGTTCGGGACACGTGGTATCTTCTGGTGGCTCGGGGAGAGGGTAGGTGGACCCGAGCCTGTAGGTCCGGAGAGGAGGCCCGGGCACCACGTGGCTTCATCATAGCCGTCCGATCCGGATCGGACGACACCCGTGTCTTCTTCCTCCGTCGTGGGCCACTGGAGGATGCGGAGATCCGACTAACTTGGTGTAGCTCCACTGCGCTCCAACTACGACTCCGATGATCGATGAAGGTTCATGAGGGTCTCGCGAAGGTGCTGGTGTGGTGGCAAGGGTCCGTTGATGTCTGGAGGAGAGAGGCGGAGCATGGTCATCGGAGGTAGAGATAGAGATTGGCGGAGCATTATGAAGTCTGGCCACTAAAGCCTTGAGCACCTGTAAATGTTAGGAATAGCCGAAGCCCTATCGTGATGAAGTGAATGGGTGAGATGGATGCCTTGGGTGACGGGAGGCGGTGGCCTAGTAGCTTCTTATCCGACGAGATGAAGAAGAAGGGGAAATCGGAGTGGGGTGGTTCTGGAGAACGGAAGAGGGGTCGGCGTGGACGTTTGATAGATGGCGAAGCTCGGGGGGTGTTCGGGTGCGAGTGATAAGGAAGATGGTCAGCGGAATAATTCAGAGAAATTGAAAGGAAAAGAAGTGAAAGAGTACCTGGCCGGAGCTAGGCGAATGGCAGAGGAGGTAGCTTAAGCTGAGGCTCAAGAGAGACTCGGGTCGTCGTCCGATGAGGATAGCTGGGCCTCGGAGCTCGGTGGTGGCAAAGCCAGCTGCAGTACGGCCAAGATGACCGTGGGTGAACAACGTGGCGGAGAGGCCATCATCGGAGCTGATGTCGCCCTCCGCTGTCACCGGAGGAACGACGGACGATGGCTTCAGCCCGTGGATTGGTGGACGATCGATGACGGTGGCGGAGGAAGGGGTTTTATAGGATGAGGTGGTCGGAGGTTGTGAGATGGAGAGGCATTTTTTGAATGGAGTTTTAATGGCGTGGGAGTGATGGTGGGGAGGGGTGGGGGTTATGCGAAAGAGGCGGAGGAGTGGGCTACGAGAGGGAGGCATTATGAGAAGGTGAGGTGACCAGAGTCGCTTTCCAAAAATGGAAGGGCGAGGCGGGGCGGTGAGGCGTAAAGGCGGAGCTGGAGGTAGTAGATGAACAGTAGATGTTGGATCTCTTGATCCAACGACTGGGATGGAGACGTGGCTGGAGGTCTCAGAATAGATCCTTAGGATCTGATTGAACGGTTGAGATTATGATATGAAGGAGCGGATGGGATTGGAAGATGACAAGATCCAATGATGGGAAATGATGGGGGTGACGTGGAGTGTGGGGAACCGTAGGATAATAACCATATCCAAGGGCTGAGATGAAAGGGCGACGTGGAGCAATGAGGGGCGTTGGATGGAATGATTGGGCGGCTGTGATGGAGGCGCGAATGTTCGGTTGAGATCAGATCTGGAAACCAAATCTGATGGCTGGGAATGGGCGGATGATGGACGGATGGATTGAAGGAGATTAGATGGTCAGGGTGAGCGCTAGGTGGCAGAAGGAGAGATGGGCCACATGGTGGCTCCAGAGAGCGCCACGTGGCCCAATCAGAAAATTCAAAACTTTAAATAGAAATAAAAATACAAAAGAAATAGTTAGATGCTAAATTTGGAAAAAGTCAAAACATGAAAGTTGCTCGTCTCGATGAGATCTACAATTTTCATGTTGGTCAAAAAGCCAAAAGAGGTCATTTGTATAAAAAGTATTTTTGGGGGTATTTTTAAAGGGCTAAAAATTCCTGCTTTTATATATTGATTTGTTTTTTATTTTTTTAGACTTTTTAAAGGTCAGTTAATTATGGACAATTAATTTATCTAATTTTTAGGGATTTTTGATTATAAAATAAATACAATAAAAAATAAGAGAAATTAAATACAAAATAAATAAGGTTAATTACACACAATATGAGATAAGATAAAAATGAAGAATTAATGGAGATTTTTGTTGAATTAGTCAAGACAGGGGTTTTAATAAGTGGATTTTAGCATGATGAATACGAGATTCATCAATCCTAAAACAAAATGTTGATTATTTTTTCAATTAATCATCCAATGTGAATCAAATTCATATCAATATATAATTAATAAATATAAATCACAATATGCTTTCCTTAATATATTATAAATGTCATTTGTAATATACCTGAATTATATGGATAGTGCTATCCACATTATTCTTATCCATGATAATTAGATTACATTTAATTATCTTGGATCCCAATTCTCATGTGCCTAAATAATATGAATCACATTCACATTATTCACATCTTTGATAATTAAATCACATTTAATTATCTTGGATAACTCTCCTTATAATATGAATCAAATTCATATTATTCATGATAATTAAATCACATTTAATTATCCATTTTTCTCAATGCTCAGAAACATATATCAACAATGAAATTATTCATGAACTTTTCAAGGATAATGCGCTTTCTCCGCAAATACTTGGAGATAAGGACAGGGCGATTGTAATGTTCTACGTATAGTGACTTGGATATTGAGATCATATCTCAAATTCAGATCTTGCAGACCTCCCATAGATGCTTGATTAAATCAAGTCTGCAAATCTAATCTTCTCATTACATCTGAATCACATTCAAATCAATGTCTAACATTTGGACTAAGATCAGATAACTTCTCTATAAGAGGAGTTACTAAAATCCAGACCTTTTTTATTACTCCCTCGGAATGGATATGTCATGTTTATACAATGGTTTATGATCACATCACCCTCATGCATTCCTAATACATGTACATCCTGCATACTGGAAGACCCAGAATAAGTTTGAAGTTTTACATCTCTTTTTAGATTGTCTCCTTCATGATTTTATCATTAAGTTTCTCCTTTGACTATTGGTAGTTGGTATCGATCATATACTTTCCAAAAGCATATATCATACCCAGGTGTTGATCATATACTTTCCAAAAGTATATATCAAACATACGAATTCAATCAAGCTTCCAAAGCGAGATGACCGTGCACTGAATTTGATTCCTCCCAATATCTCATGAGTGAGCTCATGTCTTCTAGTTTAGTAAATGAACATGTATGATCCCCCTGAGAGATCGTATTACTCATATGCCCTTGCATGCACACCACCGTGCTGGTGTATAGACCTTGGTTAGGTCATCAACCTATTGGTCTGCCAAATGTGCATACTCAGACATATAATAACACATGTGGCTCTGGTCAGAGGATGCATGCCGATATCATTTTAGCATACGACATAGGTCTTTGGTCATTTTGATATCGTTAAGTCAACTCTTTCACCTAACTAATCTGACACCTCCAAATCTCTATTCCCATGTAGAGGACCTACATCAAGAGGTCGGTCAGATAACAAATGAGAAAGGATTGCCATCTCCTACTCGGGCTTGAGATCATCTCTTAACAATCATTTGACAGTACTTGATGAGTCCTCAATCTAACACTTTAGATATTCATCCAAGCACCAGCCTGTTTGATTCAATAATTGAATCAACATCTGTATTATCATTAAGATGGCCATAGTACATAACCTTAATTGTACTAAGGGACCTATTATTAAAATTTTTTATTCTTCATTTCAAATCAGGGAATGATATTTGCAATAACATTTATTACATAACGGCTTGCCGTGGGTTCTCATGTCCAACAATCTCCTACTAGACCAAAGAGTCGTTAATGGGCTAATCATTTGAATCTGCACTCATGTGACAATCATAGACTATTCAGAAAAATAGCTAGGTAAGCTGATCAGTCACTCTGTTCCCAAGAGACTACGCCAAGTCCTTTTACGACACTTGCATATCCCCAGTATCAATGCTCTCATCCAATGCAAATGTTGCATCTTATGCGACCAATACTCAATTTTGTTAGTTATAGTGTCCTTGATACTACAACTGGATAATTATTATAACCAGTAAGTCCATAATCCTTATCAGAATGCCCTTATTCATTGAGATATCTATCTCCTAAGGTATCCATAGTTAAGATCTTTTAGATCACTATCTATAAAGCCTTAAGATCTTGAAGATAAGACTTTGAGATCACTATCTCAAAAATCTTTTCATATTTGAAGATATTTTTATTACTGCAATCAAGTGTTTTATCTCCTTAATAGCATTAGTAACATTTACTACTCCCACTACATGGCAGACATCTGACTTTTGTACACATCTAGCATACACTCCGTTTCTCGTAACTGATGCACAAGGGCAAGTAGTTCTAGCATTCACTTCCTCAACTCTTTGAGGTGCTATCCCTTTAGATAGATCAGTACCATATCTTAAAGGAATGAAGCCTTTCTTGGTATTTTCCAGAAAATGGAACATGTCCAAAATGTACTACTAATGTGACAGTCCCAATACCCTCTTCTCTTTGCTTCTTAACATCTTCAGAACTAAGATCTAAGAGGTATCCTTGAGATCATATCTCAAGGTAAGGAATAGCCAGTCTATAAAACACTTATTATTATCCTTATATCATTCCAAATGATTAGGGTATCATCTATATATAACACGATGAACACAATGACACTCCCACTAAGCTTCACATGATACATCAAGATTCTATCTGAAATCATAACATTTATAATTTCATGAAATCTTATGTTCCAACTACAAGAAGCTTATTTTGAGTCCATAGATGGAGTTTCTTTATCTTGCGCACCTTGCTTTCCTAAACCATGAAGCCTTGAGGCTACTTCATGTGAAAATCCTTAGAGTGATATTCGTGGAGGAATGCAATCTTGACTTCAACCTTGAATATGTCAAAGTCAAGTTGTGTAGCTGTAGTTTGCAATAATCTAATGAGTTTAAACATGGTCAATGGAGAGCAAGTCTCATCACAAGCGATGTCTTCTATTCAGTGTGTAGCTCATGGCTACAAGCCATGATTTGAAGGTCCCTACCTTCTCATCAGGTTCCCTCTTTCTTGAAGATCCATTTACACCTTAATGGGTCTTACCCATATAGGTGGATCCTTGAGGGACCACATACAACACTTGTATATGAAGTCTACTCTAGACTTTATTGTAAAATCCATCTTTCCATGTCATGAACTTTAGAAGCTTCATCACATTAAGTAAGACCATTTAACTGACACATAGAATCCATCCTCAAACGCATTTGAATAGGTATTAGTGTTTCATCTTTAATTGTCCTTTTAGTTTTTTACTTCAGGAGCCTTATTATTTTCTCAAGATTAAATGAGTTCCTTCACTTCATTTTCATCTTGATTATCAAGAGAGTCGTCCTCTAAGAATCATATCCTTAGAGTTGAGATCTTTTAAAAATCTCAAGGTCATAAAGTAGGTGTCCAATACCATCCTATATTTTCCTAATGAAGTAGCACTCTCTAGTGCTAGATTCCAGTTTACCAGCACGGAACCTTATAAGGATATATATTGTAGTCTCTACTACATATATACTTTGGAAACTAAGAGGTAATTATGCTAAAATTCATCATTGATCAAATCATATCAAACATGATCCAATTGTATCTCCCTACAACTCTCTTGAGTTAAGGTATATTAGGAGGAGTGAGATAGGAATGCTAATCCTTTCTCCATAAGGTATTCTTAGAATTCATGTAATAGGCGCTTTCTACCCAAGTTAGATAAAATTCATTTCATATTCCTTCAAACTATGGTTCTAAACTAAAACTGTGAAATCTTTAAACATTTCAAAGCTTTCTAAGGTGAAGGGAAGAAATCTCATATCACAAATAGTCATTAAATGATATCACATATCATCAATGTTTATTGTGATACAAATGATCCATATACATCAGTATGTATGAGATCTTTAATACCTTGGCATCTTACACCATTCTCAGAGAAGGGTGCATTGGACAATTTTTACTTTGAATACAATATTCACAAGCATGTAAGATTTGAAATTTTAGACATTCTAAAGTTCATCTCTTACTAGTACATTGATCTCATCAACAGACATATGTCCAAGGTTTGATGCAAGATCATTTTTAATTTTTAGTATTAGAAATGTTAATGAATCATTCTAATTTAGTAGAATCCTCTATATATCAAAATACTATCTAAAATATATCCATCATAACTCTTTATGATAGGTATATTCCAGAATTCATGTTTATTTCCAATATTTAGAAATAAACTATGAGTGTTTTCTAATATCTAGGTAGTAGAGACATTCTCTAAGACTAAGGGCTCTCCTACTGAATTTATGAAGTCTATCTATCCAAAAGAGATTGTTGCAACAATTGCATCAATACCCATGTGGATGACTATTAAACCTTATGATCAAAATTTTCTAGTCTTTTAAAACATATGCAACTAATTGCAAAAGTTATTAGAAGAATGAGATACAACTATTACACTTTGATCTTATCCAATAAGCAAGTCAATATCAATGATTATATGTAGATTATTTCGATGCACTATCTGAGTCCTTCTCCAAGGATCTCAGATAGTCTAGATAGTCACACTATCTGTACGTCAGCATATTGCAGCATTGGCATTTATCCAACTATTTGGATGTCATGGAAGTCACAGAAGTACAGTCAACTCTTTGACTTTCCTTCTTACTTGAGTCCAACCCATGCTTCCATTGCGCTCTTCTTTATCTATAAACAACCATTGCTTAAGACAAAGGATCTCTTATGTTGAATTCAAAAGATTTCAATATAAGAGTATTTCAACATTTATACATGCTTCAATTCATACAATATGAATATTATGAAGCTTCATGAATGACCAGAGTACAAATAGTATAATTATGACACTCATCATACCTACATACATCTTAACTCTTTAAGACTTTGGTTCAGGTAGGTACTCAAACATTTTGAATACAGCATTTCCTATAGAGCCACTATTATGCATTATGCAGTGAACCATGTCATTCATAATTAAATGGCGAGAGCACATATGTATGCTATAACATCTTCTTTGATTTTATAAGGATTATTTGACAATTACAATCATCATCGACTTGTAACTTCCAAAGTACATTTGACGAAAGATCAAGACTACATAGACATACAAACCCTAGGGTTGTATACCTATTGTCTATTCAATTTTCATTCCTCCTTATTATCACGAAACTTGTACATTGCATTCACATACATTATGTGTCTGATTGCAAGTACAATATCTTGATCACAGATCCAATCCATGATATTTTACCGGTTATTATTGAGTATAGTACTGAGTGGGTTTAATGAAGGAATATCTGAAATAAGGAATTTGCATGAATATATATAATTATATATACATATTTTACTTTGATTTAGGAATTTTATATCAATGTTGTCTTACCTTGTCAACACTGAAAGTTCATTCCCTTAATCACTTTCAATGTAAGAGATATACTTACCATTATATCTCTAGCAAGATCTGGGATCTCCTTTCTTATCTTTGTCACATCCCAATAATATGAGAACTTGCAACTCGAATAAAAAGAAGCGAGAACTCATTCCGCCTTGCAATTGCAACTTGCATCTCCCAATTTGGTCTTTAACACCCAGGCCCACCACCCCTAAGGTGATGTTGAGTCGTCCATAATTGAACCAATCATCAACACGAATACAACTCGATATACGCAATCCAATATGGCCCCAATAATATGAGGACTCCATATTGAGGTCGCTACGCATACGTCCTTACTCTTTCGAGAAGCAAAGAGCTCGATCGAAATGTATTCCGGAGCTGTCACTTCGGACAAGCGTCTCCTACATACAATCTCTGGCGACGGAACCCTTTGCCTTGACGGGAGACCATGATGTCACTTATGAGATCCTCCACCTCATATTCAAATTTTAATTAATCATTATGAATCATATTCATTATGATTAATACTTTTGAGAGAATTACAACTCTATTCATGATTGAGTTTTTTAATTTCAATTGAATTCCAATTAATTTAATCATATTAAATTAATGATCTTATTAATATCCAACGAACATTCTTTATTGTTACTTGAAATATGGTATTATCTCAAATACGTATTATTTTGAATTTTAATAATTAGAAAAATACATCATGATTTCTCAAACATTATCCGTTCCGTACCTGCGTTCATGGCTAGTACCAATGGGAGTGGGATAGACCGCACACGATACAACCTACACCCCAACGCTCCCTGACTATGCACCATATCTGCCTTGGGAAAAGATAATGCCAAGTCGATCACTTTGTACTTGAGATGATAATTGATTTTTGAACCGAAGCTATACCATATAATAATAATCAAAACTATTTTGATTAACATTATAAGGAGATTTGCTAAACAAATTCCCAATCCTATTCAAGCATCAATGTTTGTTGAAAGGTTCATGTGACAAATTGTGATCTAGATCATATCTAATCAAGTTGGTTATGGACAATGTCATTCAAGGAAATAATTATCATATTTAAATATTTAAAAAATATTTATCAATAGTTATCTCATGAAATTACCCAATAATTTCTATTAATTTAATTTGAATGATAATCACAAGGTTCATGATCAAGTATGTAGTTTCCAGCAGTGACCCCTACTTACTAAAATTAACATATCTCAATCATTTTAAATCCAAAGAAAGAAAAGTAAGTTTTTAATGTTTGCTAATTTGATTTATAACAGAACCCAATGATAATAATGCATTTCTAGGCATGTCAAAATAGTAACTAACTCTTTGATTACGTCATGATTCGCCATCCCAGATGAAGGATATGGTTAGATCCTCAAGTGCATCACAGAAGCGTGAGCGTCGTATCGAATACGACGAAGAGCGACTAGTCGGACTAGTTGCTCGATGCAGCGAAATTTAAAAAATTTTATTACGATGAAACCACATGATCCAAGAACACTTCTCGGATCGTCTCGTCTAAACCACAAACAAGTAATAGGATTACCTCTTGAGGCGTGGTTGTGATCGAGTCTCTAAACAAAGATACCTCCTGTCTCAAGTCTGATCCAACGGAGGAGACGCTTGCGAGCGCGGGGATGAACCGCGTGCTTCTCGCAATCCATGTTGATGATCCAAGCGGCGGATCTCCTGATCTCGACACACGAGATCCGACGTCTTCTTCACGAGTGAGACGCACCGAAGGAGACGGAGATCCACGAGCAGAGGAACGGGCAGCATAACGACGATGCCGCGGCGATGGAGAACCTCTCCATGGCATCCATGGTGGACGGCCATGAGAGGGAGAGAGAGGGCTGACCTCTAGAGAGAGAGAGAGAGAGAGAGATGCTTCTTAAGCATTGTGTGTAAAGAGAGAGCATGGGTATGCCTCTCTATTTATAGGGTTTTGGGATCCATGGATCTCAATCCATGTGACATATAAAATCAATGGATGAGATTGATTTATGTCAATCCAATGGTCAAGATTGTTGTTGGTAAAAACCAATAACTTGTGATTTAATTTGATAAAAATATATTTGATAAATCAAATAAATATTAATACCATAATAAATCAATCAAATAAGGAGAGAGGAATAGAGAGAGATCAACCTTCCTCTTTGGAAGGGGGGGACGACCACCAATTTCACAAGGAAATTGGTGTCGTCGCCCTCTTTCCAAAAGGGAGGGCAATCTCATGGCAATCCATGAGATTGCACATCTCCTTGAATTTCTCTCTACTTATTTTCCAACAACAATTTGTTGGTATTTTAATTCACCAAAATAATTCTCAATTAATTTTGGGAATATTGCAATCTTGACATTGGAATATTGTGAATCATATTCACAACCCAAAACCAAATGTAATTTACATTTTCAATTATCTAGACAATGTGTATCCAATACACATTAATAATTAATCTACTAATATAAATTATATTTAACTCTCTCTAACACATTATAAATCACATTTATAATATATTATTACGTAATCTAGTCTATAAATAAATATATAAATAACCTATGAATCAGTCGCTTCCATGCAACATAATATCTTATTAGTCTAATACAAGATCACCCATTAATAAGATGCATATCGATATCCATATTTGAACATTAAATTGAAATAGGGTATACTTTATTAGTTTAATTAACAATATTCATTCTATATTATGTCCCTATCAAAAGAAAAGTGATCAGAGAAAGGGTATGTGGCACACATGCCCAGATGCTTCTAACGAGCAATATGTGAAGTGAGATAGGGCACATCATGCTTAATTGTATCAGTTGGATTAGATGCACCATTCTGCTAAACAGAAACATCGATTTTGTCAACGGTAGAAAATAAGAGCTCGGAATTTACAGGTAGTATGATGGATGATGGAGAAGGCACTGGAGCAAAGAATATTGAAACTGTAACTCTTGGTCTTCGAGAGTACACCTGGGAAAGTGCCTCAACCAGAGTAGTTGGAGACGAGGCGGTAATAGAAGACGGAAAGCAAACTTCAAAACCCAACTCTCATGAAGTCCTCATGACTCCGATTGAAGACAAATACATAATGGACTCAAAGATTAAGACATCAACGCTAACATAGTACCTCTACCTAACAAAGCCAAAGCAGCGATATCCTTTTCAGGTCCTAAATATCCCACAAAAAAATGCTTGATAGACTGAGGAGACACCGTGTCTAGAACTGGAGTTAAGTGATGAACAAAAACCGTATGACTGAATATGTGAGGGGTTAGAGAAAACAAATCCTCAATGAGGAACGAAATAGAGAAAAGAATTTATACATCTAGAATAGAAGATTGCAATTGATTAACCAAATAGCATGCATTAAGTATGGTGTCTCCCCAATAAGAGTGAGGAGCATGACTCCATATCAAGAGGGCCCTCGTAACATCTGAAAAGTGCATGTGATATCCTTTTACCAACATCATTCTGTTAAAAGTTACAAGCACACCGGGTCTGATGTAAAATCCCCCATGACTTGAAACACTGAGATAAAAGGCGTTACAAAACTCAAAAGCATTGTCATATCGCACATGCTTAATGGGCATAGAGAAAGATTCTTTATTTCAAATGATAAAAAAATTATAACACCTCCAGCTTCATATTTACCATACGCACGGAAAACCCAATGCAATAACAATAACAACATTACTATCCACATTATTCTTATCCTTGATAATTAAATCATATTTAATCATCTTGGATCTCTTTATCTCATGTGTTCAAATAATATGAATCACATTCACATTATTCACATCTTTGATAATCAAATCACATTTAATTATCTAAGATAACTCTCTTTATAATATGAATCAAATTCATATTAATCTTGATAATTAAATCACATTTAATTATCCATTTTCTCAATGCTCGGATACATATATCAACAATAGAATTATCCATGAACACTTTCAAGGATAATGCGCTTTCTCCGCGAATACTTGGAGATAAGGACAGGGCGATTGTATTGTTCCATGTATAGTGACATGGATATTGAGATCATATCTCAAATCCAGATCGCGGGCCTCCCATAGATGCTTGATTAAATCAAGACCGCAAATCTAATCTTCTCATTGTATCACATTCAGATCAATGTCCAACATGTGGAATAAGATTAGATTACTTCTCTACTGAGAGGAGTCACTAAAATCCAGACCCGATTCATCACTCCCTAGGAATGGAAGCGTCATGGTTATACAATCGTTTATGATCACATCACCCTCAGGTATTCCTAATACCTGTACATCCTGCATACTGGAAGACTCAGATTAAACCCGAAGTATTGGATCAACTTGATACTGTCTACTTCATGGTTTTATCAGTAAGTTTCTCATTCGATCATTGGGAGTCAGTATTGATCATATACTTTCCAAAAGCATATATCATACCTAGGTCTTGATCATATACTTTCCAAAAGTATATATCAAACCAACAAATTCAGTCAAGCTTCCAAAGCGAGACGACCGTGCGCACGGAATTTGACTCTTCCCAATATCTCATGAGTGAGCTCATGTCTTCCGGTTCAGTAGTGAACCTGTATGATCCCTTTGAGAGATCGTATTACTCATATGCCCTTATATGCACACCAGCGCGCCGGTGTATAGACCTTGATTAGGTCATCAACCTATTGGTCTGCCAAATGTACATACTCAGACATATAGTAACACATCTGTCTCCGGTCAGAGGATGTGTGCCTGTATCGTGACAACATACGATATAGGACTTTGTTTATTTCGATCTCGTTAAGTCAACCCTTTGACCTAACTAATCTGACACCTCCGAATCTCTATTCCTATGCAGAGGACATGCATCAAGAGGTCGGTCAGATATCAGCCTAAATGAGATAGGATTGCCATTTCCTACTCAGGATGGAGATCATCTCTTAATAATCATTTGACGGTGCTTGATGAGTCCTCAATCTAACTCATTAGATATTCATCTAAGCACCAGCCTCTATGATTCAATAATTGAATCAACAGCTGTATGATCATTAAGATGGCCATGGTACATAACCCTAATTGTACTAAGGGACCTATTATGCTAACTATGTACTCTTTATTTCAGATTAAGGAGTGAATTGCAATAACATTTATTGCATAATGGCTCGCCGTGGGCTCGCATGTCCAACAATCTCCCACTAGCCCAAAGAGCCATTAATGGGCTAATCATTTAAACCCACACTCATGTGACAATCATAGGCTATTTAGAAAATAGCTAGGTAAGCTGATTAGTCACTCCGTTCCCAAGAGACTACGCCAAGTCCTTTTACGGCACTTGCATATCTCCTAGTAACAGTGCTCGCATCCAATGCGAATGTTGCATCTCATGCAACCAATACTCAATTTTTTGTCGGTTATAGTGTCATTGACACTACATCTTATTAATTATCAGAACCAGTATTCCCATAATCCTTATTAGATTACCTTCATTCCTGTAGATCTCTATCTCCTAAGGTATCTACAGTTAAGACCATCATAGATCACTATCTACAAGGTCTTAAACTTTTTGAAGATAAGACTTTGAGATCACTATCTCTAAGTTTCATCATCTTTGAAGATATTTGTTATTACTGCAACTAAGTGTTTTATTTCCAGAGTAGGATTAATAACAGTTTACTACTCCCACTGCATGGCAGATATCTGGCTCTTGTACACATCCAGCATACACCCAGCTTCTCATAACTGATGCACAAGTGCATGCAGTTCTAGCATTCACTTCCTCAACTTTTTGAGGTGCTATCCCTCTAGACAGGTCACTACCACATCTTAAGGGAAGGAATCTTTTCTTGGAATTTTCCAAAAAATGGAATAAGTCCAAGGTGTACTACTAATGTGACAGTCCCAATACTCTCTTCTCTTTGCTTCTGAACAACTTCAGAATTTAAGATCTAAGAGGTATCCTTGAAATCGTATCTCAAGGTATGGAACAACCAAATTATAAAACACTTATTATTATTATTATATCATTTAGAATAATATCTACATTTATCACGATGAACACAATGGCACTCCCACTAAGCTTCACATGGTTCATCAAGATTTTATCTGAAATCACAACATTTATAATTTCATCAAATCTTATGTTCCAACTACAAGAAACTTATTGGAGTCCAAAGATGGAGTTCTTCAGCTAGCACACCTTGCTTTCCTCAACCATGAAGCCCTGGGGCTACTTCATATGAATATAGGTATTCATAGAGGAATGCAATCTTGACTCACATCATGAAGATGTCATAGTCAAGTTGTGTAGCTATAGTTAGCAATATTCTGATGAGTTAAAGCAAGGTCACTGGAGAGCAAGTCTCATCATAGGCGATGTCTTCTCTTCGGTGTGTAGCTCATGGCTACGAACCGTGCTTTGAAGGTCTACACCTTCTCATCAGGTTCCCTCTTTCTCTTGAAGATCCATTTACATCTTAATGGGTCTGACCCATATAGGTGGATCCTCGAGGGTCCATATACAACACTTGTATATGAAGTCTACATTAGACTTTTATTGCTAACATCCATCTTTCCATGTCAAGATCCTTAGGAGCTTCATCACATGAAGTCCGATCATTTTCAGATTTAACTGACACATGGAATCCATCCTCAAACTTATTTGAAGAGGTATTAATGTTTCATCTTTAATTATCTATTTTAATTTCTGATTTCAGGAGCATCATTATCTTTTCAAGATTAAATGAGTTCCTTTACTTCATTTTCATCTTGATTCTCAAGAGAGTCATCCTATAAGAATCATATTCTCAAAGATGAGATCTTTTAAGAATCTCAAGGTCATAAAGTAGGTATCTAATGCCATCCTTTATTTTCCAAATGAAGTAGCACTCTCTGGTGCTAGATTCCAGCTTACCAGCTTGGGACCTTATTAAGTGTATAATGTAGTCTCTACTACATATATACCTTGGAAACTAAGAGATAATTATGCTATGGTTAATCATTGATCAAATCATGTCACACATGATCAATTGTATCTCCCTACAACTCTATTGAGTTAAGGTTCATCAGGAGGATTGAGATAGGAATGATATTCACATCTCCATAAGGTATTCCTTGAATTCATCTAATAGGTACAGGCTACCTTGGTTAGATCAAATTCATTTCATCTTCCTTTAAACTTTGGTTCTAAACCAAAATTGCGAAATCTTATAGACATACAAACCCTAGGGTTTGTATGTCGAGAGCACATATGTATGCCAGAATATCTTTATTGATTTTATAAGGATTAATTGATAATTACGATCATTATCGACTTGTCACTTCCAAAGTACATTCGATGAGATCAAGACTTATAGAGACATACAAACCCTAGGGTTTTAGTCCTATTGTCGATTTAATTGTCACTTCTCATTATTATGAGGAAACTTGCATATTGCAACCACATACATTATGTGTCCAACTGCAATTACAATATCTGGATCAAGGGTCCAATCCATGATATTCTACTGGTTATTATTGAGTATAATAATGAGTGGGTTTAATGAAGGATTATCTGAAATAAGAAATTTGCATGAGTGTATATATTTATATATACATACATATTATACTTTGATTTAGGAATTTTATATCAAAGTTGTCTTGCCTTGTCAAAGACACTGAAAGTTCATTCCCTTAATTACTTTCAATGTAAGAGACATACTTACCATTATATCTCAGCAAGATCTGGGATCTCCTCTTTATCTTTGTTACATCCCAATAATATGAGAAACTGCAACTCCAATGAAGAGAAGCGGGAACACATTCCGCCTTGCAAGTAAAACTTGCATTTCCCAATTCGGTCTTTAACACTCGGGCCACCACCCCTAAGGTGATGTTGACCCGTCGTTAATTGAACCAACCGTCAACAGGAATAGAACTCGCTATGCGCAATCCAATATCGCCCCAATAATATGAGGATCCGATATTGGGGTCACTACACATACGGCCTTACTCTTTCGAGAAGCAAAGAGTCCGATCCAGATGCGCTTGTATATAGGAGCTGTCACTTCGTACAGGCGTCTCCTATATACAATCCCTGGCGACGGAAACCCTTCGCCTTGACGGGAGACCATGGATGTCACTTATGTGATCCTCCACCTCTTATTCAAATTTAATTAATTACTATGAATCACATTCATATAATTAATTCTTCCAAGGGAATGATTAACTCTAATCATATTGGAGTATTCTTAATTGGACATAATTAACTTAATCATATTAAATTAATTATCAATCCAATTCAATCAGTCAAACTTAATTTTATGCTTGAATATATATGATATTATTCTCAAGGTACATATTAATTCGTATTTTAATAATTAGAAAAAATACATCATAATCCCTCGGACATTATCCCGGCGCTGTCATGGCCAGTACCGACGGGAGTGGGGCGGACCACATACGTTGCAACCCGCTGACCAGCGATCCCCGACTAGACACCATATCCGCCTCGGGAAAGGATAATGCCAAATTGATTATTTTGTACTTGAGATGATCATCGGTTCTTCAACCGAAATTATACCATATAGTAATCTAAACAATTTTGATTTTAAGGAAATTTGCTAGGAAAATTCCCAAGTCCTATTCAAGCAAGAAGTTTGATGATTGTAATTCCAATCATGGTTTAGATCAAATCTAATCAACTAATTGGTTGGGGCCAAGTCAATTAAGGAAATAATCATTCTCTAATATTTCACAAATATTTTTCATAATTATTTCTAGAAATTAACAATTAATTTCATTAATTGACAATCACATGGTTCTTGATTAGGAAAGCAATTTCAGCAGTGACCCCTACTTACTAAAATTGGCATATCTCAATCATATTAAATCCAAATTAAGCAAAGTCAATTTCTAAAGTTTGCTAATTTGATTTAGGAAAGAACCTAAGTGATGTTTCACGCATTTCGAGGCAATTATAAACAGTAATTAACATTTTAATCACGTTCAGATTCACAGTTCCCGCAACAGTGCATACATGTTCATTAAAACGACCATATCTTGAGCATACGAAATCCGATTTACGGAAACTCAGATCCTATGGTTTCCTTATTTAATGGGGAACAAAATCCAAGTGCTATTTTTGTGTTTAAACAATTTAAACTTGGCCGAAAAATTACACTAAACAGATCTGCGAAATCAAATGCGATAAAAAACTTTCGCGACCTTAACGAACCCAAGTCGTCCTTGGTTAACGAATCACTATTCGAAACCGTCAACCTGGCTCTGATACCACTTGAAGGATATGGTTAGATCCTCAAGCGCATCACGGAAGCGTGAGCGTCGTATCGAATACGACGAAGAGCGACTAGTCGGACTAGTTGCTCGAAGCAGCGGAATTAAAAAAATTTTATTACGACGAAACCACATGATCCAAGAACACTTCTCGGATCGTCTCGTCTAAACCACAAACAAGTAATAGGATTACCTCTTGAAGCGTGGTTGTGATCGAGTCTCTAAACGAAGATACCTCCTGTCTCAAGTCCGATCCGACGGAGGAGACGCTTGCGAGCGCGGGGATGAACCGCGTGCTTCTCGCAATCCATGTTGATGATCCAAGCGGCGGATCTCCTGATCTCGACACACGAGATCCGACGTCTTCTTCACGAGCGAGACGCACCGAAGGAGACGGAGATCCACGAGCAGAGGAACGAGCAGCATAACGACGATGTCGCGGCGATGGAGAACCTCTCCATGGCATCCATGGTGGACGACCATGAGAGGGAGAGAGAGGGCTGACCTCCAGAGAGAAAGAGAGAGAGAGAGAGATGCTTCTCAAGCATTGTGTGTAAAGAGAGAGCATGGGTATGCCTCTCTATTTATAGGGTTTTGGGATCCACGGATCTCAATCCATGTGACATATAAAATCAATGGATGAGATTGATTTATGTCAATCCAATGGTCAAGATTGTTGTTGGTAAAAACCAATAACTTGTGATTTAATTTGATAAAAATATATTTGATAAATCAAATAAATATTAATACCATATTAAATCAATCAAATAAGGAGAGAGGAATAGAGAGAGATCAACCTTCCTCTTTGCAAGGGGGGGACGGCCACCAATTTCACAAGGAAATTGGTGCCGTCCCCCTCTTTCCAAAAGGGAGGGCAATCTCATGGCAATCCATGAGATTGCACATCTCCTTGAATTTCTCTCTACTTATTTTCCAACAACAATTTGTTGGTATTTTAATTCACCAAAATAATTCTCAATTAATTTTGGGAATATTGCAATCTTGACATTGGAATATTGTGAATCATATTCACAACCCAAAACCAAATGTAATTTACATTTTCAATTAATTAGACAATGTGTATCCAATACACATTAATAATTAATCTACTAATATAAATTATATTTAACTCTCTCTAATACATTATAAATCACATTTATAATATATTATGAATAATTGGATATTACTATCCACATTATTCTTATCCTTGATAATTAAATCATATTTAATCATCTTGGATCTCTTTATCTCATGTGTTCAAATAATATGAATCACATTCACATTATTCACATCTTTGATAATCAAATCACATTTAATTATCTAAGATAACTCTCTTTATAATATGAATCAAATTCATATTAATCTTGATAATTAAATCACATTTAATTATCCATTTTCTCAATGCTCGGATACATATATCAACAATAGAATTATCCATGAACTCTTTCAAGGATAATGCGCTTTCTCCGCGAATACTTGGAGATAAGGACAGGGCGATTGTATTGTTCCATGTATTGTGACATGGATATTGAGATCATATCTCAAATCCAGATCGCGGGCCTCCCATAGATGCTTGATTAAATCAAGACCGCAAATCTAATCTTCTCATTGTATCACATTCAGATCAATGTCCAACATTTGGATTAAGATTAGATTACTTCTCTACTGAGAGGAGTCACTAAAATCCAGACCCGTTTCATCACTCCCTAGGAATGGAAGCGTCATGGTTATACAATCGTTTATGATCACATCACCCTCAGGTATTCCTAATACCTGTACATCCTGCATACTGGAAGACTCAGATTAAACCCGAAGTATTGGATCAACTTGATACTGTCTACTTCATGGTTTTATCAGTAAGTTTCTCATTCGATCATTGGGAGTCAGTATTGATCATATACTTTCCAAAAGCATATATCATACCTAGGTCTTGATCATATACTTTCCAAAAGTATATATCAAACGAACAAATTCAGTCAAGCTTCCAAAGCGAGACGACCGTGCGCACGGAATTTGATTCTTCCCAATATCTCATGAGTGAGCTCATGTCTTCCGGTTCAGTAGTGAACCTGTATGATCCCTTTGAGAGATCGTATTACTCATATGCCCTTATATGCACACCAGCGCGCCGATGTATAGACCTTGATTAGGTCATCAACCTATTGGTCTGCCAAATGTACATACTCAGACATATAGTAACACATCTGTCTCCAGTCAGAGGATGTGTGCCTGTATCGTGACAACATACGATATAGGACTTTGTTTATCTCGATCTCGTTAAGTCAACTCTTTGACCTAACTAATCTGACACCTCCGAATCTCTATTCCTATGCAGAGGACCTGCATCAAGAGGTCGGTCAGATATCAGCCTAAATGAGATAGGATTGCCATTTCCTACTCAGGCTGGAGATCATCTCTTAATAATCATTTGACGGTGCTTGATGAGTCCTCAATCTAACTCATTAGATATTCATCTAAGCACCAGCCTCTATGATTCAATAATTGAATCAACAGTTGTATCATCATTAAGATGGCCATGGTACATAACCCTAATTGTACTAAGGGACCTATTATGCAAACTATGTACTCTTTATTTCAGATTAAGGAGTGAATTGCAATAACATTTATTGCATAATGGCTCGCCGTGGGCTTGCATGTCCAACACCCGAAACAATGGATATATGTTAATTAAAATGATCATATCTTGAGTTATCGGATTCCAAATCACGCAAACTCAAATATCATAATTTCATTAACTAATGAAGAACATTATCCGAGTAATAGTTTCATGTTTAGACATTTGAAACAGGGTCGAAATTAATCACAAAATAGGGCTGCGAAAATCAAAATACGATAAAAATTTTCACGAACCCTAGTGAGCCCAAATCTTCTTAGGTAATGGATCGTATACAAAACCTCCAACCTGGTTTTGATGCCACTTGAAGGATACGGGAAAATCCTCAAGGGCATCACGAAAGCATGAGGATCGCATCGAATGCGATTGGGAGCAACTAGTCGCGCTAGTTGCTCGATGCAGCAGAATTTAAAAATTTTAAATGTGATGAAATCACATGATCCAAGAATCTTTCTTGGATCATTTCATCTAAACCACAATAGGTATATGGTTTACCTCTTGAATCATGGTTTTGATCGAGTCTCTAAACTAAGAGACCTCCTGTCTCAAGTCCGATCCTATGGAGGAGACGCTTGCGAGCACGTTTGATGAGACACGTCCTTCTCGCAATCCAAGTTGATGATCCAAGCAGAGAATCTCCTGATCTCATCACACGTGATCTGATGTCTTCTTCACGAGCGAGGTGCATCGAAAAAATCGGAGATCCATGAGCAAATACTCCGACATCATAACGACGATGCTGCGACGATGGCGACTCTCTCTAAGGCTCCATGATGGACGACCACAATAGAGAGAGGAAGAGAGTCTTGGCATGTATAGAGAGAGAAGGGAGAGAGCATTAATTTACGTTGTAAATATTACTCGAAGAGCAAGGGGTGCCTCTTTTTATATAGGGTTTTGGGAGTCCATGGATCTCATTCCATGGACAAAACACAATCAATGGATGAGATTGATTTGTGTTTCTTTCAATGACCATGATGTCGTTGTAAAAAACATAACAAAAATCAATTTAACTTAAATTAATATATATTTATAAATCAATATAAATTAATTTCAAATCAAATAAATTGACTAGTCTTTGAGATAATGAGAAGATTGACCATATCCCCTAAAAGGGGGGGCGACTACTTCTTTGAGTTGGAACGGGTCTATCTCCTCAAAATCTCATGAGATCTCATTATCTCATTAGATCTCATTATCTCATGATATCTCCAAGATTTACAACAATAATTGTTGTAAATTATTTCACAAAAGTAATTCATAATTATCCTGTGAACATTGCAATCATGCCATTGGAAAAAAGTGAATCACACTTACATCCCAAAACAAAATGTAAATTATATTTTCAATTAATCATCCAATGTGAATCCTATTCACATCAATAATTAATTAACAAATATAAATCACAATATGCTCTCTTTAATATATTATAAATCACATTTATAATATACCTGAATAATATGGACAGTGCTATCCACATTATTCTTATCCATGATAATTAAATCACATTTAATCATCTTGGATCTCAATTCACATGTGCACAAATAATATGAATCACATTCACATTATTCACACATTTGATAATTAAATCACATTTAATTATCTTAGATAACTCTTCTTATAATATGAATCAAATTCATATTATTCATGATAATTAAATCACATTTAATTATCCATTTTTCTCAATGCTCGGATACATTTATCAATAATGAAATTATCCATGAACTCTTTCAAGGATAATGCGCTTTCTCCGTAGATACTTGGAGATAAGGACAGGGCGATTGTATTGTTCCACGTATAGTGACTTGGATATTGAGATCAAATCTCAAATCCAGATCTTGCGGACCTCACATAGATGCTTGATTAAATCAAGTCCGCAAATCTAAACTTCTCATTACATCTGAATCACATTCAGATACATTTGGACTAAGATCAGATTACTTCTCTATGAGAGGAGTCACTAAAATCCAGACCTGTTTCATCACTCGTTCGGAATGGAAGCATTATGGTTATACAATCGTTTATGATAACATCACCCTCAGGCATTCCTAATACATGTACATCCTGCATACTAAAAGACCCAGAATAAATCCAAAGTTTTAGATCTCTTTTTAGACTGTCTCCTTCAAGATTTTATCATTAAGTTTCTCATTTGACTATTGGGAGTTGGTATCGATCATATACTTTCCAAAAGCATATATCATACCTAGGTATTGATCATATACTTTCTAAAAGTATATATCAAACGTACAAATTCAGTCAAACTTCCAAAGTGAAACGATCGTGCATGGAATTTGATTCTTCCCAATATCTCATGAGTGAGCTCATGTCTTCTGGTTCAGTAAATGAGCATGTAAGATCCCTTTGAGAGATCGTATTACTCATATGCCCTTGCATGCACAACAGAATGCCAGTGTATAGATCTTGGTTAGGTCATCAACCTATTGGTCAGCTAAATGTACATACTCAGACATATAATAACACATTTGTCTCCAGTCAGAGGATGCATGCCTATATTGTGACAACATACAACATAGGTCTTTGGTTATCTCGATCTCGTTAAGTCAACTCTTTTATCTAACTAATCTGACACCTCTGAATCTCTATTCCCATGTAGAGGACCTGCGTCAAGAGGTCGATCAGATATTAGCCAAGTGTGAAAGGATTGCCCTCTCCTACTCAGGCTGGAGATCATCCCTTAACAATCATATGACGGTACTTGATGAGTCCTCAATCTAACTCTTTAGATATTCATCCAAGCACCAACCTCTATGATTCAATAATTAAATCAACAGATGTATGATCATTAAGATGGGCATAGTACATAACCCTAATTGTACTAAGGGACCTATTATGCAAATTAGTTATTCTTCATTTCAGATCAGGGAATGATATTTGCAATAACATTTATTAGATAATGTTTCGCCATGGGCTCACATGTCCAACAGGTAATCCTTCTCATTAGGCTGAAATTTGACTGACCTCTTGATGCAGGTCCTCTGTACGGGAATAGAGATTCGGAGGTGTCAGATCAGTTAGGTCAAAGGGTTGATTTAACAAGATCGAGATAACCAGAGTCCTATTTCGTATACTGTCACGATGTAGTCACACATCCTCTGACCAGAGACAAATGTGTTGCCATATGTCTAAGTATGAACATTTGGCATACCAATAGGTTGATGACCTAACCAAGGTCTAAATATTGGCGAGCTGGTGTGCATATGAGGGCATATGAGTAATACGATAACGATCTCTCAAAGGGATCATACAGGTTCATTTGTGAACCTGAAGACATGAGCTCGCTCATGAGCTATTGTGATGGATCAAATTCCATGCATGGTCGTCATGCTTTGGAAGCATGACAAGAATTTGTAGGTATAATATATGCTTTGGGAAAGCATATGATTGATAACAATTTCCACATAATGAAACCCTAAGGACGATAGTGTAAAATTGATCTATATCTTTGGGTTTATCATAGGTCTTCCAGTATACAGGATGTACAGGTATTGAGAATACCTGAGGGTGATGTGATCATAAACGATTATATAACCATGACGCTTTCATTCCGATGGGAGGGATGAAACATGTCTGGATTTAAGTGACTCCTCTTAGATGAAAAGTAACATGATCCTGGTCCAAGTGTTGGACATTGATCTGAATGAGATTTAGATGCAATGATGAGATTAAGTTTACGACGTTGATTTAATCAAGCATCTATGAGAGGTCCATGAGATCTGGATTTGAGATGTGATCTCAATATTGAATGTCACTATATGTGGAACATACAATCATCCTATCCTTATCTCCATGTATCTATCGTAAAAGCGAATTATTCTTGAAAAGGTTCAAGAATAATTCCATAGTTCAATAATATCTAAGCATTGAGAAATGAATAATTAAATGTGATTTAATTATCATGAGTAATGTGAATTAGATTCACATTATTTGAGATGAGAATGATGATACAATATAATTTAATGTGATTTAATTTTTATCGATAAGAATAATGTCGATAGTAATATCCAAATTATTCATAATATATTATAAATGTGATTATGTAATGTATTAGAGATAACTTATTATGATTTATATTTGTTGATTAATTGTTGATGTGAATTGGATTCACATTGGATAATTAATTGAAAATGTAAATCATGTTTTATTTTGGGTTGTGAATGTGATTCACGATTTTCCAATGGCAAGATTGCAATATTCACAAAATAATTATGAATTATTTTTGTTGAATAATTTACAATAGGTATTGTTTAAATATTGGAGATTTCCAAGGAATAATGCAATCTCATGAGATTGCATGAGATTCCACCTTCCATGTTGGAGGGGTGGACAACCACCAAATCCTACAAGGAAAGGTGGCCGTCCATCCTATTACATGGGATGGTGTAATCTCCTTTCCATTATCTCCATATGTGATTCATTTAATTTAACATTATTTATATTGATTTATCAATATATATTTAATCTAAATTAAATTATATGTTGTGTTTTTACAACAAAATCTTGTCCATTGAAAGAAGAACAAATCAATCTCATCCATTGATTTTGTGTAGTCCATGGATTGTGATCCATGGACTCCCAAAACCCTATATAAGAAGAGGCACCCTTTGCTCTTCTATTTTTACAACAACTCTTGGCAAACTCTCTCTCTCTCTCTCCCTCTCACTCTCTCTTTCATTGTCATGCCTACTCTCTCCCTCTCTTTGGGTGGCCGTCCATCCAAACCCTAGAGAGAAGGCGCCACCGTCATCGCATCGCCATTGTGTTGTTGCTTCGACTGCCCTAATTCGTTGTCTTCCTTTGTGCATTTCACTTGTGAGGAAGGCGCCTGATCTCAAGAGACGAGATCAGGAGTTCTCTTGCTTGGATCAACAACTTATATTGTGAGAAGACGTGACTCATCTCCGCGCTCGCAAGCGTCTCCTCTAAAGATCGGACTTAAGATAGGAGGTCTCTTCTCTTAGAGGCTCGTTGACAACCACGCTACAAGAGGTATTTCTTTATCTATTATGTGGTTAGATGAAATGATCCAATAAGTGTTTTTAGATCATGTGGTTTCATTGATTCAAAAAAATATAAATTCCACTGCATCGAGCATAGTGCGACTAGTACCTCCCGATCGCATACAATGTGATCCTCATGCTTCTGTGATGCGATTAAGGATTCTTCTATATCCTTCAATGCCATTTATCTCAGGAGCAGTAGGAGATTTCAATCGCCTTCACAATCATTGGGATTGAGAGATAAAGCCATTGAGAGAGCTTAACCTTCCACATTATCTTCTTCACTATCATTGCCGAGACCCATTGTAGCAGCACCTGAGAATGGAGCTTCATCATCTTCGTCTTCACTATCAGCATCTTCACCTTTACCAGCTAGATGCAGATCACCATCAGTGAGGGAGAACACACCAGCCGTGGATTCTTCTTCTACACCAAAAACAATGTCCTATCTTGTTTTAGATTTTGATTTTCCTCCACCTGTTTTGGACAACATTATGCAGTCTGATTCTATTTGTCCTATTGTACACAAGGATTCTACTTTAAATTATCAAAATGAGAATTTGAATGTTTTCACTGATTCTGTGCCATTTCCTTCTGCCCTAAATAAAATAAAGAAAAACCAAAAAACTAAAAATAGCCTTATCTGATCAAGGAGTGGTTGAGATCTTACAGAACATCTTTTTACAGATGCCACTCCTTAAGGCCATGGAGTACATGGCTGCAGTGAAAAAATGAATGAAAGAAACATGTACACAAAAGCATTAAACAAAGTAGAACAAACGAAATAAGACAGGAAAACATATCTTGATCATGGTCACAATTCATGCCATAGCAACTTCTCGCCCAAAAAGAAAGATAAGGGAGCATCTCACATCTGTTGCCATATTTTTGATCAAGAATTTGATCACACTCATCTTGATAGTGGTTCCTCCTAATCTTATGCCATCCTATCTACTCTTTAGGTTTGGGTTAGGACATATGAAATCGATCAGGATGATCCTTCATTTTACTGATAGATCGATTAAGAGGCCGAGGGGCATTTTAAAGGACGTTATTGTAACGATGCAGGGAATAAAATTCCCTGTTGATTTTGTTGTCATAGATATGGACACACCAACACCGTTACTCCATACCCCAATCATACTAGTCGACTATTCCTCCGAACGGTCGAAGTGGAAGTAGATTACGGTACCGGAGAGATCATCTTTCACTCTAATAGTAACAAGGTGAAAATTGAGACAATCCCCGATACTAGACCTTCACCGCCACCAACAACAATAGATGAGAGATAGACAATTACATTAGATCCCGAGGACTGTGATTTTCATGTCGAGTTCAGAGAGACTGGTCTTTTTACTTGTTTCATAGACATCTAGGAGTTCCTTTCTCAAAAGGACCATCTAGAAAGCACAATCAACATGAGCTCCTTCATTAATCCTTCTGAGTTTTTTGTTGATGGGAAGTTTGAGCTGATTACTGAAGATTTGTCTGAGAGAGTTGAGGTACCTTCTGATATTCCTTTGACACATCATTCTGAGATCATTGCTGATATACCTTCGGCCAAGATATCAAAGATGATTGATGATTTTCAGAGATATGCACTTATGAGAGACACCTTTCTGAATTATTGTTGAGATATCTGAGCAGTTTGTTGATGAGATTACAAAGATTTTTGAACATCATGATGAACCATCCCTTTCTGAGCAGAGATCATTAGTTGCAGATCTTTATGAGGTTTTAGTTGTTGAGCCGACAATTTCCACGGTGGATAGTACACAGAGTACAAATCATATACCTTCTACTAATGTAATTACGGAGGTTGTCACAGAGCTGATTCAGACCCCACTTGAGCTTAAGGATTTACCATTAATGTTGAAATATGCCTTCCTTGTGGGTCCCCCATGAATTGTTTCCGGTCATACTCAGCTCGCAGTTGACCAATGAACAAGAATCTCGCATGTTAGAGGTTCTTGAGAAAAACCGTAAGGCCATTGGATGGAATATCTTGGATCTCCGTGGGATTAGTCCAGCTTTGTGCTCGCATCATATCTGCTTAGAGGATGATGGTAAACCTTCCCGTGAGTGTCAGTGTCGTCTATAATACGAATCTAAGGGAGGTTATCAAGAAAGAGATCAGGAAATGGTGTGATTCTAGCTTCATTTATCCCATTTTGGATTCCAAATAGGTCAGTCCTTTACATGTGGTCCTAAAGAAATCTGAGATTAATATTGTGAAGAATGACAATGATGAGGAGATTCCGACCCATGTACCTGCTTCATGGTGTGTCTATGTAGATTACCAATGCCTGAACTCAACTACCATGAAGGATCACTTTCTGTTGCCCTTTATTGATCAGCTTATTGAGAGGTTGTCAAGGAAAGAGTTCTTTTGTTTCTTGGATGGGTACTCAGGGTATAACTAGGTTGTTATTGCTCCTAAGGATTAGGACAAAACTGCTTTCACTTGTCTGTTTGGTACTTACACCTTTAGACGGATGTCCTTTGGATTGTGTAATATCCCCACTACATTCCAAAGGTGTATGTTGGTTGTTTTTTGCCGACATGGTGGGTAGTTTCCTTGAGGTTTTCATGGACGATTTGTCGATCTATGGGGATAGTTTTGACACATGTCTTGCTTATTTAAACCGAGTCCTTCAACATTGCTGTGAGGTAAACCTAGTACTCTCGTGGGAGAAGAGTCACTTTATGGTGACTAATGGGATTGTATTAGGCCACGTCATCTCCAAACATGGTTATGGAGGTTGATCCAGCTAAGATCGATGTGTTATACAAGCTAAAGCCATCATAGAATTAGAAGCAGTTGAAGCCATTTATGGGACACATCAGATTCTAAAGGCAATTCATTAAGGACTTCAGCAAAATCACTAGACCTTTGACTGAGCATCTATTCAATGAGAGCAAATTTGTTGTTGATGAGAAAGTCCCCCTAGAATTTAATCAGACAAAAGTTATGGTTACTAGTGCTCCTGTCCTACAACCACCTGATTAGTCTCTCCCCTTTGACATAATGATGGATGCATTAGATTTTGCAGTTGGAGTTGTTTTAGGGCAGAGAAGGGATGGGATATCATTCGCTATACACTATTAATGAATCTCGGATTCATCACTCTAAATCTCATTAATTAAGCTCAAGTCCCTCAAAATCATCAACATTCTTGCATTTATTCTGCATAATTTGCATTCATGCATGTTTGCATAAGAATGGCATTTTATCCATCATTTTTGCACAAAATAAGAAGCCAAAAATCCAAGCCAAAGTTGACCTGTAAATAGCCTAATTTCTCAGATTTTTATCTCCTTCATGCTAACTCCGAATGACACAAAACTACCTCCACTGTGTTCATATCATAACAAGAATAAATAAAAAAAATACAAAAAATCACTAACCCTGTTAAGTGGACCAAAAACCCATACCCTAATTTCAGGATTTTCGGACAAAAAGCCCCATATCCTCCCCATCCAGTGTTCGATTTGATCCTACTCACTTTTGAACTAATGTACATTCAGTTACCTTCAAAATAAGACCAAATTCAAGTGAATCGGAGCTCTTATGTGAAAGTTGGTTTTGGGCCTCTTTTGTACATTGTGTATTTTAGCGGTTTTTGACCCATATTTTATGTACATATTTTCTTAATCAATAAAATTAAAAAAAAAATAGATTTAGATGTCTTTTACGTATCTTTGATTTCTCCTTATTTTTTTGGATTTTTTATCTGATTTAAAAAATGACAAAAAATAGAAAACCACAAAAAATCTAGATATGTTATGTATATGGGATACCCCAAAAATTCACTTCATACATTTGATCGATTTTGGTTTTGATGTCTTCATGAATGTTGTAGATCTCATTGAGACAAGAATTATTTGTGAAGGGACTTTTTCGATCCGAGGTCGTTTACTATTTCTTTTTGATTTTACAAAATATTTTTTCTATGAATTTTCTGGTGCTGACACGTGGCAACCCTTAGAGCCGCCACGTGGTAGCATTTTTTGGCCCCATTATTATTTCGTTTTTCATATAAAAAAATATATAACTGCATGTGCGTCACACGTGCTTCCCTCTGCCGCCTCTTCCCTTTCATCTTTGTGCCGCCCCGCGTATTCCGCCAACAGCTAACCACCTCCGCCTTTGACCCCGCCATCCTTGCAACCACCAACACCCCCCCCCCCCCCGCAATCTCCGGCCAACCGCCTCCCCCGTTTCTCTCGCGTCACCGACGACATCCCACGTGCCCTATTTAAGAGCTCCGTCGCACCCCCGACTCCCTCATCCGCCGCTCGACTTTGCAGGACCAAGCTCAGAAGTGACAGCTCGGTCACCTCCTCCACGGCGTAATCTGAGGTCGCCGACCTCGTCGCAGCCCACCTCCTCCAGGCGCTGCTCCAGCTCTGGTAGTACCTTGTCGTTGAGCCCCCTCCAGGTATCCTTCCTTGAACACCTTTCATCTTCTCCGTCCACACTACTCCTCCGCCATCTTCCTTGGTATCGCAATTCCATCTTCGATCACCTCTCTCCCCCTCGATCATCATCACCTCCTACTACCACCGCCACCATCTGCTACGGTCGCCTCCATCTCCATTTTTGACGCCGACATTATCGACTCCTCCGCCGCTATCACCTTGCTGCACCGACCGACATCGACCACCGTCGACAAGCTCTAGCGTCTTCCCTACCTACTTCATCGACAACGCTTCATCACCTCCGTGCATCGACGACCGTCTTCTCCGACGTGCTTCAATGCAATGATTCTTCTCTGCCCGACATCCCCTGGCTGTGTGTCGGCCACGGCCGGCCCTCGTCTTCACCGCCGCTCCTCCGACGTCCCTTGGCCGTGTGTCGGCCTTTCCCAGCCATCCGATCACATCCGCACCGATGGCTTGGATCCACTCCGAAGCTTGCTCCGACCCTCCCTCTACGCCAGGTGCCTCGGACAGCCCGAGGCAATCAGGCAGTGACACGTGGAACCCTTGACCCAAGCCGCCCGCTGAGCCACCTTCTCACGTGAGGGTCACGTGACTTGTTGGGGTAATATGCAAGGTGCCCCTTAAAGAATCTCCAATCTGCGCATTAGCCCTCTATGCACGTGCCCCCTTGGAAAAATTACAGCGGACCCCCTTTAGTCATGGTAATTGCACAATAGACCCCCCTTGCATTTTTATTTATTTATTTATTTATTGCAGAAAGACCCCTGTGTGCTCCTTCATTTTTAAACATCTGCAGTACATCATTTTATTTATCAAAAATAGCATCATGTTCGTATTTTAATTCTCTACATTTTGACATGATATGGATATTTTTATGATTGATGGTTAATTAATAATCATTTCTTCTGTGGAAAATTGCGTATTTTGTCCATTTCTTGCTCTGAAATTCATATTTGCTTAAGCGTTGCTCTAAAAATTCCTGAAAATTCAAATATTGTAGAGTTAATTGTGCTTGACATTGTGCCCAAAAAGATTTGCATTTGCATACATAATTTGCCTTGTAAAAATCATTTTTCATATTTTAGTATTTGATTTTTAATAAATATTAAATCCTACATTTTCGAGGTTTAGGATTTCTCTGAGATCCATCACCTAGTGATAGTTCATAGATAATTTTATCCCTTGAAAATAAGTAGGTTTAATATTTATTATAATTAAATATTGAAATTCACTTTGTTTGCATTTAAAAATTCATAAAAAAATCATATTGCATCCAAAAATTCCAAAAAAATTACAGTGCATCCATTTCAGCATATTTTACATTGTGGCCAAGTTTTGTATTTTTCGGACATCATTTTAATGTAATTTGCATTTGAGTCCCTAAAATAGGCCGAAATTGCATCTTGCATCCCTTGTTTGCATAAAAAATTCCAAAAAAAAGACCACCTCGAAAACCATGCACGAATCTTGATAGACATAATTCTAGACTGTTCCTTTGCCTCCTTGTGTTCGACCTTGGGAATTGCCCAAGTAAAATAAACATAGAACCACTTGATTAAAAATGACGAATAATTTTTGTGGTTATTTTCTTGTCTGATTCCGATCGCCGCCTACAACGAATGACAAACCATATTTTTGGCACGAACAAGATAAAAACACATCTCTTTTAACAAGCGATTTGCAAACCCATCAGATGGCGTCGTTGCCGGGGAGGCAAACAACTTAGTTTTGTGTTTTGAAAATTTTTGTTCGATTTTCCGCATTCGAGTAGTCTGACCCCCGAATTTTTCATTATAAATTCCATTTTTATTTCCTGCATTTATTTTCAAGCATTTATGTTGCTTATTTTATTTTTGATTATTTCTGAGTCACTCTCTTACACGAATCTCTCTTATTTTTTCTTGTGAGGTACCCGGTGTACGTGGAGTGGTTTTTCAAGAAACCTACGCATCTTCACCAACTTACGAAAAGCCGCAATTAAATTAAGATCGAGTCGAGTCGTGAGAGAGCGTAGAATCTAGGTTTTTAATTTTTGCAATTTTATTTTTTGTAATTAATTGCTCTACAGTGGTGTCTGTTTGGACTCTCGCGTGTGTAAAAAGACTATGAACTCTCTTGTGGTGTATCGTGGCATGTTTCACTCTCCGGTGAGGGTGGGGCCCGACTTGAGTGGCGATTAGGATGGACCTGCACATACGACTCTTAGAGCATTTATATTTTTTATTGTGCTCGTAGGATCTTAAGCCACACTGCACTATTAACTGAGATGCACATAGATCGTTCAATTTTGCCAAAATTTAACTCAATTCTTTCCCTCTAATAGAACTTTCTGCTTAGGTGCGATTTTTCATCGACTTGCATTCATTTAGAGTAATTTTTCAATTCTGTCTAGCATCCAACATGGAGATTGCGAGGATTCACTATAAGTCTTCTAACTGAGCATTCATCATAGTTTTCCGCGTGCATCGACTTTTCCCGAATTTCTCCCTCTTGTTTTATCACATAATTCTAAAGGAAATTGAGATTAGACGGTAAACATATATTTGTGCTCATTTAAATTCTTCAGTGATCACCTAATTAAAATTAGGGCTGCTAAATATAGCCGATCTTAAGAACCCATAAAATCAAGAATTCTTGCGGGAGAGCAACCCCGACATTGTTTGATTTTATCTTGCAGCTAGGAGAGAGACGCACACTAGGATAGAGCCAAAGCCAGGATTTTCATACTGACTACTGATTCTGCCAAAAACTATTAGCTACTTCTCAATGAGGATCTACAGGTAGCCGGTAAACGATCCGGATTTCCTTAGCAGAGTGGGTGATTTAGAGGACACTGCGCAAGGCTCCGTCCTCAAGTAAAGGGTAGCCGTTCTACGGTCCTTACTTACTCCCATACTGGTTGAAAGTACGTGCAACTAGTCGTAAGAATTTGGGACAGTCGGTCGGAAAATACAGGCACCTAACATCTCGTTTAAATGGCTTGCAAGACTTGAATTCTCACCAATTAAAACTGACAAGATAATTGGCCGAACTCTCACGGCCTTCACTGAGTGAGTTGGTGAAACAAACCCTTGTATTGCGTTTGGATTGTGCGTAGAAAATAGGTAATCAACGAATACCACACACTTGTGCCTAGATCATGAACCGTAAACCTCTTGCTAATCATTTTGAATTGAGAATGGAAAATTGTGGTAATTCTCATTCGGACACCGCGAATCCTTCTCTGACCACCACAACTTTTCCAATCTCAAAGGTTCAGAGGCACTCTTACTCAGGACCACCTCAGGTTCATGGACACCATTCCTGTGAATCCTCCTCTTATGATTCTTTCAGCTTTTGGGAAGTAGGTCAAACCCATACTCTTGCTTTACCTCTCGATCACATCGAGGAAGACTCTCACTTCGATAACTCCGATTCAAAATCTTTTCATTCTATTGACTCTTATTTCTCCCATTCTGAAGGTGAAGAGAAAAGCCACCCAAGCTGCCTCCCAGGAAGGAACCAGGAGAGGAACATAATGAAGACCCACTACAGATGATTTTTGCAAGACTGGTTGCATCTGAGCAGCAGCAGCAGTTACTGAGGGAACAACTTGAGCAGTTAAATGCTGAGGGAGAACCGCCAATGGAAGCCGCATACAATCCTGGGCAGTACAGAGTGAGGAATTATTTGCAGCCACCTCAGCCAGAGATTAACTATGAATTGAAGCCACACTTCCTGAGTCAACTACCCCAATTCCACAGAAATGCAACTGAAGAGCCATATGAATTCTTGCGACACTTGGAGCTTATATGTTCTAATCTGAGGCACCCACAAGTCAGTCAGGACTACATTCGTCTCACTACACTACCTTTCGCCTTGAAAGGGAAGGCGGATTACTGGGTGAAAAACTTAGGAGTGATTGTGACCACTTATGAGAGGTTCAAAAACCTGTTTTTGAAGAAATTCTACCCTTTGAGTCTGACCAACCAAATGAGGACCCGCATCACCAGTTTCTCTCAGATGCCTAGTGAACCACTCTGTGAGGCTTGGGATAGGTTTAAAGACCTGCTACAGAAATGTCCCTGTCATAACCTGGATAACAACATCCTAGTTCAGTCACTCTACTCTGGCCTCAACTACGAGACTCAAGGGTTAGTTCGCGCTACCTGCGGAGGGAATTACACATCACGTGGAGCTGAGACCGTCTGCAAGGTACTGGAGTAGATGGCAGAGACAAGCAGTTCACAGATTGCTATTAGAGCATACACTGATTCCTTGAACACCTTTCAAGCCAAAGGAGGAAAGCAAATTGTCGTAGAGATAGCAGAGAATTTGATCCCAAACATGAACATCATTGCCGATAAATTGACAGTGGTGGATCAAATTCATAAGAGAATGAACGACATCGACAACAGGATCTCCCGATTCCCAAAGCAAATGAAGGAGCTCACTGAGAAGGTGTCCAAGATGGGTATGTCTACTGCACCTACTATCCCGATCTATCATGTGCATCATGTCCAGGAGCAGCCAGGAGCAAAACAACAGCAACCGAGGGCTCAGGACCAATCCTATGCCCAACCTTCCCAGCAGTCACCCCCACCGACCGAGACAGTCAAAGAAGCCCCGCCTCTGACATTTGAAGTAAATGGCATTTGGTACACATAGGACACTACCCGACAGGGTAATATAAGGGACCGTCAGCCTTATCAACATCCGCCCACTTTCTATAATGCCACATTTCCTCCAGCTCCACAACACCCGAAGCAGCAGCAGCCCTACAATCGCTAGAACCAACCTCAGCAATATCGTCAGCAATATCAAGCTCCCAGACAATTAGCTCAATCATCCAATCCTCCAGAAGAACCGATCGACATCCAAAGGCAAATGCTTGAAGAAATTCGTAACTTCCGAAATGAGATGCACGATCTACGGGTTGATGTGAATCGCTTGTCCTGTTGGAAGGACGAGCAGATAGCCCCCGCCACAACCATTCCCGCCAAAGTTCAAGCTAATCCCAATAGCTTGAACAAATCTCAATCATCTCAACACAATGGTCAGGTATACTATTCAGAGTTTTCCACATCTGAACATGAGATCCTTTCGTTTGACTATATCAATGCCATGTCGCTCAGGAGCGGAAGGACCATGGCTGTACTTGACCGGGCAAGGGAATCGGACCATGAAGACTCGGAAAATCAACCGGAGGATGTTTCTGAGGAGGAAGAAGAAGAACGCCTGAAGATCCCAACACGAGAGAAAGGAAAAGCATCTATGGAGTCTGCAGAGGACCTTGAACCTCTAGTTGCTGCAAAAATACCATTGTCACCTTTTCAACAACCTGATTTTGATTATTATGATTGTAATAAGAACTCCAAGTCTAATAAAGATGCTCTTATTTATGATTCTGGATCTCTATCTCCCGTCTCAAATGCTTATATCCCTTTCCCCCATGCTCTTAAGAAAGGAAAACATTCTAGATGACCCAGAAATGGAATGATTCTGCCAGCAAAATATCACAGTCAAAGTACCCTTTGATCAGTATGTGGTCAGTAATCCAGCATTCCAGAAGTACTTGAAGGTGAAATGCACTCCCACCAGGACTCGTACAAAGAAAACAAGTCAATTTGTGGGGACTCTTATTTTGATAGTTGCCACTACCAAATGTGTTAAAAATCAACATATGCCAAGAAAGAAAAGGGATCTGGGTGCTCATTATGTGGAGAGTCGTATTGGCGGCATTGCGTTCGCACGCACACTTCTCGACAATAGTTCTTCCATAAATCTTCTACCCTTAGCCTTATACTATAGATTGGAGTTGGAACCTCTAAGAAATCATTATCTTTACTCCAATTTGCTGATAAATCCACAAAAAGACCTAAGGGAGAAGTAAAAAATGTCGTCTTCGTGATCGAGGGTACGGAGTACAAAGTGGACTTCATTGTCCTTGATATGGAGACCCCAAACCATTAGAAGGAATCATAAATTATTCTTGGAAGACCATTCCTAAGAACCCCAAAGCTGTATTCGATTACGGCACCGGAATGATGAAGTTTCGTTCTCCAGGCGGAGAAGTAGACTTGGAGATGAAACAAACAAAGTGGCAAAGGCCAGACTCCGAATCCACCACTGAATATGCCGAAACATCAGAATGCAATCTCCTCAGCACTACGGGGTCGTGGGACCAACTACCAGACATGCAGATTGAAAGAACATCATCAGAAGAAGAAACAATGCACACTGCAGTTTGCGAGATATTGCCAACATATCTAGTCACCCAGATTGCTACAGTATTGATGACACAGAAATCCTTTCGGATTTGTCAGTCACATCATATTCGAGACAATCAAGAAATATCGATGATGAGTCGAATGCGGCTTTGGCAGAATTACCGCACTACTTTAGCGATTCGACTCACCTTTCTTCGGAATTGGCAGCCAGCACATCACAGATTGATTCACCGCCAACCGACACTGAACCAGATACAAAAATCATTCAGCCAGACTTAATTGATGATTCAGAATTGCCAGAGCTGAAACCACTACCTCCCACACTGAAGTATGCATTTCTAAATGGACCCAAAGAAAAATTCCCTGTGATCATTAGCTCATCCTTAACCATGGACCAGGAATCTAGATTACTCGAAGTCCTTGAGAGAAATCTAAAAGCCATAGGTTGGACTGTGTCGGATCTCGTAGGAATAAACCCCGCTCTCTGCTCGCACCAAATTTATGTTGAGGATAATGCAAGGCCTTCCCGTAAATTCAGAGAAGATTAAACCCCAATCTTCATGAAGTGGTTAAGAAAGAGATAGAGAAATGGTGCAAAGAAGAATTTATATATCCCATTTCTGACTCCAAGTAGGTGGCCCCCCTTCATGTCGTCCCGAAGAAGTCGAGAATCCAGATGGTCACCAACGAGGAATGGATAGAGATCGCGACCTTAGTGCCAACGTCGTGGCGCGTCTGTTTTGATTACAGGCGCCTGAATACTGCGACCAAGAAAGATTACTTTTCACTGCCATTTATTGATCAAATCTTGGAGAGACTTGCAGGGAAAGCATTCTTCTGTTTTCTTGATGGGTACTCCAGCTACAATCAAGTAACTATCGCTCCCGAGGATCAGGAAAAGGCCACTTTCACATGTCCCTTCGGTACCTACACATTCAAGCGCATGCCATTCGGGCTTTGTAATTCCCCATGCACATTTCAGCGGTGCATGATTGTCGTATTTGCCGAAGTGATTGGTGATTTCCTGGAAGTCTTCATGGATGACTTCTCAATTCATGGTGATTCATTTGATACATGTTTAGCGCACTTGGATTGAGTCCTCCAGAGATGCAGGGAGGTTAATTTGGTACTCTTTTGGGAGAAAAGTCACTTTATGGTGACTGAGGGTATCCTGTTGGGGCACGTCATCTCCAAAAAGGGAATGGAGGTCGACCCTGCCAAGGTGGATGTGATCAAGAAACGTGAGCCACCAACTAACGTCAAGTCAGTGAGGTCGTTCTTAGGGCATGTTGGATTTTATCGAAGGTTTATCCCAGATTTTTCAAAGATCGCCCGTCCAGTGACTGAGCTCTTAAGAAAAGACAAAGAGTTTATTGTAAATCACAGGTGTCTAGAGGCCTTTGAGCTCCTGAAAAAGAAAATATGTGAATCGCTGATATTACAAGCTCTCGACTGGTCTCTTCCCTTCGAGATCATGATTGATGCATCGAATTTTGTTGTCGGAGCGGTACTTGGATAAAGAAGAGATAGAATGCCTTATGCGATTCACTACACAAGCAAAGTATTGGATCCTGCACAGAGAAATTATACAGTAACTAAAAAGGAAATGCTCGCAGTTGTTTGGGCCCTTAAAAATTTCAGATCATACATATTGGGCTCCAAGGTGACAATTTTCACAAATCACACGGCAATTAGATATCTCATGGATAAGAAGGATGCCAAGGCACAACTTTTGAGATGGATCATGCTAATCCAGGTATTTAATTTGGAGATCAAGGATAAACCTGGAATAAAGAATGTTGTTGCTGATCACCTTTCCCGAATCTAGCAAAACGATTATCCTGACACTGGACCAATTAAGGAGACTTTTCCAGACGAATCAGTTTGCGTCATTAATTCAACCATGTGGTATTCCGACATAGTGAACTATCTTGTCTCCAAGAAGGTTCCCTTTGGTTGGACCAAGAGAATGATTGATCGATTGAAGTCAGATTCGAGAAAATACCATTGGGACGATCCTTTCCTTTTCTATGAAGGACCGGATTGTGTCTGGAGAAGATGTATTCCTCAGGAGGAATATTAGAGTGTCCTCACACATTGTCATTCTCTCGAGGTTGGAGGACACCATTCGGGGAAAGAGAACCATACACAAGGTACTCCAATGTGGATTTTACTGGCGAACCTTATTTCAGGATGCTAATGAATTTGTATGGTCATGCCCGATTTGTTAAAGAATGGGAGGGATTGTGGGATATAGAGATGAAATGCCCATGCAACCAATGATTTTCTGTGATGTTTTTGATGCATGGGGGATTGATTTTATGGGTCCCTTTCCCAACAACAATGGATTTGAGTACATCTTGTTAGCGGTTGACTATTTATCAAGATGGGTAGAGGCTATTCCAACCCGAACCGCAGATAGCAAAGTCGTTTGTAAGTTTATCAAGGATAATATCATTGCATGGTTCGGCGTACCAAAAGTTTAAATTTCTGATGGAGGTAGCCATTTTGTGAACAGGGAGATGAGATCTTTGGCTAAGGAGTACAAATTTGAGCATAGAATAGCCAACCCATATCATCCACAATCTAATGGCATGGCAGAGGTTTCTAATAGAAAGGTGAAGGGTATTCTTCAGAAGTTGGTTCGTCCAGATAGGAAGAATTGGTCGATACTGTTGGACCAAGTTCTATGGGCCTATAGGACAACCTATAAGACTCCCCTCGGTACTTCAACTTTTAGGATGATCTATGGTAAGCCATGCCATCTACCTGCAGAATTGATTCATAAATCTGAATGGGCGATCAAAAAGTTGAATTGGAGTTGTCACCTTAGGAAACTATGTCGAGATTTAAATCTGAATGAGCTAATTGAAATATGAAATCAGGCATATGACAATAGTGTGATTTATAAGGACAAGGTCAAGAGATGGCATGATAGACACATTCGAGATAAAACCTTTGTCCCTGGGCAGAAATGTGGATGTTTAATGCTCGGTTGAAGATTTTTTTGGGAAACTAAAATCAAAATGGACGGGTCCCTACATTGTCATCAACGTGCATACCAATGGAAGCATGGATATTGTCGAACTCAAAGATGATGCACAACATTTCGCAGTAAACGGACAATTGCTGAAGCCATATATCGAGTCAGCCAAAGAGCAGACAATTCAAGTTGAGGTCATCTACTTCACGCAGAGCGAGGACATTGAAGATTTATCAGATCATTCCCACCCTCTCTCTCGACCACATCGGCCTCCTTGTACAGCTTCTTCCCCTACTTAGGCCAAGGCATAAGTATGGGGGGGGGGAACGATGTCATCTGTATATACCATCCTTCTCCTTCTCCTGATCACTTCACTTCCACCCTTCTTCCATACTTAGGCTGACCAGAGCCTAAGTATAGGGGGGAAGTGACATCCACCTGTATATACTCTCCTCATTCGCATATCCTGACCACTTCATTTTTTTTCTCTTTCTTTTTTTTCACTCTCTTACGCTTAGCCCGAGCTATGTCTTCTTTACGCTTCTTGTGCTCTGAGGACACAACACTCGCTAAGTATATGGGGGATTGTGTAGAAACTTCGTATATATTTTACCCATATCTCGTACTTTTGCGTAAGTCTATATGTATTTACGGGGTGGGTAATCTTTGAAAAAAAACAACAACAATAAAAGAAAAGAAAAAAAAAGAGTTATGCTACTAACACTAACCGTACTCAAAATTTTTTAAAAAAATGGCTTCTTATTTCATTTTTGCATAAAAAAAATCAAGAATCACAAAAAAATGTGTGTCTGCATTTCACACACCTGTACTTCATCCAACATCGCATTCATTTGCATCTGTGAAAAGTCATCGGGTTCTGAACCGAGTTGTGAGCAGAAACCGAGAGTGGTCTAGACTTGACCTTAATCCACCTAATTTTCAAAGGAACTTCACCGAGAAATAGGATTTTAGAAGCTTCAGGTCTTTGACTTAATTATTTGAGTTCCACATGACAATGTGCAGCGTTTGACTCTTAGTGTCGAACCTGGTCTCTTCATTCTGGGTACAACTCTGGAACAGGGAATTAATTTGTACTCTCGCACTATGCACTAAGCTCAACTTAGACAGGATGTTGGAAGACTGTGTGAGTCTCTTTTCTGGTAGCGTAGAAATCTAAAGACTGGAGTACGGGTTGAAATAAAGCTTCGGAAAAGGGATGGACGGCTGGTCAAAATTTTTTCTAAGACCCCAAAAAATGTACGGAACAAAAAGATTCTATATCCGTAGGGGCACAACAAGATCCAAGCGGAACCACCAAAAATTCCAAATACAAAGAAGCATTCTACCAAATAAAATCTGACCACAAAGGTCCAAGCTTCAAGAAACCTGCAGATCTTGGTGGAGACTCGGCCACACTGGCCATCTTCACAAGGAGAGGTGACTTCACTGGCCACCCTCCAGTTCTTTTCCCCTTCTTCTAACTTCTCCCTCAATTTGATTGTGAACACAGCGCGACAGACCTTAGAGGAAATACTTGACTCTCCGAGGACGAGTTACTGGAGGGGAGAATAGCATGGTAGTATGGCATTCTGGATGGGAAGAACTAAAACCCTTCACACACATGAGTCGGTTGTTCAATATTCATAGGGTATACTTTGGGAAAAGGATTGATCTAAGATGACTTCTGAGCTGAAACTGAGATAATGATGTGTAGAACTTGAGGGTTGTTGATTTTAAAATTCTATGTCTGAGAAGTTTCGCCACACTATTAATCCAAAGGTCGAGTTTAGTTTCATTTTCACCTTCATCTCATGGTCTTGGTATGGAACCCAATCTCATTTCACCTCATGGCATTTCTTTTTGATGCTCAGGGACGAGCATGGTTTAAGTATAGGGGGATGATGAATCTCATATTCATCACTCTAAATCTCATTAATTAAGCTCAAGTCCCTCAAATCATCAGCATTTCTACATTTATTCTGCATAATTAGCATTCATGCATGTTTGCATAAGAATGGCATTTTATCCATCATTTTTGCACAAAATAAGAAGCCAAAAATCCAAGCCAAAGTTGACCTGTAAATAGCCTAATTTCTCGGATTTTTAACTCCTTCGTGCTAACTCCAAATGGCACAAAATCACCTCCACTTTGTTCATATCACTAACAAGAATAAATAAAAAAATACAAAAAATCACTATCCCTGTTAAGTGGACCAAAAACCCAAACCCTAGTTTCACGATTTTCGGACTAAAATCTCCATATCTTCCCCATCCAGTGTCCGATTTGATCCTACTCACATTTGAACTAATGTACATTCAATTACCTTCAAAACAAGACCAAGTTCAAGTGAATCAGAGCTCGTATGTGAAAGTTGGGTTTTGGGCCTCTTTTGTACATTGTGTATTTTAGCAGTTTTTTACCCATATTTTATATACATACTTTCGTAAACAGTAAAATTCCAAAAAAAATAGATTTAAATATCTTTTATTTATCTTTGATTTCTCCTTATTTTTCCGGATTTTTTATCTGGTTTAAAAAAATGCCAAAAAATAGAAAACCCGAGAAAATCTATGTATGTTATGTATATGGGATACCCCAAAAATTCACTTTATGCATTTGATCTTTTGGCTTTTATGTATTCATGAAAGTCATAGATCTTATCGAGACGAGCATTTTTCGTGAAGGATCTTTTTCGATCCGAGGTCATTTAATATTTCTTTTTGATTTTACAAAATCTTTTTTCTATGAATTTTCCGGTGCTGACACGTGGCAGTCCCTGGGGCCGCCACGTGGCAGCATTTTTTGGCCCCATTATTCTTTCATTTTTTGTATAAAAAATTAACCGCATGTACGTCGTGCGTGCCTCCCAGGCACATGCTCCGCACATGCCCCCCTCTCTTCTCTAGTTTGCACCACGTGGCACCTCCGCAGCCGTTCGATCATGGCCGATCGAACGCCCCGCCTTTGTCTTCAACCTCCGAATCCTCCTCTGCCTCTTCCCTTTCGTCTTCACGTCGCCCCGCGTATTCTGCCAACATCTAACCAGCTCCGCCTTTGACCCCGCCATCCTCGCAACCACCAACTGCCCCCGCTATCTCCGGCCAACCGCCTCCCCCGCTTCTCTCGCATCGCCAACGACGTCCCTCATGGCCTATTTAAGAGCTCCGTCGTACCCCCGATTCCCTCATCCACCGCTCGACTTTGCAGGACCAAGCCCGGAAGTGACAGCCCGGTCACCTCCTCCACGACGTGATCCGAGGTCACCGACCTCGTCGCAGCCCACCTCCTCCACTCGCTGCTCCAGCTCCGACAGTACCTCGCCGTCGAGCCCCCCCCCCAGGTATCCTTCCTTGAACACCTTTCATCTTGTCCGTCCACACTACTCCTCCTCCATCTTCCTCGGTATCGCAATCCCATCTTCGATCTCCTCTCTCCCCCTCGATCATCATCACCTCTGACTACCACCACCACCATCTGCTACGGTCGCCTCCAGCCCCTCCTTCACCGCTGACATCATCGACTCCTCCGCTGACATCACCTTGCTATATCGACCGACATCGACCACCGTCGACAAGCTCCAACGTCTTCCCCGCCTACTTCATCGACAACGCTTCATCACCTCCGCGCATCGACGACCGTCTTCTCTGACGTGCTTCAACGCAACGATTCTTCTCCGCCCCAACGTCCCCTGGTCGTGTGTTGGCCACGGTCGGCCCTCGTCTTCACCGCCGCTCCTCCGACGTCCCTTGGTCATGTGTCAACCTTTCCCATTCGTCTGATCCCATCTGCACCGACGGCCTGGATCCACTCCGATGCTTGCTCCGACCCTCCCTCCACGCCAGGTGCCTCGGACAGCCTGAGGCAATCAGGCGGTGACACATGGAGCCCTCGACCCAAGCCGCCCGCTGAGCCACCTTCTCACGTGAGGGTCACGTGACTTGCTGGGGTAATTTGCAAGGCACCCCTTAAAGAATCTCCATTCTGCGCATTAGCCTTCCATTCCAAGCACATGCCCCCTTGGAAAAATTGTAGCGGACCCCCTTAAGTCATGGTAATTGCATAACAGATCACCCCTTGCATTTTTATTTATTTATTTATTGCAGAAAGACCCATGTGTTCTCCTTCATTTTTAAACATCTCCAGTACATCATTTTATTTATAAAAAATAGCATAATGTTTATCTTTTAATTCTCTACATTTTTACATGATATGGATATTTTTATGATTAATGGTTAACTAATAATCATTTCTTCTGTGGAAAATTACGTATTTTGCCCATTTCTTGCTCTGAAATTCATATATACTTAACTGTTGCTCTAAAAATTCCTGAAAATTCATATATTGTAGAGTTAATTGTGCTTGACAATATACCTAAAAATATTTGCATTGGCATACATAATTTGCCCTGTAAAAATCATTTTGCATATTTTTAGTATTTGATTTTTAATAGAATATTAAATCCCACATTTTTAAGGTTTAGGATTTTGTTGAGATCCATCATCTAGTGATAGATCTTAGATAATTTTATCCCCTGAAAATAAGTAGGTTTAATATTTATTATAATTAAAATAATGAAATTAACTTTGTTTGCATTTAAAAATTCATAAAAAAATATTCACATTACATCCAAAAATTCCAAAAAAATTACAGTGCATCTATTTCATCATATTTTTCATTGTGGCCAAGTTTCATATTTTTCGGTCATCATTTTAACGTAATTTTCATTTGAGTCCCTAAAATAGGCTGAAATTACATCTTGCATCTCTTATTTGCATAAAAAATCCAAAAAAGACCGCCTCGAAAACCGTGCACGAATCTTGATAGACATAATTCTAGGTTATTCCTTTACCTCCTTGTATTCGACCTTGGGACTTGCTCAAGTAAAATAAACATAAAAATAACTTGATTAAAATTGACGAATGATTTTTGTGGTTATCTTCTTGACTGATTCCGATCGCCGCCTACAACGAACGGCAAACCATATTTTTGGTACGAACAAGATAAAAACACATATCTTTTAACAAGCGATTTACGGACCCATCAACTATGATAGCAAAACTCTGGATGAGGCATATCGGAAATACATAGTCACCGAGAAGAAGATGTTGGCAGTTGTGTTTTGATTAGGGAAGTTCATATCTTACCTCCATGGTTCCCATGTTATTGTGTACACGGATCGCATTGCCATACGATACTTACATGCAAAGAAGGATGCCAAACCATGCCTTATCAGATGGATCCTTCTTCTCCAGGAATTTGATTTGGAGATTCGAGATAAACCTGGAGTGAAAAATATTGTGGCAGACCACCTTTCCCGCATTACAGATGTAGATACTTTTGAGCAGAGCATGATCCCTATTTCTGAGACCTTTCCAGATGAGACCATTTTGTTTGTGGACTCACTCACATGGTATGCTGATATTGTGAAATATCTTGTCTCCAGAAAGTTTGACAAGATTGATCGAAGCACAAGGTAGACAGATTCCTGTCCGAGATAAATTTTTACTAATGGGAGGATCCGTACTTATTTCGTACGGGTGCAGATTATATCTGGAGAAGGTGCATTACTCAGGAGGAATAGACCAGCGTACTTGAGCACTATCACAAACTACATTCTGGTGGGCATCATTCAGGGAAGTGTATGATAGCAAAGATTTTACAGAGCGGCCTATGGTGGCCAACTTTATTTAAGGATGCTACAGAGTATGTTCGAGGTTGTACTAACTGCTAGAAGATGGGAGGAACTATTGGTTCCAAAGATACCATGTCCTTGATATATATATATATATATTTCTAATGTTTTTAGTGCTTGAGGCATAGACTTCATGGGCCCATTTCCTATCAGCCAGGGATATCATTACATGTTGCTTACCATGGATTACGTTAGTCGATGGGTAGAGGCTATCCCCACCAGAGCCGTTGATAATTGTACGGTGTGTTCCTTTCTCAAGGACCATATTATCACATAATTCGGTATTCCCAAGATACTCATTTTGATGGGGGAAGCCATTTCATTAATAGAGAAGTCAAGAAGCTTGTGAAGGAGCATGCCATTGAGCATAGGGTTGTGTCTCCTTACCACCCACTGACTAATGGCTTGGCTGAAATTTCAAATAGGGAGATCAAGATTATATTGCAAAAACTTGTATGTCCAGATAGGAAGAACTGGTCCAAAATGCTTGATCTATGGGCTTATCAGACGATGTACAAGTCTCCATTGGGTATGTCTCCCTACAGATTGGTGTATTGCCACCTGTCAGTAGAATTAATTCACAAATCTGTATGGGCACTCCGTGTATGTAGTCTTGATAATGAGAAAGCAGGAAAGAATAGAAAAAAGGATCTAAATAAATTGCTGAAATTCCGAGATTTTTCATACGACAACTCACTCGTGTATAAGGCGAAAGTCAAGCATTGGCATGATAGATATATTAGAAGAAAGACCTTCCCACTGATAAGAAAGTATGGTCATTTGATGCTAAGTTTAAGTTACTTCCAGGCAAATTGAAAATCAAATGGCCAGGATCGTTCATTGTGAGATCTATGTGTTACAATGGTAGTATTGTCATATGTGGGTTGTCATCTGAAGCACAACCATTTGTTGTGAACGGACAATTGCTAAAGCCATATCTAGATCATACTACATTTCTTTCCATGGTTGATTATATATATATGGTATTAGACGATTATTTTTTTGCATCTTCTACTTCTGATACATGAGATGATTTTCTCTCGTAGATATCCTTTTGTTTTGTTCCTTCTTCTTCCGTTTTTATCGTTCACCTCTTTTTCATGTGCATGTGCTATACTTAGGATGTACTCTATTTTAAGTATAAGGTAGATGAATTATTTGAGTTATTCATAGTCATCCTATTTTATTACTATTGTTGTTGCTTATACTTAGGGATCCTTTACCCTAAGTATAGGGGGAGTGATGTTGTTTATACTGTCTTTTTTGTGTTTTTATTTTCTTTTCTTTTTCTGATCTCTTGCGTATCCTTCAACTTGTTGATATTCTTTTCCATATAGGGATATCTTACCCTAAGTATAGGGGAGGATGAGTCGAGTCATTGAGTCTCTTCATTCTCTTCCTCGGTGTTCCTCATTTGTACAGTCTTTTATACATAGGATTTTTATCCTAAGTGTATGGGGGATCACCGACTTCTATTTTTTTCATCTATTTTTTAAGTCATTATTGTATAGTATTCTTTTCATTTTTCTATACTTTGCATGGGTTATGTCTTCCTTTGTAGCTCTTTGATCACTATGTGGGCATAGTTCGAGCTAAGTATGGGGTTGTCATAAATATTGTATATATACTTTATCCATAACTCGCACTTTTATTAAGAATATGGCTATTATATTGTGGGATGTATATATACTCATAAAACCTATGTGTGTATAAAAGCTTTGATAATCTTCCCTCTTGTAAAAATTCTTTGTTGTATATAAAATTCTTTTATAAGAACTTTTATTTGAAACCAGTACTCTTGTAAAATCTTGTATAAAACTTGTACAATCCTTGTATATACTTACTAACCCTTCTTCTTAAAAAAATGTTTTATATATACTTCTTTCATTTGCATGTGCATTTTAAAGAAAAGTATTGACAGTTAAACTTGCCTTGAATAAAATTGAAAAATGGAACTCAGTTATGACCTTAATCCACTTAATTTCAGAGGAACCTTATAAGAACTGGAGTTGAGACTTTTCAGGTCCTAGCGACTTAATTCTTTGAGTCCACAAGACTATGTTCAGATGTCATGTCTAAGTAGAATATTTAACAACACACACATTATTATTCTAGACCGTGGCCTAACTTGGATAAGCACTCTACACATAGTTGTTCGTGGATGAGGTGGTGAGGGGGCATAATCATTTTGCTTAGGATAGCACACGTGTGTGTAACAACTAGTGGAAACATCTGTCTTCCTCTAGGGAGGGTAGTGCATCTCAACCTGGTCTAGTAGCATTGAGGTCTAAAGACAGGATGTTGTGGGGTTGCAATAATGCTTTAAAAGAGGGATAGTCTACTGACTCAGAAGTAAAACTCCTTATGTACATGCTGCACCCGTGTATATATATATATATATAACAAAAATAAATGCAAAATCTATAAAAAAGTGGATAGGGCTGACTGAAAATAAAATGCCTGCCAACGTGTATAGCCAATAAGCAAGGATGAGCTTCAAAGTCAAATTATTGTGAGCTTGCAGCTCAATGACTTGGCTACGCTCGTCATGCATCCAAGGATAGGTAGCTACATGGCTATCATCCATTTTTTTCCCCATCTCTTCTTCTTGAGCGTGTTGCACTTGAACTTAGAAGGGAATATCCCCGCTCCTAGAGGAAAGAGTTGCTAGACCATGGGAATAGAGTTACCTTGTTGAGGGAGGATGTTTCTTTGCCACTTTTGAGGTGAGGATCTATATTTCACTTACACCGTACAAGTAAAGATTCACAGTTATAAGAATTTGTGTATGTAGACTTGTTCTGACTTGACTGTTTAGGTAACCTAAATAGGAGTATTGTGGAAATTGAGGGTTGTTAGGTTTTAAATCCATTTCCCATTATGGTTCCACCACACTAACAATCAAAAGGTCTGACTGAGCTCCATACTACAATTTTATTAAGATAAGAAAATACTCAATATTGTTGTATGTGCTCTATTTTTTCTTTATTCTTTTCTTTTCCTTTATTCATTTATTCTTTCAAATAAGTGTTTACTAAGGGACTAGTAAAGGTAAAGCATAGGAGGATGATAAATATGCATCTCATCGTCTTTATTCATTTATTTTAGCTTAAAATTCCTTATAAAACACATGTAAATATGACTAATTTCAGTCTTTTATTATTGTTTAAATATTGTATATTTTATAATAAAATAAATAAATAAAGAATTAAAGGAAAAAAATAGAAAATAACGGCATGTATCTATGCAATTGATACAGGCTGAATCACACCCTGAGAGAAGGTCAAGACTTGACCTGATCAACAAGGAATAAAGTAGGGGGAGATAAGGCCAAATTACTAGAAAAACTAGAAAATTTACTTGTTACATGTATATATTCACAATCTATGCAATATTACACATTCTTTCATTAATTTATTCATCGCAAAAACCTTTGGAAGTAATCGTTAATTCATCTTGAGAATTGTATATAAAATTCTTTTGTAAATAATAAAAATAATTTCAATAAAACATATATATATATTGTATAAATAACATCACTCTCAAAAAGCCACATAGCTCAACTTGCAAAATCAATATCTTCTCCACCTAAACTCCAAATTCATCAAACTCACTTTCAATGTTCTTCAAATAAATTATATTTAAAATGGAGGTGATTTCATAAAAATCAGAGTTAAGTTGTGAAATGTGGCCAACTGAGTTATTATCATATATTATACTTATGTATATTATGTATATCAACAAATTAATTGTTTCCTTGTACATATTTGTTAATATTATATTTCTAATTATTTGTAAATATTGTATTTCACTCATATAAATTACAAATAAAAATTACAAAATCAAACATCAATAAAAATAAAATCATGCATATATTGTATAAGTATTATCATGTATATATTATACATATACCTATTTAATTAACCTGATAAATTAACTCTTAAAAATAAAATAAGAATATTATTAAAATCCTTGTAAAATATTGTAAATAAATAAAATATTAAATTATGTGTATATGTATATAAATAAATAATAAAAAATCAAAGTCTTGTATATATAGGTATACATACATGTAAATAACAGCTTGTATTTATTTTAACCCTTGTAAATATATTATTTAATTATTAAAAAATCACCAAAATTTACTTCAATTTATTCTTAAAATTTTTTATTTACATTACCAAATTTTTAAAATTCATTTCGGTTTTTTTATTGATTTATTTCACTTTTTCTCCATATTTTGTCATTATCCCTATTTTGGACATATCCTATGCGCCTCCTGATTGGACAACCCGGGTCAACTCTTCAGCCTGCGCCTGACGCCCACTAACTTTGTTGCCTGTCGTTACTTCACCTAATTTCCACCTGCCCCTAATCACTAACCGCCGACGATTCCTTCTCCATTCTTTATCCTCGATCATTCCTCTCACTCGCCAACCCCTCATCTCAACCTACCATTCCATGATGTGCACCTACTTTCAAATTCAATATTCATTGGAGTCACCCAATCAATTTCACCACTCTACCTCTGACGAGCTCTTGATCCATCTTTCGTTTGTCTTCCTCCCTGAGATAGATCCCTGGAGTGAGTTGTAGGTGATAGCTACTGCCCCCCACGATCTAGAGTGCGAGTGAGCGTCTAAAGGACACGATCAGGCTATGCCGCTGGAGTCATCCACTACACGTCTCCGCTCTCTGCCATAGCCACTGATCGAGGTGATTTGCATCTTTCTGAAGATCCCTAGGTAACATAGATAGACTATCTTCAAGTCAGTACTTTACTTTTACTTTCATTTCATATTAATCAAGTAGATCAGAAAATCGGCTTCAACCTCTGATCTGCAGTTGAACCTTTCGACTATGCAAACACGACCACCACACCTTTCTCCACCTCTTCCATCTTGTGCCCATCTCCAGATCCTCATAGATTTGGAGTCCAATCTTCATTTCGACCACCTTCGCCGGAGACCTCATCCATCCACGATTTTTATGCCTTTGACCTAGTTTCTTGGCTGGAGGATACCTCTAAGCATGAGCTTCCCATTACAGGTCTAAGGAGCTCTAGAACCCATGCATAAATCGAAACATAAGGCTGGAGCATGTTCCTAGAGCAATCCTTGTTCATCACCTTCCAGATCCTTGATCTGGTGATTTCACGAAGATCTGAGGTGCACACTAGAAGCAGAACATCTCGAGCGACAGTTTGGGCGTGAGTTAAGGATCTGTCAATAAAGTATCGAATGTTCTAATCTTGACAGAGCTCGGGCACTTCCCAGTTCCTCCAGAGCCTCTCGTAGTCGCACAACCAAGAACAAGAACCTAGTTTTCATCTCAGCCATCAATTGTGCCCCAAAAGTTGGCCATTGATTCAAGCATCAAGATCTGATTGTGACCCTTCACTCCAGATTCATTCTTAGCCATCTGATCAGACTGCTAGATCATCAGAGCTGCCCAAGCCTCCATGTCATTTAAGGGTACATTTACACCTTTTCCCTTGCCTTTTCTTTTATTTTTAAATAAGTTCGTGCATGGACACGCGGCATCTTTCCTTTATTTGAACAATTGCACTATCATCCTTTATATTTATTTTGATTACATTTAAATCCTGTTTGAATTGTAGTGTGTGCTTGACATGTGATTTATTGGGTATTTTGCAATAAAAAGTCGGCCTTTTTTAATTATTATTTGGACCTTGTGATTATACTAATTGTATGTTGGCCTTGTCCAACGAGGCGCCCATGCCCAAGCACGTGTTTTGTTGTGAAAATTACATATTTCACCCCTCAAATTATATCTTTGTTACTTTTCGGTGCTAAAACATTTATTATTTCATATATACTCCTATTTGGCTGCATTTAATTTGCATATTGAAAATCAAATAAAAATTAGCAAAATCTGTTTAAAAATTCTACAAAAAATCATATAGACTCCTGTAGCATTCATATTGCATTCATAAATTGCATTTTACATTTTTGTCCTTTTTATTATTTATTAATATTCTAAAACTTCATAGAAACTCCTTATTTGCGTTAAAAAATAAATAAAAATTATAAAAATCTATCTTTTAATATATTTTAATTTCTATAAAAATTTGGCTTTTTAAATCATCATAAAATCTTTGGAAAATATAAAACTCTTAAAAACATTGAAAATTCATAAAAATCTTTTAAAAATCCAAAAAAATCACAAAAATGTCTTTATGGAAAATCTAAAAAAATACCTTACATTCTATGAATAATTCATCCATTTTTGACTTTTTTTATTTTAAAATTCCAAAAACTTTCATTTTATTTTTTTGATGAATTAATTAGTTATTTTTTATTTATTTAAATGCTTTAAAAATTGTGGGAAAATATGGAAAAATTACAAAACATTAAAAATTTATCTAAAACCAAAAAATAATTTTTGTTTAATTTTCTTGTTATTTTTGACATAATTGAAAAATACAAAAATAGTTGAGTGTGTGTGCTTTAAGTTTTCTTTAATTCTCTTATTGTTTTTCAAAATAATAAAATCTTTTGCAAAATAAAAAAAATAATAAAAATTTGAAAATCAAATAAAAAATATAAAATTAAAATTCCATTTAAAAATACAAAATACAAAGGAAATTACAAAAACCAAGCATAGTTTGCATAGAGATTCCTTTCTTTCATTGATTCTTCAATACATAGAATAACCCTCGGGATTTTTGTTGCCTCCCTAAGTTCAATCATGTTAGCTATACAAGTTAATTAAATAGCAAATTCTCTTGCTACAGTTTCTTTTATTGATTTGTACCTGAGATTTAAATAAACTTTTTGTTTGACACTTCCTTGAGTTGCAATGACAGTAATTTCACTTGTGATTAATTCTTTAAAATAAAAGCCCGAAAAAGTTCACTCAACAGTACCACAACTATATCATCCTATCGTCATCTAAGTCCCACATCTCTTCTCAAGGGCTCTCAATAGTGCTTCATCACCCTTGTCCCAACATTATTCATCTTGAGGTTCACCACCAAACAAATACCACACCGCCACTATCCAGCCTCTCCTAGGTTTAATATGATATAAGAAAGTTCCCTTATTTCTTGACTACATCCTTCACTACAACATGCTTGACTACTTTCGTCGACAATGTCACAGTCAGTTGTGACATCTGACAGATACGATGGAGGGGGCACCAAACTACTCTCATTTGGTTAGATCCCCAAATTGGACGAGACAATTATTCCATGTGGTCCCGCATGGTCCTCATGATCGTATGTAGATAAGACAAAGAATGCATTCTCTTGGTGTCATAATCTGCCAAGAAGATAAGAAAATACATAATATGAGAGAAAGATGATGGGATGGTCAGTTCATGGGATCATGGTCACAATCATCGATAAGATTGTGGATGAGTGTGTATACTACAACAACGCGTACGATATGTGGACTTCCATTCAAGCTACTTATCTCCAGGACAAGAAATCCAACATGATGTATCAGTCTTACTTAAACATGATCAATATGAAGCAAGCCAGTTGTTCACTAGCAGAGTAGTTATATCTTAAAATTCATGTTTGAGCGATATAATGCTTGCATTCCACGTTGTACCGGTCCTACCTAAAAGCAACATCGCCAACAAATGGTAGTTCTGTTATTCCTAGCCACACACGATCAGAGCTACTCTACAACTTGTGACCAGATAATTACGTCGGTCACTATTGATTCGATAGATTGGCATGCTAAGGTTAACAAGCTAGTGAAGGATATAGGATAATCCTCAAGCGCATCACGAAAGCCTGAGCATCGTATCGAATACGACGAAGAACAACCAGTTGTAGTAGTTGTTCTATGAAGTGGAATTAAAAAAAACTTGTAATGAAACCACATGATCCATGAACGATTCTCGGATCATTTCATCTAAAACCACATTAAGTATATAGGAATACCTCTTGTAGCGTGATTTATCGAGTCTCTACGAAAAGAGACCTCCTGTCCAATGTCCGATCTTCAGAGAAGACGCTTGCGAGCACGGGGATGAGTCGCGTGATCCTCACAATCCAATAAGTTGATCCAAGCACGTTGAACACCTGATCTCGTTGCATGATATCAAACACCTTCTTCGTGAGCTAAGCACTCCGAAGAAGATGGAGAACTGAGGAACGTCGAGGCGGCAGTGCGTTAGCGAAGCGACGACGAAGCTTCTCCTCTAGGGTTTGGTGGATGGCCACCAATGGAGAAGAGAGAAGAGGTGATGTGTGGAATGAGAGAAGAGAACCTATTGTATCTCAATTTCATAACCCAAGAGAGAAAGGGGTGCCTCTCTATTTATAGGGTTTTGGGAGTCCATTGATCACAATCCATGGGACACACAAAATCAATGGATGAGATTGATTTGTGTTTCTTTCAATGGTTAAGATTGTTGTTGGTAAAAACCAACAACTAAAAATTTAATTTAGATTAAATATATTTGATAAATCAAATATGATTCAATCCCAAATCAAATCAACCAAACTTGGAGTCAATTGGTTGGAGAATCCACCCTCCATATATGGAGTAGACGGCCATCAATTTTCTTAGGGAAATTGTGGTCGTCCACCCTTCCAATATGGAAGGGTGGGATCTCCACCAATCTTGAGATCTCTTGTAATCTCTTTGTAATCTCCATGATATTTACAACAAATCTTGTTGTAATTTATTCTACAAAAATAATTCATAGATATTTTGTGAATATTGCAATCTTGCCATTGAAGATTTGTGAATCACATTCACAACCCAAAATAAAATGCTATTTACATTTTCAATTAATTACACAATGTGAATCCAATTCACATCAATAATTAATCAACAAATATAAATCATAATAAGCTCTCTGTAATATGTTATAAATCACATTTATAATATATTATGAATAATTGGATATTGCTATCTATATTATTCTTATCCACAATAATTAAATCAACATTTAATTATATTGGATAAATATCCACATGCATCAAGATAATTAAATCACATTTAATTATCAATCTCTCAATGCTTAGATATATTTCAGCTATGGAATAATTCTTGAACCCTTTCAATAATAATGCACTTTCTCAGCAGATACTTTTTTTTTTAAATTTTTTTATAGTAGGATTCGAACCCTGGTCCTTCAAAGTGGGAGCCATTGCTTCTACCACCAGACCATTAGAGGGGTTCTCAGCAGATACTTGGAGATAAGGATAGGGCGATTGTATTGTTCTGCGTATAGTGACTTGGATATTAAGATCACATCTCAAATCCAGATCTCATGCTACTCCCACAGATGCTTGACTGAATCAAGGTCGTAGACCTAATCTTCTCATTGCATTTGAATCTCATTCAGACCAATGTCCAATACATGGATTAAGATCAGGTCACTTCTCTATTGAGAGGAGTCACTAAAATCCAAACCTGTCTCATCACTCCCTCGTAATGGAAGCGGCATGGTTATACAATCGTTTATGATCATTTCACCCTCAGGTATTCCCAACACCTATACATCCTGCATACTGGAAGACCTATGATCATCTTGAAAATATAGATCAATTTTACACTGTCATCTTCAGTGTTTGATCACCAAGTTTCTCATTCTTGTTCATTGGGAATTGGTATCGATCATATGCTTTCCCAAAGCATATATCATACCTTCAAATTCTTGTCATGCTTCCAAAGCATGACGACCATGCATGGAATTTGATCAGTCCCAATACCTCATGAGCGAGCTCATGTCTTCCGGTTCACAAGTGAACATGTATGATCCCTTTGAGAGATCGTATGACTCATATGTCCTTAAAGGCACACCAGCATGTCGGTGTATAGACCTTGGTTAGGTCATCAATCTATTGGTCTGCCAAATGTACATATTTAGACATATAGTAACACATCTGTCTCTGGTCAGAGGATGCATGCCTATGCTGTGACAGTATTCAACATAGGTCTTTTGTTATCTCGATCTCGTTAAGTCAACCCATTGACTCAACTAATCTGATACCTCTGAATCACTATTCCCATGCAGAGGACCTGCATCAAGAGGTTAGTTAGATATCAGCCAAATGAGAATGGATTGCCATCTCCTGCTCAGGCTGGAGATCATCTCTCAACAATCATTTGACGGTGCTTGATGAGTCCTCAATCTAACTCTTTAGATATTCATCAAAGCACCAGCCTCTATGATTCAATAACTGAATCAACAGTTGTATGATCATCAAGATGGCCATGTTACATAACCCTAATTGTACTAAGGGACATATTATGCAAATTGGTTATTCTTCATTTCAGATCAGGGAATGATAATCGTAATAACATTTATTGCATAATGGCTCGTCGTGGGATCGCATGTCCAGCAATCTCCCACTTGCCCAAAGAGCCATTAATGGGCTAATCATTTAAACCCACACTCATGTGACAATCATAGGCTACATAGAAAATAGCTAGGTAAGTTGATCAGTCACTCTGTTCCCAAGAGACTACGCCAAGTCCTTTTACGGCACTTGCATATCCCAAGGTAACTGTGCCCACATCAAATGCGAAGGTTGCATATATGCAGCCAATACTCAATTTTGTTAGTTATAGTGTCCTTGACAGTACAGCTTAATAATTATCAAAACCAGTTTTTCCATAATCCTTATCAGAAATTCCCTTATTCCTGGAGATCTCTATCTCCTAAGGTATTCGTAGTTAAGACCTTTTAGATCCCCATTTATAAAGTCTAGTTTCTTGAAGATAAGACTTAGATATCACTATCTCACAAGTTTTTGTCCTCTATGAAGATATAGTTATTACTGCAATCAAGTGTTTTATCACCGGAGTAGGATTAGTAACAGTTTACTACTCCCACTGCTTGGCAGACATCTGGCTTTTATACACATCTAGCATACACCCTGCTTCTCAGAACTGATGCACAAGGGATAGCAGTTTTAGCATTCACATCCTCAACTCTTTGAGGTGATATCCTTTTAGATAGGTCAGTACCATACCTTAAGGGAATGAATCCTTTCTTGGAATTTTCCAGAAAATGGAATATGTCCAAGGTGTATAACTAATGCGACGGCCCCAATACCCTCTTTCTTTGCTTCTGAACAACTTCAAAACTAAGATGTAAGAGGTATCATTGAGATCATATCTCAAGATATGGAACAATCAGTTATAAAACACTTATTATTATCCTTATATTATTCAAATGATTAGGATATCATCTACATTTAGCACGATGAATACAATGGCACTCCCACTAAGCTTCACATAGTTCATCAAGATTCTATCTGAAATCATAACATTTATAATTTCATTAAATCTTATGTTCCAACAATAAGAATCTTATATGAGTCAATCGATGGAATTCCTTATCTTGCACACCTTGCTTTCCTCATCCATGAAGCCATGGGGCTACTTCACGTGAATATCCTCAGAGAGGTATTCATAGAGGAATACAATCTTGACTCACATCTTGAAAATGCTATAGTCAAGTTATGTAGAGGGTTATCTATATTCTGATGGATTTAAGCATGGTCATTGAAGAGCAAGTCTCATCGCAAGCGACGTCTTCTCTTCGGTGTGTAGCTCATGGCTACGAACCGTGCTTTGAAGGTCTCTACCTTCTCATCAGGTTCCCTCTTTCTCCTAAAAATCCATTTACACCTTAATGGGCCTTACCCATATAGGCGGATCCTCGAGGGTCCATATACAACACTTGTATATGAAGTCTACATTAGACGTTTATTGCTAACATCCATCTTTCCATGTCATGATCCTCAAAAGATTCATCACATGAAGTCCGATCATTTTCAGACTTAACTGACACATAGAATACATCCTCAAACTTATTTGAAGAAGTATTAGTGTTTCATCTACAATTATTTCTTTAGTTTTCGATTTCAGGAGCCTCATTATCTTTTCAAGATTAAATGAGTTCCTTTACTTCATTTTCATTTTGATTCTCAAGAGAGTCATCCTCTAAGAATCACATTCTCAGATATGAGATCTTTTAAGAATCTCAAGGTCATAAAGTAGGTATCCAATACCATCCTTTATTTTCTTATTGAAGTAGCACTCTCCAGTGCCAGATTCCATATTACTTGCATGGAACCTTATTAAGGATATATATTGTAGTCTCTACTATATATACCTTGGAAAGTAATAGATAATTATGCTAATATTCATCATTGATCATCTCATGTCACACATGATCCGATTGTATCTCCCTACAACTCTTATTGAGTTTAGGTTAATTAGGAGGAGTGAGATAGAAATGATATTCATATCTCTATAAGGTATTCTATGAATTCATCTAATAGGTACTAACTACCTAGATTAGATCAAATTCATTTAGTCTTCCTTCAAACTTTGGTTCTAAATCGAAATTGTGAAATCTATGAACATTTCAAAGGTTTCTAAGTGAAGAGAAGAAATCTCATATCACAATAAATCATCAATAGATATCACATATCGATAATGTTTATTCTGATATAGATGATTCACATACATCAATATGTATGATATCTTGAATACCTTGACATCTTACACCATTCTAAGGAAGGGTGTATTAGACATTTTTACTTTTGAATACAATATTCACAAGTATGTAAGATTTGAACCTTTAGACAATCTAAAGTTTCATCTCTTCTTGGTCTATTGATCACATTAACAGACAAATGTCCAAGGCTTGATGCCAGATCATTGTCAAATGATCTTCATTCTCCTATTGATCTTTTAAGGTTTAATTTCAGTATTAGAAATGTTAATGAACTATTCATTAATTTTCTAATTTAGTAGAGCCCACTAGATTTTAAACTACTATCTGAAATATTTCCATCATAACTCTTTATGATAGGTCTATTCCAGAATTCATGTTTATTCCCAACATTTAGAAATAAGCAATGAGTGTATTCTAATATCTAGGTCATAGAGACATTCTCTAAGACTAATGGATCTCCCACTGAAAATAACAAGTCCATCTATCCAATAGAGATTGTTGCAACAATTGCACCAATGTCCATGTAGATGACTATTAAATCTTAAAATCAAATTTATAGTCTTCTAATACATATGTAACTAATTGCAAGTGTCATTAGAAGAATGAGATACAATTATTAGACTTTTATCTTACCCAATAAGAAAGTCAATTTCAATGATTAAATGTAGATTATTTCGATGCACTATCTGAGTCCTTATCTAAGGATCTGGATAGACTTGATAGTCATACTATCTATACATCAGCTTATTGCAGTATCGGCATTCATCCAACTATTTGGATGTCATATGGAAGTCACAAAAGTATGGTCAACTCTTTGACTTTCCTTCTTACTTGGGTCCAACACATGCTTCCACTGCGCTCCCTTTATCTATAAACAACCATTGCTTTAGACAAAGGATCTCTTATGTTGAATTCAAAAAATTTCAATATAAGAGCATTTCAACATTTGTACATGCTTCATTTAATTCATTCAATATGAATATTATCAAGCTTCATGAATGACTAGAGTATAGATAGTAGAATGATGACACTCATCATATCTACATCCATCTAAACTCTAAAAAAATTTGGTTCAGGTAGGTACTCAAACAATTTTGAATACATCATCTCTTATAGAGCTACCATTCTGTATGATGCATAGAACCATGTCATTCATGATTAAATGTCGAGAGCACATATGTATTCCAGAATATCTTCTTAGAATTTTATAAGGATTATTTGACAATTACGATCATCATCGACATGTCACTTTCAAAGTACATTCGATGAGAGATCAAGACTATAGAGACATACAAACCCGAGGGTTGTAGTCCTATTCTCTATTTAATTGTCACTCCTCATTCTTATGAGGAAACTTGCACATCGCAACCACATACAATATGTGTCCAACTACAAGTACAATATCTTAATCATGGATCCAATCCATGATATTTTAGTGATTATTATTGAATATAATATTGAGTGGGTTTAGTGAAAATTTATCTTTAATAAGAAATTTACATAATTGTATATATTTATATGTATACATATTTTACTTCGATTTAGGAATTTTTTTATATCAAAGTTGTCTTGCCTTGTCAACAATGAAAGTTCATTCCCTTAATCACTTTCAATGAAAGAGATATACTTACCAATATATCTCAGGCACGATCTGGGATCTCCTTCCTTATCTTTGTCACATCCCAATAATATGAGAATCTGTGACTCCAATAAAGAGAAGCGGGAACACATTCCGCCTTGCAAGTCCAACTTGAATTTCCCAATTCGGTCTTTAAAAGCCGGGCCCACCACCCCTAAGGTGGTATTGACCCGTTGTTAATTGAACCAACCATCAATAGGAATAGGACTCACTATGCACAATTCAGTATCACCCAATAATATGAGGATCCGATATTGGGTTCACTACGCATACAACCTTCTCTTTCGAGAAGCAAAGAGCCCGATCCAGATATGCTTGCATAAGGGAGCTATCACTTCGAACATGCATCTCCACATGCAATCCCTGGCGACGGAAACCCTTCGCCTTGACGGGAGACCATGGATGTCACTTATGTGATCCTCCACCTCATATTCAAATTTTAATTAATTATCATGAATCATATTCATATAATTAATTCTTCCAATGGGAAATACACAACTATTCATAATAGAGTGTTTTAATTGGATATAATAATTCAATTAACTAAATCAATTATCAATCCAATTCAATCAACAAACTTGATTGGTTTTACTTGAATATATATATGGTATTATCTCAAAGTACGTATTAATTCGAAATTTATTAATTAGAAAAATACACCTTGATTTCTCCTGTATTATCGAGTCCCTACCCGCTGTCATGGCCAGTACCGGTGGGAGTGGGACAAACCGCACACGGTGCAACCTGCTACCCCAACGCTCCCCGACTAGACACCATATCCACCTCATGAAAGGATAATGCCAAATAGATCAATGTATACTTGAGATGATCATCGGTTCTTCAACCGAAATTATACCATATATTAATAATCAAAACAATTCTGATTATAAGGAAATTTGCTAGACAAATTAACAATCTTGTTCAAGCAAGTTGTTTGTTGATTGTGTTTCCAATTATGATCTAGATCAAATCTAATAAATTTATTAGTTGAGGCCATGTCAATTTAGGAAATAATTATCATTAAATATTTATAAAATAATTTCCATAATTATTTCAGGAAATTAGCAATTAATTTCAATAATTGACAATCACATGGTTCTTGATTAGGAATGTAATTTCAGCAGTGACTCCTACTTATTAAAATTAACATATCTCAATCAAATCAAATCGAAATTATGCAAAATTAATTTCCAAAGATTGCTAATTTGATATATGACAGAACCTAAGTGAATTTCACGCATTTCTAGGCGCATCAAAATAGTAATTAACTCATTAATCATGTTAAGATTCGCAGTACCCCAACAGTGAATACAAGTTCATTAAAATGACCGTATCTCGAGCAAATGGAATCCAAATTATGTAAACTCAGATACTATGGTTTCCTTATCTAATGGAGAACAAAATATAAGTTATTAATTCTGTTTAAACAGTTTAAACATGGACTAATTTATTGACAAAACAGAGGTACAAAAATGAAATGCGACAAAAACTTTCGCAATCTTAACGAACCCAAGTTGTCCTAGGTTTACAGATCGTATCCAAAACCTTGGATCTAAGGCTCTGATACCACTTGAAGGATATGGGATAATCCTCAAGCGCATCATAGAAGCGTGAGCATCGTATCGAATACGACGAAGAACGACCAGTTGTACTAGTTGTTCTATGCAGCGGAATTTAAAAAATTTTCATGTGATGAAACCACATGATCCAAGAATAATTCTCGAATCGTTTCATTTAAAACCACATTAAATATATAGGAATACATCTTTTAGAGTGATTGATTGAGTCTCTATGAAAAGAGACCTCCTGTCTCAAGTCCGATCTTCGGAGAAGACGCTTACGAGCGTGGGGATGAGTCACGTGATCCTCGCAATCCAAGAAGTTGATCCAAGCACGGTGAACTCCTGATCTCGTCGCACGAGATCAAACACCTTATTCATGAGTGAAACACTCCAAAGAAGATGTAGAACCGAGGAACGTTGAGGCGGCGACGCGTTAGCGAAGCGACAATGAAGCTTCTCCTCTAGGGTTTGGTGGACGGACACCAATGGAGAAGTGAGAAGAGGTGACGTGTGGAATGAGGAACTTGTTGTATCTCAATTGCATAACCCAAGAGAGCAAGGGGTGCCTCTCCATTTATAGGGTTTTGGGAGTCCATGGATTACAATCCATGGGATACACAAAATCAATGGATGAGATTGATTTGTGCTTTTTTCAATGGTCAAGATTGTTTAGATTAAATATATTTGACAAATCAAATATGATTCAATCCCAAATAAAATCAACCAAACATGGAGTTAATTGGTTGGAGAATCAACCCTCCATAGATGGAGTGGACGGCCACCAATTTCCTTAGGGAAATTGTGGCCCTCCACCCTTCCAATATGGAAGGGTGGGATCTCCACCAATCTTGAGATCTCTTGTAATCTCTTTGTAATCTCCACGATATTTACAACAACTCTTGTTGTAAATAATTCTATAAAAATAATTCATAATTTTTTTGAGAATATTGCAATATTGCCATTGAAGATTTGTGAATCACATTCACAACCCAAAATAAAATGCGACTTACATTTTCAATTAATTACACTATGTGAATCCAATTCACATCAATAATTAATCAACAAATATAAATCATAATAAGCTCTCTGTAATACATCAGAAATCACATTTATAATATATTATGAATAATTGGATATTGTTATCCATATTATTCTTATCCACAATAATTAAATCACATTTAATTATATTGGATAAATATCCACATACATCAAGATAATTAAATCACATTTAATTATCAATCTTTCAATGCTTAGATATAATTCAACTATGGAATCATTCTTGAACCCTTTCAAGAATAATGCGCTTTCTTAGTAGATACTTGGAGATAAGGACAGGGCGATTGTATTGTTCTACGTATAGTGACTTGGATATTGAGATCAGATCTCAAATCCATATCTAATGGACCTCCCACAGATGCTTGATTGAATCAAGGTCGTAGACCTAATCTTCTCATTGCATCTGAATCTCATTCAGACCAATGTCTAATACATGGATTAAGATCAGGTCACTTCTGTATTGAGAGGTGTCACTAAAATCCAAACCTGTTTCATCACTCCCTCGGAATGAAAGCGTCATGGTTATCCAATCGTTTATGATCACATCACCCTCAAGTATTAACAATACCTGTAAATCCTGCATACTGGAAGACCTATGATCATCCTGAAGATATAGATCCATTTTACACTGTCATCTTTAGGGTTTGATCACCAAGTTTCTCAATCTTGGTCATTGGGAATTGGTATCGATCATATGTTTTCCCAAAGCATATATCATACCTTCAAATTCTTGTCATGCTTTCAAAGCATGACGACCATGCATGGAATTTGATCAGTCCCAATACCTCATGAGTGAGCTCATATCTTCCGGTTCACAAGTGAACATGTATGATCCCTTTAAGAGATCGTATTACTCACATGTCCTTACATGCACACCAGCTCGTCGGTGTATAGACCTTGGTTAGGTCATCAACCTATTGGTCTGACAAAGGTACATACTTAGACATATAGTAACATATTTGTCTCTGGTCGGAGGATGCATGCCTATGTTGTGACAGTATTCAACATAGGTCTTTTGTTATCTCGATCTCGTTAAGTAAACCCATTGACTCAACTAATCTGACACATCCGAATCACTATTCCCATGCAGAGGACCTGCATCAAGAGGTCGGTCAGATGTCTTCCAAATGAGAAAAGATTGCTATCTCCTCATCAGGCTGGAGATCATCTCTCAACAATCATTTGACGGTGATTGATGAGTCCTCAATCTAACTCTTTAGATATTCATCCAAGCACCAGCCTCTATGATTCAATAACTGAATCAGTAGTTGTATGATCATCAAGATGGCCATAGTACTTAACCTTAATTGTACTAAAGGACCTATTATGCAAATTGGTTATTCTTCATTTCAGATAAGCGAATGATATTCGCAATAACATTTATTGCATAATGGCTCATTGTGGGCTCGCATGTCCAACAGCTAGCATAGCAATCGTTGTGTTTGCCAACTATCAAATGAACAGGAATCTATCCACAATCATATGAATAAATGTGTGTATGAGTAGAAATTTATTAAAATTTTGTAATAAGTGTATAAGTGTAAGTATGGTAGAGTGTCAAACTCTGGGAAGCCAAACATGGGATAAATAAAATAATTAATACCTATTCCTAATTAATAGATGTTTTTTAATTTTTAGGTTTTCTTGTTTTTATTTCTTTTTCTACTTTATATATTTTTATGGGTTCAAATTATATTTAGATTTTATTATTTTTATTGTTTTTATAATATTTTTATTTTTGCAAATTTTTATTTTCTTTCAATTTTGAAAATAATATATATATTAATATAAATATATAGATATTATATACTATATAGATCATATATACAGAAAATGCCTTTTTACTTTTTAAAATAAAGTCAAAGTAAAGTAAGTATAATGTTTTTGAGTTTTTGATATTTTTCACTATTTTTGGAGATTTTGGGTTATCTTTCTAACTTTTATAAGTTCTAAAAACTAAAAATAAGCAAAATAGTGAATACAATAAATACAACAACCTGTTTAGGGTTCTGAAAATAAATATCAGTGCAAAATAAACCATAAACTAATTTTTATATATATAGAATAAAGAAAACATAGAGATAGAAAACACAATTTTTATATTTTTCTATAGTTTTTCTAAGTTATTTAGGGTTTTGTAATTTCTAACCGTTTGTATTTTGTGGGATTTTTGTGTATGAGTTAAAACATATTAAAATACATATAATATGATTTTTTATTTTTAGACAAATATTTGAATTTTTATGTATTTCAAATAGCCAAACAAGAGAAAATGACATGTTTTTTATTTTTAATAAAAGGAAAATAATTTTAAATGCCCTACAAGAAATATATTAGATCAAGCATGGTTCTACGCACTTAATCTAATTTTCCTATAATTTTTGGTTTAAAAGAAATATTCAATACACTTAAAATAAAATTATACAATCGGTAGGGATCCGATTGCAATTATAATAAAGTGTCTACAATTTTAATAAGTAATACAATAAATATAGGGGTTCAAATGCAATATTTACAATTAAAAATATAAAATATTCTTGCCATGCAGGGTTATAAATCCATATAGAACAAGTTACAGGTCCAAAAAAGCAATTAATTCTAAAATTTTACACTTATTTTCTAAAATATGGTACTAAAACAAAATAAATAAAGCTAGAGGGGGTCCCTTGCAAAATATCCAGGCATCTCACGTGGAGAGCCAAGCGAGGTAACCTATAACTAGATCAAAATGAAAATAAAATAAGATTTTAGGGTCCATGTGCAAAAATACAAAAGTTATTACTTGTCAAATGAAAGTTTAAATACAAAAACTTAATTACAAAAAAATGCAGGATGAATATGAAATATACCCCCAAATGTGTGTGCAGTATGAGAGGGCACATTCGATTATATGGCTAATGGCACTTCACTTATAGATGTGTAAGCTATAGATGCACACGTAACACTTCGATGCTTGATGGATGAGATTAGATCCTCAGTTGGATCTGACATGTACTCATGGGATCTATCCAACACCTCAGATCAAAACTGGATGAGTGTTCTTCATCGAACGACTACGAAGGCCTCGGGAAGAACACCTCGTCAGGTCTGCTTCAGTCGATAATATCTCTAACCTCAGACAACCTCTAGTGCTATTGCGAGTCCCCAAATGCTCCAGGGAGCTTTGCACTTTGATGGAATGACTTAGATGGTTCCAAGCCTCATCTTAGGAGGCCTGGAGCTCACTTATGTAAGTGAGTTGGAGGCCTATATATACCCCAGAACCTCCTCATTCCTACCCATTCGACCCCACACCAGACACTCACCACCTCAGAACCAGAGAGACATAGAGGGTGTTGGAGGAACACGGTAGAAGTCGTGGCGAAGCTCTGTCGGTTACGGGGAGCATGATAAAGGAGCCTTAACGAAGTTTTGTCAGCCATGAAATGGTACAATTCAATCTAAGATGGATATAGGAGGTATTGACTAAAGGAGGAGATACCGACTCGAGTTAGATAGCGATAGGTGAGGGATTCTCAAGTGCTATTTTAAGCAATAATTTTTAGTCTTTGTATTTGGTTTTGACAAGTATTACATAGTATATGCAATCGTGTTTTCTAAGGCTTTTACATATGAATTGCAGGTACCATATAGTAGACATGCAATCAGGTTTTTAGAAAGTATTTCAAACGTCATTTCAAGTGTTTTATCTTGATATCACTTTTCAAGCTTATAATTCTTTTCGGAACACAAAAAATAAGTTTCACTACTCAGATTTTGTGCTATATAAAGAAATAGGTTTTGGACAGTTACTACATGTATTGGTTTTCAATTAATAGTTTCAATTGCAAGAATAAGCATGCTATGCCGATTTTTCTTTCAATTCATGAATTAGCTATTATGAGCATTAATTAGCTAAAATGGATTATTAGCGGCAAGGAAAGAATCAGAATCAAAAGTAAGCACCACGATAGCTATTTTATACAAGTCATGAACTAGCCATGATATATGGCGATGATGTCTTTAGATATGAGCCTAAAATAACCATTAGATATGGCAAATCATTAGATATGGTGCAAGAGGACTTTGGGTTCGCATTCTAAATACATATTGGGTTTGGGCTGTATGCAGGATGTCTTTGGTCTTTGAGACCGTCTGCACGCATGATTCAACTTTGTTTCAACGTTCATGAGCCCGATAAATTAGCCACAGTGGTAATTGATGCAAAAAGCTTAATAGTGATAATTATGTTTCAGTTTACTTCTTTTTAGAAAGATGAAGTCATTTCAGTGTTTGATTACAACTAGCATGTTAGAATCTCGATATTATCATAAAGTCTGTTTCAAGCTATCAAAGCATTCAACTGAATGATTTTTGTATGATATTCGTATTTGCAAGTTATTTCTGGCTAATATATGTGAAGAGCTTGAGATCCATTAACTAGGTCTAAGCTCATAAATGGGTTTAGACTCATCCCTCTATATTATATTATGTACAAATCAACCGAATCATGACCAGAAGAAGGAAGGGCTATATATACACTAACAGGAGGTGGTCTCAATTCATTTTTTATCTTGTACAATCTATTGTTTTATGAGGAGATGGAATAGAACGTGTGTAAGATACTTCTTTGTAAAGTAAACTTTAAATACAATGATGATGTATTTGATGTGATTTGCCACATTTGTATTTTGAGGAGACAAACAAAGAAATATCTTTGTCGTGGCGAATCCCGATTAGCGGAACGTGTCGTGATAGGTAGTGGCATATGCTTCGAGACAGTTGTGTAATCATGAAAAGAACTATCCAACTCATGATTTGGAGTTTGCTGCAATAGTTTTTGCATTAAAATCTTAAGACATTATCTTTTTAGCGAAAAGTTTCGAAATTTATACCGATCACAAAAGCTTTAAGTACTTGTTTTCTCAAAAGGAGTTGAATATGAGACAAAAAAGGGGGTTGGATCTACTAAAAGATTATGATTACATAATCCCACACCAACCGGGAAAAGCAAATGTCATTGCAGAAGCTCTTATTCGGAAGCTACCCTTAATATTAGCTCAAGTGCAAGTTTTGAAGTGGAATATGCTCGAATAAGTAGTTGAGGATCGATGCTTCCTATTGGGAAATTAAAAACTATAATATTTTCCAGACAAGTTGCCAAGCTCAATCATCTGATAATAGCTTAGAGGCAAGATGCCAAGCTGGAAAAGATGAGAAACAAGATGGAGGATGGTCATATAAAAGATTTCATTGTGAAGGATGAAGCATTAACCTTGCAAGAGAGATTGTATGTACCCAACAATGAAGGGATAAAGAGAGAGATGATGTCAAAAACTCATTGCACGAGGTTAACAATCCATAGCACTAAAATGTACCTAGATTTTAAGAAAGATTTTTGGTGGGATGGTATGAAGAGAGATGCTGCTGAATTCATCAAGCATTGTTTAATTTTCTAAAAAGTAAAGGCTGAACACCAAAGACACATTAAAGGCCTTCAAGATTGTTGCAGCCACTTCCAATTCCTTAGTGGAAGTGGGAAAGTATATCTTTGTAGTTGGTTTACCTCGAACACTCTTGGGACATGATGTTGTTTGGGTCATAGTGGATCGACTAACCAAACATCACACTTCCTTCCAATCAAGCTTACTTATACTCTTCCAAAACTTGTGAGCTTGTATATCAAAGAGATTGTTCGCCTGCACGGGGTACCAAAGGAGATCATATCTGATAGAGATCCTCATTTTACCTCAAAATTTGGAAAGAATTATAGAAGGCCCTCAGAACAAGTTTGAAATCAGCACTGCCTATCATCCTGAAATAGATGGTCAAAATGAGGGAACTATCCAAACATTAGAAGATTTGATGCATTCTTGTATGTTAGAATGAGTATGGGACATACACATTCTATTGATTGAATTCACTTACAACAATAGCCAACGTTCCAGTATAGGAGTGGCACCATATGAAGCTCTATTTAGTAGGAGATGTACATCTCCCTTGTGTTGGACAGAAATAGGAGGAAGGAGAATGTTGGGACCTGAGATGGTTCAAGAGACCACCGATGTGATCATGAAGATCAAGAAGAAACTACTAGCAACCCAAAGCCGTCAAAAGAGCTATTGTGACAGCTGGAGGAGAGACGTGGAATTCAGTGTTGGAGATACGGTGAAGTATCTCCTATGAAAGGCACTCAAAGATTTGGAATCAAAGGAAAGTTAAAACCAAGGTACTTTGGTCCTTTTGAGATACTCGAACGGGTAGGACCAATGGCTAATAGGTTGTGTCACGACCCGTCCCGCTAATCGGGACATGCCGCGACAGAGATCTACCTTTACTTGTCTTCTACAAATGTACACAAGTGGCAAATCTCATCAAATACATAATCATTGTATTTTAAGTTCACTTTACAAAGAAGTGGCTTACAAAAGTTCTATTACATCTCCTTACAAAACAACAGATAGTAGAAAAAAAACGAAACCACCTCCTGCTAGTGTATATACAGTCCTTCATCCTTCTGGTCGTGATTCAGTTTATCTGTACATAATAATGATATAGAGGGATGTATAAGTATAAAACCATTTATGAGCTTAAGACCCAATGAATGGATCTGAAATAACTTGCATAGAATGCTTTAACATACTTGTAAGTTAAATATGAGTGTCGTGCAAAAATTTGTCCTGAATGCTTTAAAATAAATTGAAAGACATTGTATGGTAGTAATAATATAAAAACATTATAGTTTGCAACCAAACATTGAAATCACTACAGAAGTAAACTGAAATATAATTATCACTATTAAACTGTTTGCATTAATCACCACTATGTTTAAGTTATTGGCTCATGAACGCAGAAACAAAGCTGAGTCATACGCGCAGACAGTCCCAAAGACCAAAGATACACTGCATACTGGGCCCAAAGCCAATATGTATACAGAATTCGGACCCAAAGTCCTCTTGATACCATATCTAATGGTTTGCCATATCTAATGGCAGTTTCATGGTCATATCTAATGACATCACCATATCTAATGTCTAGTTCATGACTTTTATAAAATAGTTACCGTGGTGCAAATTTTTTTATTCTGATTCTGTTCTTGTCACTAGTAATCTGTATTAGCTAACTCATGCTATGAATAGCTAATTCATGAGCTGAAAAAATCTGACAATAGCATTCATATTCTTGCAATTGGAACTATTAAGAACTTGAAAACTGATACATATTGCATAGTAACTGTCCAAAACATATTTCTTTATATAAAACTCAAATCTGAGTAGTGAAACTTATGCTTTGTGTTTTGAAAAGAATTATATGCTTGAAAACGTGCTATCAAGATAAAACACTTGAAACGATGTTCGAAATACTTTCTAAAAACCTGATTGCATACCCACTATATAATACTTGCAATTCATGCGTAAAAACTTTAGAAAACACGATTGCATACTTGCTATGTAATACTTGTCAAAACCACACATAAAAGCTAAAGATTATTGCTTAAAGTAGCACTTGAGAGTCCCTCACCCGATTCTTCTATCTAACTCAAGTCACAAAGAATTTAATATAAGAAAAGATGGAAAGTGATGGAAAGTGATGTTCTATGTTATAAGTGCTTATTAAAAAGTTTAATATAAGAAAAGATGGAAAGTGATGATGATTATGGGAAACATATGTGTATAGATGTAAATAATGATGAAAAACTAGATTTAGTTTTGGTGTGGATTTTAAGAAGATCATCTTGAATCTAAAGATTTTTCCACCAGTAAACATACTTATTAAAGTGTATGGAAGAATATATGTGTTCAAAAAAAAGTGGATTAGAGGACTATCGATAGTATGGCTTCAAAATCTTTTAAAAAATGAGAGGATTGTTAGGGGTGTGGGGGGGATAAGGGATGCTAGATGATGATAGATGATCGGACGGAGATGAGGGATTAAGATTCCATGTATAGCTTTCGATATTTAAATTCACATTCTCTAACGGTTTAGTCTATCATAATGTAATTATTAATAATTGCAGCAAAATCAAACTCGGTCCATTTGAGAGATTGAAGAACGCTAATCATACTTGAGGTGAGGATTTCCTTGATTTAAATAATATCTTTACCCTTCCTTTTGCTGAGTTCATTGTCTATTAGGTTATTGTTTTATTTTTTTTAATGTTAAAGTTAGTATTAGGATATATGGCGAAAATCCATAGGAATCATCGACATTGAGAGATGTAGATGATTTTAGGATAGAGCCTTGGGATGATAAAATCCGAAAAGCATGTGGTGAAAGCAAATAAGAGTAAATTAAGAGAAACTTGGGACTTCGCTCTCTACTGGCCAAGGTAGATCCTTCGGATTGAAACTCGTGGTATAGCACAAGAAGAGGTGACCCACTGGATATAAATCAGTGATATGTCACAAGAAAATTACAGGTTTGGAAAACAAATGAGAAGTCGTGACTCTGGGGATAGTCACTCGAGAAGTCACGACTTCTCACTCTGTCCTAGTAATGGGTGGGCATATGTTATACACTCGAGGGTTTACAAATAAATGGACTGCTAGTACCTTAGGGTACTGCTAGCTACTGGTTATCTTAACCACTATGGAATTCCTGAAATGAGTAATACACATCTAACAATAACAATTATAACCAATATCATGAAGATTGGTAATGGAAGAAAAGTGAATGTGAACTGATTAAATGTTGAAGAAGGAAAAAGACAAAGACAAAAGAAAACCTCCACCAAACGGTAAAATATTAAACCACTACTTTTCATTCGATTATATCTTTTATATGTCCTCGTTGAGCTTTTCTCACCTCCTTAGTTGATAGCCCAACTTTGGTGATGGCAAAGACACGCATCACGGCACAGAAGTCTACCTGATTGCCTCGACGCCAGCTCCGCGCCCGTTCAGTGCCGACGCACCTGACTCTCCCACCCACCATTTTGTTTGTGGCCCCACGAGAAGAAAGTGAACCAAGCATTATCTCCCCGTACCACATTCAGGGGGAAGAAGAAAGTATACTCATCATGCTTTGGGTGATTATGACAGTGATGACCAACCTCACTTCAAGGTTGGAAATGATGATTTGTTATCGTCGCCAGCACTCGCCACCAAATGATGAATGATAAGAAGATGCTGACTTCGTGGAATATTTCTTTTTGTTTCATTTATGTGATTGCAGTGGGGGATGCAACTTTTTGGTAACCCCTTATCACTTTGAACAATATTTTTGAGTTCTATCCTCCTTAGCATAGAGGTGGACATAGTGACTAACTTGCAATCTTTCATTTTTGTTCAACTTTGTAAGAACAACTAGCATGGGAAGCTTATGGAAATTCACGATGATAGTTTTATGCAGTACATATATATATATATGTTTTTCTTTGTGTATCTGTGCTTTTGTGAAGTTTCAGAATCATATTTTTCTGTTCTATTGCATTTCTTTCCTTGGTAAATTGTTGGGTAGCAGGTTATAAGCATCTTGTTCCCATAAAACTAGCCATGTCTGGCAAAGGGGATCGGGGCGTGACATATAATATGGGATTTTATGTGTTGTTTATTTCGTGACAAGTGTCTTGGTGTGGTTTGTTATATCATTATGTATGTCACTCACGAGAGTTTTTCCCTACTTTTTTATAACTTGATGCGATCAATTATGAATAAAGTAATGCGATATCGTGTAAACGGGTAATTCGGGTCGCTGGATGCTATAGGATAACCCTTTCATCAATAATCATTAATATTTTAACGTAATTCATAATATCATTGAGAGATTTAAGTGTAAATGAGATTTATAATTTATAAGTAAATGTTAATGGGATTCACGTCAAACAAGTAAATATGAATTAAATTCACATTGTATAGTAAAATACAAATATGATTTACATTTAGTGTAGGATGCATGAATATGATTCGTAAATAATCGATGTTTGGTTTGCAGATGTCACAAATAATTTAAAATTATTTTGTGAAATTTTGTTGACATAATGTAATAAGATTACATAAAAGGAAATTGGAGAGAGAAAATCTCTCTTAATCTCAAATTGGACATCCACACTCTATGAGGAAGAAAGCTATCTCCTTTCCTCATATATGGAAGGTGGATCTCTTCTTTCTCCTTGTTCTTGAGAATGAATTGATTTTAATTGAATTAAATTTGTTGAAGAATGCCTTCACCTTTTTTCCTTTTAAATATAATTATTTATTTTGCAAATTATTATAAAAAAATCTTGACCATTGATTTCAAGTTGAATGCAAGCAATTGTAGAAACAACTTTCACTTTCTCTATCTCTAACATTATACACATCCACCCTATCCCATTACATCAACCCTGGGGCCATCTACATGGCTAGGGATTGTAGAGATCGATGTTGTTGTCGCATTGCCGTCGTTCTGCCAGATCGACTGCTCGTGGTTCTGCGTCTTCTTCAACAACTCATTCTCTTGAAGCGGACACCGTATTTCAGGAGATTAGATCAGGAGATTCCATGCTCGAATTGTTTCCTTGTATTATGGGAAGCACACGTTTCATTCGCTCGTCCACAAGTACTATATCGTCAGGTCGGATGTGAGACAGGAGACCTCTTCTTTTAGAGGCTATGAGAACGCAGTCATGCTAAATGAGATTATCGTTTTACTTGTGTGATTATGATGAAGAGGCATGGGAATTGTTCCCATGTCATGTGCTTTGATCGATTTTTTTTAAAAATTTTCGTTTCCCCGTCAACTTGTACGACTAGTCGACCCAGATCGTATATGACACAATATACACACAACTGTGATGTTTGAGTCTTTGATATAATCCCTTAGATAGACGAGATGAGAGTTGGGGCGAGGTGGAAAGGAGAAGGTGTAGGAACGAACATCATAGGGAGAAAATTAGTGGGGAAGTTGCCTCGACAAAGGGTTGCGTCCTGGAAGACGATGAACAACTACCATCTATTCAAGCTATACAAGGTTGACAATGTGTGTGCGTGATTGAGTTAAAGACGCCTGATCAACAGATCAAGGTGTTATGTGATGAATACCCATTCATCACTCTTTATTCTTTTATTTTAGCTACAAAACCTATGCAAAACACATGTAGATAGTTGTAAATAATAATAATTACAATTCAGCATGCATTGTGTAAATATGCATTATTAGCATTTTTTTGTGCATAAATAAAAGAATAAAGAAATAAAAGAAAAAGATGGAGATATTTAGAATAAATATTGATCGACCTAATCCCAAGGGAGGGCTTAGCATGGGCCTGACCGCAAAAAGAACCCAAGTAGAGAGAGATAGGGAAGCTCATATATGTATACATACATGTGTTTATAAATATAAATATTTTCCTCTAAATAAAACAAAAATGTATTTTTGTGAATATATATATATATATATTTGTAAATATAAAATTAAAATAAAATTGGGAAAAATAAGATAAAAAAGAAATAAAATTCTTTCTTTATTGTATATAAACCATTTACATAGAAATAACATATCTATTTATTTCCTCTTATAAATAAATAAATAAATAAAAATCCCATAAAAGTATGTACATAGTCCATATTCCATAATGCAGATAAATAAATTAAAAATCACAAAAATAAAAATAAAATAAAAAGAAATAAAAATAAAAATCAAAATCAACATTGTATGTGTACCATGTTTGTATATAAATAAAACTATTTATTTAACCCTTACAAATAATTAATAAAAATAAAAAAAATACCCTTTTATTCCAATTTTTTTAAATAAATAAAATATAAAATTGGAATAAAATGTATAAAAATAAATAATTAAAAATCAAAAATCAAAATTACATATTGTATATACCTATATATAATAATACTATATTGTACATACAATATTTTTATTTCAAAAAAATAAATAAAAATCATTAAAAAATAGTTTAAAAATAAACAAACATTTTTCATGTTTTAACTTTTTCGAAATTCGGCCATTTACTATTTTTTATTTAATTTCCAAATAATTAATAAATGGCGTGCTCCCATTGGTCCACGAGGAATGTTGACCCCCTGTCAACTCTCCCCCGCGGACCCTCCTCTCGCGGATCTGGGCGCCTAATCCAATTTCTCCAAATTATAGCGCCTTGATCCGACCACCAAATCCTTAAACCCCAGGTCCTAATCCTTCCCTGCAGATCCTAGACCTTCGCTCGGGGTGGGTTTTAGGGGTCCGTGCATCAACGTGTGTGCCCGACTCACTTCTTGTTGGACCCCTCGCACTATATAGCTGAAGCTCCATCCGCAATTCACGCCATCTTTGGCGTCGACACTTCCACCCAGGACCTCCACCCGATTCCCTAGAGTGACAGCTAGCGGCCGGCGTGTTGCAGAGAGGAGGAGGAGCTTCCCGTCACTGATCCGGTGTCTTCTCGCTGCCGTGCGCCTCCCAGAGCAGCGCCTGAGCCTCGGGCCTTCGACGACCCTCGAGGAGATGACCAGAGCTCCGCGAGCTCAGCCCTAGTCGATATCCTCCAGCAGGTAGACCCGATTCCTTCTGGTTTCCCTCAATTTTTGTTTCCGCCAAATCGCTCTGATCATCCATTTCGTCGATTCCGGCCACTCCATTTGTCCATTCCATCATCGGTTCATCCCGTCACCTCCGCGAGACCCCTCTCCACATTCTCCGTCCATCTGCTCAACTTGGCTCACCCCGGAGCCGAGAATCGATGTCCACCGCTGTCACCTCGTCGGAGATCATCCGCCTCGCCGCGCCAGACCACCACTCCACTCCTAACTGGGTCGAGGCACTTTGCCCTCGACCCAGCAAGCTTCCTGTGTTGTTTTTCAGGTCGATGAAGACCCATCTGAGGGTCGACGCATTCAGGCAGAGGAGCCCAGCTCCGCCTTCGTCGCCGGAGCTCCTCGGAGCCTCCCGGCGTCATAAGAGGAGCCCTGTAGCTGCGGGACGTCTTGGCGGATCCATTCCGCACTTTAGTAGCAGCAGAGGAGGCCCCTGGCGCGAGTATCAAGCCAACGAACTTCGCCGACGATCTGTTCATCCAGGACCTTCCCCATCCGTCCGTTCACCCTCGCAGCTCCAGTTTTGATCAGATCCGTTCAATTGAGGAGCAGTCCATCACCGTCAGATCTTCGATTGTTGATCTGGACCGTCCGAGCCAACGAGGGGTGCCCTTTATCCATGATCGTCCGATCAGCCACGTGGTCACCCCTCAGCCATCAGATCCGAGCCGAAGTCCTTTGTAGAGGCGCAGCGCACCTCAGCCGTCAGATCTCACACATGGCACGCCTATAGCCCTCGGATAATAAGGGGTAATTTACCCTTAGGCCCTTTTCGTTTCTGTTTTTATTATTTAGTCCTGTAAATATAGAATATAGTTGTTTTTATTTTTGGATAATTGCACTTAGACCTGGATATTTATTTTATTTGCGTATTAGTCCCTGTGAGTGTGGACCACGTGCTTCGATACGTGAGGACTTGGTGAAATTGCAATATATGCCCTACAGTTCTTGTGTGTTCTGGTTTACATGTTTTAAAATAGAAATTGCATATTAGTCCTTCCGTACCTGGACTACGTGCCTTACGCGTGATTGCCTGGGCTTTTTGCGTTTTTGGCCCTGAACTTTCTGTGCGTCTTAATGCTTAGCCCCAAGACTTTATTTTTATTACAATAAGGTCCTTGTGGACTATCTGCTTGTTTTGTATTTTAATAAAATATCAAAATTAACCCAAATCATGTGAAAATTGGATACGTGGCTCTTGCCATTGTGTAAAATGTTAACTAATTTTTGGGGTACATTTTTTAGGCTTTTTAGTATTTTTAAAAATTCAAAAACCCTTGTTTTTGCCTCTGTTCAGATTAAAAATTCCTAAAAAATATAAAAACTCTTTTAAAAATTCTAAAAAAATCAAGTTTTGTTTGATTTTGCTTGTTTGATTTTCTATGCATTTTTGGCTATTTTTGGATTTATAAAAAATTAAAAATTTAAAAACCCTCAAAAACTCATAAAAATTCAAAATAAGTCATTGAAAACTCGAAAATTCACAATTTCTTTTCCTGAATTTTCTTCATTGTTTCTATTTTTCATAAAAATACCTCCAGGCTCTTTTAGGACCATTTTATATTTTAATTTGGTCCTCCAAGCCTGACTGGACAGTTTTCTTTTGTTTCTGTATTCTTTTATTTTTAGAAAATTCCATAAAAATTATAAAATTCTCAAAAATTCACCAAAAATAGTAAAAAATCCATAAAACATAAAAGAATTTTTTTTTGAATTTTTGGACCATTTTTGAGCATTTAAAAAATTGGTTGAAGTTGATTGTTTTTGCCTTTTTATTGTTTTTCTTCATTATTAAAAATCCAAAAAAATATAAAAATTTTAAAAACCACCAAAAATCCTTGTTTTTATTTTCTTTTCTTTTTCGACTACTTCGTAGGCCGCAAGGCCAACTCGAGCTCTTCGAGACCGACCCTGGGAGCTATACCAGGTTAATCACCTAGCTAGGACCACGATTTTGGTTTTCATTGTTTCTCTCTCTTTATTTGGTGGTCCGATAATGTTTCTTGATCGAGCTCTGAGTCCCGAGTGACTGAGGTCGCAACGACCTTAGTGATTCCTTTACCTTAGTCCATCGGGCGGCTCATCAGAATGGCGCCGCTGCCGGGGAGCACGGCTTAGTAGTCGTATTTTCTCGGTTTTTGTGTTTTTATTTTCCGCGGCTTTTTCGTTGTCCGCAGCTTTTCGTGGCTTTTTGGTTTGTTTTTATTTTCATTTTCTTTCATTTTCATTTATTTTGTTTTTGGTTGTTTTGCTTGGTTATTTTTATTTTTATTTCCCATTTTTGCATATATACCCTGTTTAGATTACTTGCTTTATTTTTATTTGGCTTGACACACTTCGTTGTTTGCTTGCGAGGGCCCGAGGACCGGGGCGGCTACTTTCGAGGAGCCGACGCAACCGCGGCAATCGGAGGCGGTTCCCTTCTGTACGGAGCCGTAGGAGAGCGCGAGAAGACAACGGAGTGCGGGAGGAGTAGCTTAGATTAGTTTAGGTTTCTTTCTTGCTCATTTGAACTATTATTGTAATAATACAGGGACATAACACTCAGACAGACACTTAGACTCTCGGGGTCTGTTTCGCCGAGCACCTGTGTGCTCGGGGGACCCCTCGGCTTTTTCGTGGTTTTCTCACATCTTTCTACCGTTATTTCCTGCCTTTTTGATTCTCGTGGATTTCATCCCCTAGCCTTAGCATTTTTTCTTGACTGTGATGTAAATAAATAGGGTCCCCACACTTAATAACCTTGCATGTACCTATAGATCGATTAATTGGACCAACATAAAAAAGATTAATAAAAAAGACTATTTGGTCACCTGAGGGGTCACGCGCCGCTAGAGATCGTATACAGCGCTGGCAGGACCCGTTGTGGCGGGCACCGATCGACATCCGAGACCGGACACCGACCCCTCTTGATTGACCACTTAGCCACTGTTCTTTCGAGTAGAATTGCTTGCTTAGGACTCAGATTTCCGCCTACATCATTTAGGTAGTTTTATTCATGTCTATAAATTCTGCGCGGATCATTTTGCATGTAGACTGTTGGAGTCAGTTACGCATTTCTCACTCTTCATGCATCATTGATTTCTTGCGCATCGACTTTTTCGACTTCTACCCACGTTTTTGGACTTAAATAACCACGAGAACCGAAAAATTCGTTAGGCGTTTGTTTTTATTAGAAAAATACCTAAAAATTCAAACCATAAATTTGGGACTGGTTAACTCTATTTGACCCTAAAAGACACTCACCGAAAAAACTTGTCTTAGGGAGGGCAACCCCCTCCTTGTCTGGTTTACATGTGCGAGAGAGTGACCCGCACCCTAGGATAGATCCATATTTGGACCCCTTTCAGACTACTGCTTCTAAGCTAGTCGTTCTCCAGTGAGGATCGTTCCGGTCTCCGGTAAAGCGGGCCGTGATATACTTAATAGGGCGAGCCGATCGGGTAGCCGGTAAACGGTCTGCGGCTTGTACTGGCTGGGAAAGATCTAGTTCGGGATCGTGCCAGTCTCCTGGGGGAACCGGATTCCTAACAGGTCACGTAATCGCCCTGCTATCTTGACTTGATCACCTAAAAAAAACTGAAAAGATAATTGACCGAACTCTTACGGTCTTCAGCTCGCGTTGCGTAGGTGAATCAGGGGTTTGCTTGCTGATCATTGTTGTTTCCAGATCCCATCCGCCCGACTCGCCAGAACAAGATGATGGGCAGAAGGTCCCTTAGGTAGCTTCTGGCTGCACCGCTTCCCAGCACTTCTGCCTGCTCATCTAGGTTGGTTCGCGAGAGCCGAGACCCGCTCTTCAAACTCGAGTTCGACTCAACCATGTTCCCCCTCGACCCCCCTTCTTCTGTTTATGAGATGCCAGTGCCAGATGAGAGACCACAGACTGATTTATCGGCACCTGAGTTTGGGTATTTTGCCTTTGCAGAGACCATGGTCGATAGCAGTGATGATCACACCAGAGGTCCCCAGCCCCAGCAGACATTCATCATGGACCAGGGTGTGATTAACTCCACCCTGATCGCCTCCCTCGAGACAGTGCAGCAGCAGTTGAGGGATCGTGGAGCTTTTATGAATGAGATGAGGCGTGAGATGGAGCAGATGAGAGCAGACCGTGATCAGCACGGGCCAGCAGATGGGCCAAGGAGACCCGATGATGCAGCAGCAGCCGCAGTTGCAGCAGCAGCCGCCGCAGCAGCGGCAGCACCGGACCAGCCAAGACCGATGCGGGAGTTACACAACCTCGGATCGACATTGACGCACTGTTGGGTCATGTTACCAGCCATCGTGGGGGACTTTAAGTTCCCCCCAAACACTTTGCAGCTCCTCCCCTAGTTTCATGGGCTCGCCACTGAGGAGCCTCATCTCCACCTCCAGGAGTTCTTGATGATCTGCAGCACAGTCCACGACAGATAGGTAGACGAGGACACCATCCGTATGATTGCCTTCTCCTTCTCACTAGCATACCGAGCAGCCACCTGGCTGAAGCACTTGGGGAAGTTTGTCTACACCAGGGAGCAGCTTCGGACCGAGTACTTGAACAAGTACTATCCACTCGGGCAGACGAATGCAGCGAGGTCCCTGATCAACAACTTCTCCATGCTCCCTAACGAGCAGTTCCATGAGGCATGGGAGAGGTTTAGAGAGTTGACAGACATATGCCCGCACCATGATATCTCAAAGCCGAACCTTGTTCAGAGCTTCTTCTGTGGGCTGACACCAGAGCTGCAGGGACTGGTGAATGCTTCTTGTGGCGGGTCCTATTTCACCAAGGATGAGGACCATGTCTGGGCCATCTACGAGGAGATGGTCACGGTGATGTCCCAGACCCACCTCTACACATAGGGACACCCCCAACCACAGATCGTGCAGTACCAGAGAATCGCACGGGTTGACGCCGGTCCATCTACTTCGTTAGCGGCAGTAGCACAGGTCGAGTCCACAGCCACCGACATGGGTATCATCAGCGAGAAGCTGGACCGGATTGATATAATAGAGAAGAAGCAGTGACAGGGTATCACGTATATGGAGCATATGGCACAGACTCTGAGTGACCTGAAGACACATCTCATGTGTCTCTAAGAGGCACAAACGGCTTCCCAGCCTCGTCTTCAGGCACGAGGCGATCCGAGTAGCACCGGCAGCTCGTCCAAGCGCTCCAGCCACCAGCAGCCTAGAAAGGTTCACCTTGTACAGGCGGAGCCATACCAGCAGCCGCAGGCACACTACCAGTCGCCACCATCTCCAGACACGCAGATGGTGATCAACCAGCCGGATCAGCCTCTGGCAGTACTCCCGCCACCCCCGTACGAGTCAGAGCCATTGATGGATGTCAACGGGATTTGGTACGACCGACCCCAGCCCGGTATCCGACGAGACCATCCCGGATTCCGTTGGTCGGCCGGAGGTTCTAGCTCTCAGCAGCAGCCGTCAGGACAGGGTGGCCAGTATGGCCATCAGAGATCACCAGCAGCAGCAGCCCCCAGTGCACCACCACCAGCAGCAGCAGTCATAGCAGTATGGTCCTCGTCCCTATCAGCAGGGACATTCTTGGAGGCGTGATCAGCCTCAGCAGCAGTATCATCCACATTCATACCCCTCTCACCCGCAGCACCAACAACAGCAGCAGCCTCATTACCAGCGAGGCCACCCGTCAGGTTCTCATGGGCCATCCTATGAGAACCCCGCCTTAGATGACATAGCCTGCCTCCTTACCAATCAGCTGGCTACCTTCAGACGGGAGATGGATGAGTTCTGCCAGGAGATGCAGGAGATCGTGAGAGGGAAGGTCGCCATACCTACCCAGATCGAGCCGAACCCGAACAACCTCAAGAGGAAGTCTAAGAAGGTAGATTTCACAGAGTATGCCACTCCGAGTGATTCGTTTGGTGATATGTCTGCCTATTTGTTTGATATTGACTTTGTCATACTTAGGAGTGGTAGGATGCCAGCAGGCGGCGCCACGTTTGAGCGACAACCCCAGGCCACTTCCAGAGCGCCATGCGAGGAGGAGAGTAGTGATGATGCCGCTAGAGATGATGACGGTGGTATTGATGCCACCATGGATGCTGATTCCACCAGCGGTACTGATGCCGTCGTTTCACCAGATGAAGGAGGTGGTACTGATGCCACGGATGTTGCCGAGCCCGAACGCGGTGCTGATGCCGTGAGTCGACCAGCCGAGGGTGGTGCTGATGCCACCATTGTTACTTCTGAGAGTCCTGTAGTCTTTCCTTCTGTTCATGTATCTCAGGACACTTCTGGAAATAAAGGAAAGGGTTTGTTTTCTTCTGATCTACCTACGGTGCTTGATGTATGTGTGGATTTTGCCGTCGAGCAGCCCAGACCCTCTCCTAGTCCTTTGTCTGAGAAGGACCCTGTGATCCCCTTCCTTAGAGCACTCCACATGGGAAAGGGGAAGAAAATAGAAAATCAAAAAAAGAAGTAGCAGGAAGAGTTCAGCCAGCAGATGATCGACCGCTTCCACATTCAGCTGACTCTTCAAGAGGCTTTGCAGCACATCCCTCTACTCCAGAGATCGCTCAGAGACAGGACCACAGTTAGGAGGAAGAGGAGGAACCACCAGTCTGAGATCCATGTGCTGACCAGAGCCACTTCTTTCGCGATCCAGAACCGTCTGCCGGCCAAGAGGCCAGATTCAGGAGCCCCTTATGTCAGATGCCATATCATAGAGCAGAGGTTCGATTGTACTCTATTAGACAGCGGTTCATCGATCAACCTACTTCCGACAGCCCTTCTCGACCGCTTCGAGTTGGGCACTCTTCGACAGAGCAGGACAGTCCTTCAGTTTGCTGATCGATCTGTCAAGAGGCCAAAGGGGTTGCTGAGGGACGTTGTCGTCATGATTCAGGGCCTGCAATTCACCGTGGACTTTGTAGTGTTGGACATGGAGATCCATGAGTCTGTGACAGATACCACAATCATTTTAGATTGCCCGTTCTTGGCCACAGCTAAGGCAGTGACCGACCATGATAGCGGGAAGATATACTTTCACGTTGAGGGTGAGAGTGTACAAATAGAGACGGTCGAGTACATCTGAGTCAGAGAGTCAGCATGCTCAGAGCCGACCACTGATTCAGAGCAGATGACAGATGCAGGGCCAGACATCCACCAGGACTGCGACTTCGTGATTACAGATGATGAGGCTGTTTGGGCAGATCCAGTCGCACATGCCATCCTCTCACCTTCAAAGTCCGCCGATGCAGAGACACCAGCAGAGGAGAGCTTGGAGAGCGCATTCATGGTCCAGGATACTATTCACTCGGTAGAGCCGATTCTTGACCGTGACACTGAGTTTTTAGGTGATGACGAGACAGATCCCTCGGAGCTAGATTTTGACTGGGTAGAGTTTGATTATTTCATACCAGATCTGACTTCCACTGAGCCTACAGCTAGGGAGGAGGTAGATGCCATACAGAGCAGAGACAGTCCAGCAGAGCAACCTTCTCCAGATTTTGATTGTAGGCGAGAGTTTCAGTTTTCCCATGCAGATTTTGTAGCATTCACTCAGAGTTTTCAGAGGCCAGATCCGCCAGCACCGACATATCCAGAGCTGAAGCCACTTCCTGCGTCACTGAAGTATAGGTTCCTTGCGGGTGAGCATGAGATGTACCCAGTCATTACCTCCGCCGATTTGACTGGAGAGAAGGAATCCCGTTTGATGGGGGTTCTTGAAAAGAACCGCAAGGCGATAGGATGGAGCGTAGCCGATCTCCAGGGGATAAGTCCGTCTCTGTGCTCCCACCATATCTATCTCGAGGAGGAGGCAAAGCCATCGCGTGAGTTCCAACGGCGGCTGAACCCAAATCTGAGAGAGGTTGTCATGAAGGAGATTTCGAAATGTTGGAGCACCGATTTTATCTACCCCATCTCCGACTCCAAGTGGGTCAATCCGTTGCATGTGGTGCCCAAGAAGACGGGCATCACTACAGTTGTCAGCGAGTCTGGAGAGGAGATCGCTACCCGGGTACCCACTTCTTGGCGGATCTGCGTAGATTACAGACGACACAACCATGCCACCAAGAAGGATAATTTCCCCATGCCCTTTATAGATCAGATCATTGACAGACTGGCAGGGAAGAGGCATTACTGTTTCTTGGATGGGTACTACGACTACTATCAGGTGGCCACGCTCCCGAGGACCAGGACAAGACTACCTTCACATGTCCCTTCGGCACATACGCCTTCATACGCATGCCATTTGGGCTATGCAACGCCCCTATGACTTTTCAGAGATGCATGTTGTCTATCTTTTCGGACATGGTGGGAGTGCGTGGAGGTCTTCATGGATGATTTCTTGGTCTACGGCGACGGATTCGACTCTTGTCTTGACTGCCTAGACCGAGTCCTTCAGCGATGCATTGAGGTTCACCTTGTGCTGTCTTGGGAGAAGAGTCACTTCATGGTGACTCAGGGGACGGTGGTTGGCCATATCATCTCCAACATGGGCATGGAGGTTAATCCGGCCAAGGTACATGTCATTAGAAAACTTGCACCACCGTCCAACATGCGGCAGTTACGGTCTTTCCTGGGGTACGCCGGTTTCTACCGGCGCTTCATTCATGATTTCAGTAGGATTGCCCGACCGTTGACTGACCTGCTGACGAAAGACACCGAGTTCCTTGTCGATGACAAGTGTCTTTCGTTGTTTGAGACTCTCAAGAGATGTGTTGTTGAGGCTCCTGTTCTCCAGCCGCCTGATTGGTCTCTCCCATTCGAGATCATGACGGATGCCTTCGATTTTGCCATAGGGGCCGTGCTGGGACAGAGGAGGGATGGAGTCCTTTTGCCATTCACTACGCTAGTGGTACATTGGATGCCGCGCAGTGGAACTACACTATCACTGAGAAGGAGATGCTAGCCGTAGTTTTTGCCCTAGATAAGTTCAGATCTTACATCATCGGATCTAGAGTGACCATATACACTGATCATACCGCCATCAGGTACCTCATGGCAAAGAAGTATACCAAAGCCAGATTGACCAGATGGATCCTTCTACTCCAGGAGTTTGACATAGAGATTAAGGATAAGCCTGGAGTCAAGAATGTGGTGGCAGATCATCTCTCCCAATTAGAGCATCTTGAGGATTCTGAGCAGACTGAGCTTATATGTGAAACCTTCCCAGATGAGGTGATCCTTGCTATCACCTCTCTCCCGTGGTACGCCGATATTGTGAACTTTCTTGTTGCTAAGAAAGTTCCACAAGATTGGCCCAGGCAGCGGCTTGAGACCTTCCTTGCGAAGGCCAAGTTCTACCACTGGGAGGATCCCATCCTTTACCATGAAGGAGGGGATAGCGTCTGGCGTAGGAGCACCATAGCGTCCTCACTTACTGCCACAAGCTTGAGGCAGGAGGACATCACTCTGGGAGGAGAACGTCACAAAAAGTGCTCCCATCCTGCCTATGGTGGCCTACCCTCTTCAAGGACTCTGATGAGTTCATGAAAAGGTGTACTGACTGTCAGAGGATGGGCACTTGTGGACAGCGTGATATGATGCCGATGCAGCCCATTCACTTCTGTGAGGTTTTTGACGTATGGGGCATCGATTTCGTGGGTCCATTCCCTAAGAGTCAGGGATTCGAGTACATTTTGTTGGTCATGGATTATGTTAGTCGTTGGCTTGAGGCCATCCGCGCCCGAACCGCAGATGCTAGGAGTGTTTGCAGATTTTTGAGGAAGCATATCATCTCACGGTTCGGGGTACCTCGAGTGTTGATATCTGACAAGGGGTCTCATTTCATCAACAACAAGGTAAAGGCCCTTGCTAGCAAGTTCGTCATAGACCATCAAGTTGCCACTCCATACCATCCTCAGACGAATGGTCTGGCTGAGGTGTCGAACAGGGAGATCAAGACTATATTGCAGAAAGTCGTTCGCCCTGACCGAAAGGATTGGTCACAGCTTTTGGACTCGGTCTTGTGGGCATATCAGACGTCTTTCAAGACACCTTTGGGCACATCTCCCTTTCGCCTCGTTTATGGCAAGCCGTGCCATTTACTTGTTGAGCTGAGATATAGGTCACTATGGCTGTCACTGATATACTTTTGGATCCAGATAGTGTAGGAGATTAGAGGAGGGCAGAGTTAGCAGCCTTGGAGGAGCTTCGTAATACCGCCTTCTCAAACAGCCTACAGTACAAGGAGAGAGTGAAGGAGTGGCATGATTCTCATATTAGCCACAAGCATTTTGAGCCAGGACAGAGAGTATGGTTGTTTGATGCTAGGCTTCGTCTATTTCTAGGGAAGCTACAGAGCAAATGGAAGGGACCGTATTTGGTGAGAAAGGTATACGACAATGGGAGTATTGACATATCTGAGTTGTCTTCTGAGAGTACCTTTCGAGTGAACGGTCAGCGGCTCAATCCATATCTTGATCATGAGCCGGGGGTCGTTGATGTTGCCCCTATTCACTTTGCGTGAGATGTGGTCTCTTGACTCACATCTGTTGCATCTCACGCCTGATTATCACTGTTCTCCCGACTTGTATAGATCCAGTTGTCCATATCATTCCATTCTTTAGTCCCACATCCCTTTCCTCATATTTTGATTATGCTATACTTAGGGTATACTTTACCCTAAGTATAGGGGGGATGTAGGACTCTCGGGTATTTCTTTTGATTCATTTTACCCCTGGTTTTGCTGCCTATACTTAGGGATATTTTACCCTAAGTATAGGGGGGGTAGACCCTGTACATTCTTCACTCGATTTTCCCTTCGTGTACAACCTGCTATACTTAGGATTATTTGATCCTAAGTATAGGGGGAAAAGCTGAGACCCTCTCGATTTCTATTATTTCATTCGTCTTTGTATATAGACTTCCTTTTCACTTCCCAATACTAAGCACGAGTTATGTCTTCTTCATCGCTCTTGACTATGAGGACATCGTACGAGCTAAGTATAGGGGGGTGTGTATATATTCCATATATACTTTAGCCATAACTCGTACTTTATGTGAGTGTGTTAATAAATAAAAATGGCTAAAAACCCTAAAATCCATAAAAATTATTTTTTTTTTGTAAATAATCATTCTTTTCTTTGCACATACATAGCTATTGTACGAAATTATTTTTGTAAAAATGTTTTCAAAAACTTTTTGTGTAAAGATTGTGTATATCAAAATTATGTATATAGTACAAAATTTTTCCAAAATATTTTAAAAATCAAAAGTTTGCAAAAACCTTGTGTAAATTTGTGTAAATATTTTTCAAAACTTGCATTCAAGCACACATTCATGATTTCAAAACATTTTTCAAAAATTTTGCATGTGTGTAAATATTGTGTAAAAAGCATCCTTATATATACTTGTATAGTTTTTCCTGGATTATAGTTGACATTTAAACTAGTCGGGAATTAAATTGGGAAATGGAGCTTGATTAAGATTTTAATCCACCTAATTCTATGAGGAACCTTATAAGGCTTAGGGTTAAGGCTTTTCATATCCATGGTGACTTAATTCTTTGAGTCCACTAGGCTATGATCACATGTCATCTCAATGAGCCTAAGTAGAGCACTTAACAACACACACATGACTCATATAGACAATGGCTTGACTTGGACTCGCACTTTACACCGAGCTCTCTACGGATGAGGTGGTGAGGAGGCAGTCTTCCTTGACTTGTAGCATATGAGGGTAGTACTTCTAGGCGGAACCTCTCTTCTTCTTTTAGTGAAGGAAGTGCGACTCAACCTGGTTTGGTTGCCATGAGGTCTAACGACAGGCGTTGTGGGTTGCAATAATGCTTCAAAAGAGGGATAGTCTACTGGCTCAAAGGGAAAAACTCCTTATGGGCATATGCTCCACCTTGTAAATATGTTGTACAGATGCACTTGCAAAAAAATGCAAAAAGAAAATAACTCCAAAAAAGTGGTGGGTCTGATATAAAATGATAATCCCACCGGAGTATGTATATAGTACAATAAGCAAAACTTGAGACTCATGTTCCATCTTATGTAGCTGGTAGCAGGGAGACCTAGCTACACTGGTTGAGTCCCCAAGGATACATGGCTACACTGGCCATGGTCCATTCTCTTCTTTCCCCTCTTCTTGAGCTGGTTGAACTTAGAAGGAAATACCCCGCTCCTCGAAGAAAGAGTGGCCAGACTAGGGTCATAGAGTTACCTTGTTGGAGAGGGTTGTCAAGTTGCTACTTCTGAGGTGGAGAGCTATACCTCACATACACTGTAAAAGGAAAGATTCATAGTCTTCAGGGTTTGTGTATGTAGACCTGTTCTAATCTGGATTATTGAGGAGTCTTGATTATAGATTAGTGGATCTTAGAGGCTGTTGAGTTTTAAACCTAAGTCTAAATAAGGTTCTGACACATTAATAATCCAAAGATCTGATCGAGCTCCATATTTCAATTTAATGAAGGCAAGTTTAATACTTAGCATTAATCCATGCATTTTCTCCTCTTTTTCTTTTTCTTCTTCTTCTTTTCACTTCTTTTTCAAATAAGTGTTTGCTAAGGGACTAGCATAGTTAAGTATAGGGGGGTGATGAATACCCATTCATCACTCTTTATTCTTTTATTTTAGCTACAAAACCTATGCAAAACACATGTAGATAGTTGTAAATAGTAATAATTACAATTCAGCATGCATTGTGTAAATATGCATTATGAGCATGTTTTTGTGCATAAATAAAAGAATAAAGAAATAAAATAAAAAGAGGGAGATATTTAGAATAAATAATGAGCGACCTAATCCCAAGGGAGGGCTCAACATGGGTCTGACCGCAAAAAGAACCCAAGTAGAGAGAGATAGGGAAGCTCATATATGTATATATACCTGTGTTTATAAATATAAATATTTTCCTCTAAATAAAACAAAAATGTATTTTTGTGAATATATATATTTGTAAATATAAAATTAAAATAAAATTGGGAAAAATAAGATTAAAAAAATAAATAAAATTCCTTCTTTATTGTATATAAACCATGTACATAGAAATAACATATCTATTTATTTCCCCTTATAAATAAATAAATAAAAATCCCATAAAAATATGTACATAGTCTATATTCCATAATGCAGATAAATAAAATAAAAATCACAGAAATAAAAATAAAATAAAAAGAAATAAAAATAAAAATCAAAATCAATATTGTATATATACCATGTATGTATATAAATAAAACTCATTATTTAACCCTTATAAATAATTAATAAAAATAAAATAAAATACCCTTTTATTCCAAATTTTATTCTATAAATAAATAAAATATAAAATTGGAATAAAATGTATAAAACTTAATAATTAAAAATCAAAAATCAAAAATCAAAATTACATATTGTATATACCCATATATAATAATACTATATTGTACATACAATATTTTTATTTCAAAAAAACAAATAAAAATCATTAAAAAATAATTTAAAAATAAACAAACATTTTTCATGTTTTAACGTTTACGAAATTCGTCCATTTACTATTTTTTATTTAATTTCCAAATAATTAATAAATGTCGCGCTCCCATTGGTCCACGGGGGATGTTGACCCCCGGTCAACTCTCCCCCGCGAACCCTCCTCTCGCGGATCTGGGTGCCTGATCCGATTTCTCCAAATTATAGCACCTTGATCCGACCACTAAATCCTTAAACCACGGGTCCTAATCCTTCCCTGCAGATCCGAGACCTTTGCTTGGGGTGGGTTTTAGGGGTCCATGCATCGACGTGCGTGCCCGACTCCCTTCTGTCGGACCCCTCGCACTATATAGCTGAAGCTCCAGTCGCAATTCACGCCATCTTTGGCGCCGCCCCTTCCACACAGGACCTCCACCCGATTCCCTAGAGTGACAGATAGCGACCGGCGTGTTGCAGAGAGGAGGAGGAGGAGCTTCCCATCACTGATCCGGCGTGTTCTCGCCACCGTGCGTCGCCCAGAGCAACGCCTGAGCCTCGGACCTTCGACGACCCTCGAGGCGACGACCTGAACTCCGCGAGCTCAGCCCCAGTCGATATCCTCCACCAGGTAGACCCGATTCCTTCTGGTTTCCCTTAATTTCCCTTTTCCCCCAAATTGCTCCGATCATCCATTTCGTCAATTCCGGCCACTCCGTTCATCCATTCCATCATCGGTTCATCCCGTCACCTCCGCGAGACCCCTCTCCACATTCTCTGCCCATCCACTCAACTTGGCTCGCCCCAGAGACAAGAATCGATCTCCACCGTCGTCACCTCGCCGGAGATCATCCGCCTCGCCACACCAGACCACCACTCCACTCCTAACTGGGTCGAGGCACTTTGCCCTCGACCCAACAAGCTTCCAGTGTTGTTTTTCAGGTCGAAGAAGACCCATCTGAGGGTCGACGCATTCTGGCACAGGAGCTCAGCTCCGCCTTCATCGCCAGAGCTCCTCGGAGCCTCCCAGTGTCATCGGAGGAGCCCAGTAGCTGCGGGACGTCTTGGTGGATCCATTCCGCGCTTTAGCAGCAACTGAGGAGGCCCCCGGCGCGCGTATCGAGCCGGCAAACTTCGCCGGCGACCTATTAATCCAGGACCTTCCCCAGGTGTCTGTTCACCCTTGCAGCTCCAGTTTTGATCTGCCGTTCATTTGAGGAGCAGTCCATCACCGTCAGATCTTCGAGGGTTGATCTGGGGACCGTCCGAGCCAATGAAGGGGTGCCCTTTATCCACGACCGTCCGATCAGCCACGTGGTCACCCCTCAGCCATCAGACCCGAGCCGAAGTCCTTTGCAGAGGCGCAGCGCAACTCAGCCGTCAGATCTCACACGTGGCGCGCCTCCAGCCCTCGGATAATAAGGGGTAATTTACCCTTAGGCCCTTTTTGTTTCTGTTTTTATTATTTACTCCTGTAAATATAGAATATAGTTGATTTTATTTTTGGATAATTGCACTTAGGACCTGGATATTTATTTTATTTGCGTATTAGTCCCTGTGAGTGTGGACCACATGCTTCGACACGTGAGGAATTGGTGAAATTGCAATATATGCCCTGCAGTTCTTGTGTATTCTGGTTTACATGTTTTAAAATAGGAATTGCATATTAGTCCTTCCGCACCTGGACCACGTGCCTTGTGCGTGATTGCTTGGGCTTTTTACGTTTTTGGCCCTGATCTTTCTGTACGTGTTAATGCTTGGCCCCAGGACTTTATTTTTATTACATTAAGGTCCCTATGCATTGTGTGCTTGTTTTGGATTTTAATAAAATATCAAAATTAACCCAAATCGTGTGAAAATTGGACACATGGCTCCTGCCACTGTATAAAATTTTCACTAATTTTTGGGTACATTTTTGAGGCATTTTAGTATTTTTAAAAATTTAAAAACCCTTGTTTTTGCCTCTGTCCAAATTAAAAATTCCTTATAAAAACTCTTTTATAAATTCTAAAAAAATCAAGTTTTCTTTGATTTTGCTTGTTTATTTTTCTATGCATTTTTGGCTATTTTTGGATTTAAAAAAAGCTTAAAAGTTAAAAAACCCTCAAAAACTCATAAAAATTCTAAAAAAAATAATAGAAAACTCAAAAATTCACAATTTCTTTTCCTGAATTTTCTTCATTGTTTCTATTTTTCATAAAAAATACCTCCAGGCTCTTTTAGGACCATTTTATATTTTAATTTGGTCTTCCAATCCTAACTGGTCAGTTTTCTTTTGTTTCTGCCTTCTATTATTTTTAGAATATTCAATAAAAATTATAAAATTCTCAAAAATTCACCACAAACAGTAAAAAATCCATAAAACATAAAAATATTTTTGTTTGAATTTTTAGACCATTTTTAAGAATTTAAATAATTGGTTGAAGTTGATTGTTTTTGCCTTTTTATTGTTTTTCTTCATTATTAAAAATCCAAAAAAATATAAAAATTTTAAAAACCACCAAAAATCCTTGTTTTTATTTACTTTTCTTTTTCGACTACTTCGTAGGCCGCAAGGCCAACTCGTGCTCCTCGAGACCGACCCTGGGAGCTATACCAGGTTAATCACCTAGCTAGGACCGCGATTTATTTTTCATTGTTTTTCTCTCTTTATTTGGTGGTCCGATTTTGTTTCTTGATCGAGCTCTGAGTCCCGAGTGACTGAGGTTGCAACGACCTTAGTGATTCCTTTACCTTAGTCCATCGGGCGGCTCATCATTATGTTTAAGGCACGCATGATTGAATCCAAACCATATGATCTAATGATCAGATGGCCTCAAAGAGAGGCAGTGCCAAGGAAGAAGCGACTATGTTGATGGATTAGATTGGGCCATGCGACCCCATCAGAAAAATCAGAAATGAAAAAACGCTTCTATATTAAATTAAAAATAGTTAGAAGCTTAAAAAATGTTCAACATGAAAGTTGTGTATCTTTTCAAGATCTACAATTTTCATGTGTAACTCAAAGTCATATATATATACTTATTATTTTTCAAATATTATTAATACATAAAAACACTTAATTTTTAATTTTTATATAATGAATGATGTGCAATATAATTTTTACATTGTTAAACTAATTTGTTTTTGGTTTTTAATAATAAGAAAAACTGGGTCTAAGCTCATAATGGATTTATACTCATCCCTCTATATTACTATTATGTACATATCAAGCGAATCACGACCAAAAGGAGGAAGGACTGTATATGGACTAGCAGGAGGTGGTCTCGTTTTTTTTGTGCTATATGTTGTTTTGTAGGGAGATGCAATAGAACTTGTGTAAGACACTTCTTTGTAAGTCACCTTTAAATACAATGATGACGTATTTGATGAGATTTGCCACATGTGTACTTTGAGGAGACAAGTAAAGAAAGATCTCTATCAGGGCACGTCCCGGTTAGCGGGACGGGTCGTGACAACTTGTGGTATCAGAGCAAAGGTTTTGGGATCTTAAGCAAGAATAATATTAGGAGTTGATCTATAAATTTTGGAAGATAATTTAGTTATCATAATTTGATTTGAACTTAGAAGATAATTGTAAGTTGCAGTTTCGAGGATAATTGGAATTTGATGCTTTCATAGGAATGGATTGCTTAAGTACATATCATGCTCTTCTAGACTGTCATAAGAATCATGTTACTTTTAGAAAATCAGTTGATGTCGAATTCACTTTTTATAGAGAATGAAGGATATATCCTAACCATGTCATCTCCTATATCTTAGCCTAGAAGTGGTTAAGGAAGGGATGTTCCTCTTATGTTGTTTATGTGTTTAACCTTATTCCTGGGTACCAATCCAATTGCCTTAACTCCTTACAGAATGGCCCCAACTGATCTTAAAGAACTCAAAACCTAATTGTAGGAGTTGAGAGATAAGGTATTTGTACAATCTAGTATGTCTTTTTGGGGCTGTTCTGTTTATCAAGAAGAAAGATCGTTCCATGAGACTTTTTATAGATTATAGAAGACATAACAGAGTGACTATCCGTAATAACTATCCTCTATCCAGAATAGATGACTTATTTGATCAGTTGCAAGAGGCTTCTATGTTTTCAAAGATAGATTTGAGATCAGGGTATCATCAGCTAAAAATTAGAGTCGCTGATGTTCCTAAGACTGCCTTTAGAACTAGTTATGGACATTAAGAATTCCTGGTAATGCCTTTTGGATTGACAAATGCCCCAGCTGCCTTTTATGGACTTGATGAATAGAGTTTTCCGTCCATATCTGGATAAGTTCATGATTATATTTATTGATGATATTCTAGTATATTCTCAAATAGAGGAAGAACATAGATAACACTATTGAATTGTGCTGCAAACTTTGAAGGAACACCGATTATATGCAAAGTTTAACAAATGTGAGTTATGGTTGAAGAAATTTGCATTTCTAGGCCATGTAATATCTGGAGAAGGAATAGCGATAGATCCGTCAAAGATAGAAGCAATTCTTAGATGGGAATGACCGATAAATGCATTAGAAATCCGACATTTCCTAGGATTAGCCATTTATTATAGAAGATTTGTTGAAAACTTCTCTCGAATTGCAGCACCATTGACAAGATTAACTAGGAAGGATGTGAAGTATAGTTGCGACGAAGAATGCGATAAGAATTTTCAAGAACTCAAGAATCATCTTACCTCATCACCTATCCTCAGCCTTCCTTCAACACAAGGTAATTTTGTAATCTATAGCGATGCCTCAAGACAAGGGTTGGGATGCTTCCTGATGCAGTGATATGGTGATCGCTTATGCTTCTAGACAGCTAAAACAACATGAATTAGCGGTTATAGTATTTGCCTTAAAGATCTGGAGACACTACCTATATGGTGAAACTTGTCGAATCTTTACGGATCATAAAAGTTTGAAATATATTTTCTCTTAGAAAGAGTTGAATTTATGGCAAAGAAGATGGTTAGAGCTAGTCAAAGATTATGATTGTTCCATAAAGTATCACCCGGGGAAAGCCAGTGTCGTGGCTGATGCTCTCAGTCAAAACTCTAAGGGTCAGATATTTCACTTAAGAACAAACTATTTACAGTTGAAGGGGTTACATACGAACTTAACCAAAAATAATTCTGGAGCCATATTAGCATTCTTACAAGTGAGACACATACTATAAAATTAAGGAAACACAAGTCCATGATCTTGAAAGATTAGAACAATTGAGAAGATTAAGGGAGGTGATCAAGCAAGATATACAATAGATGGTCAAGGGGTCTTATCATTTAACGGAAGATTGTGTGCTCCGAGGAAATCTGATATAGAGACTGAGATTCTGGAGGTGGCACATAACTCCATGTATGCTTTGCACCCAGGAAGTACTAATATGTATGGAACACTTAAGACACACTATTGGTTGTCAGGCATGAAGAGAGAGATTGAAGAATATGTTTCTAGATGTCCTATATATGCCAACAGACTAAACCAGAGCATTTGAGACCTGCGGGTACATTACAACCACTTCCTATACCAGAATGAAAATGTGAACACATAAATATGGACTTTGTTACGGGATTTCCTTGGACCAGTCGAGGCCATGATGCAATAATATGGGTCATAGTAGACAGATTAACTAAATCTGCACATTTCATAGCCATTAACATGGCATACAGTCTTGACCGCTTAGTTAATGAAATAGTTAGCCTTCACGGGGCACCTGTGTCAATTGTATCCAATAGAGATCCACGATCCACTTCCAAGTTTTGACCAAGCTTACATAAGTTTATGGGAACAAAATTAGCTTTTAGTACAACATTTCATCCTCGAACAGATGGCCTATCAGAACGGACCATCCAGACTCTATAAGACATGCTTAGAGCTTGTGCACCGAGCTTTAAAGAAGACATACTCTTCATCAGTGCAAAAAAATATAATTCTTATAGTACAACTGCTTTGTTTAACTACTATGTACAAGAAGTATTCGGCGCTCCTACTACAAAGCATGATTCTTCTAAGATTCATAACTCGATCTTAAATTACAAAAGTTATCCAATGATCCAAAAAGGTTACCACCTCCCGCTACTCGGCGTATCCCTGTTCCTTCTAAGATTCTTGCTCGGGTATGTCTATAAATAATAATAGACAAAGGAGGGCTGACTCTAAACCCAACATGATCGTAGAACCAATGAATGGGCCTCAAGCATTTTAGAAAAAAATTAAGGGCTATTTCATAAACAACTTTGCATAAAACATAGAAACAATTGATGAAATTGCATGAAGAAACCAAAACTTAATACTTTTTCAAACTTTTATTCTGGTAGAACATTCAACTTCCAAGAAGGAATAACTGCACATAATTTAATTTTGGCTGAAAAAACTGTATAGTTCTAGTCATAATCATTGCTTAAACACCTATCAATACCACTATAGCTAATTGTACTAAGCCCATGAACGTTGAAACAATCTGATCTCAAAACTAAACGGAACATGAATTCATACTTAATTAAAAAATATATCCGAACATAAACAACCAATTTGAGTGACAAAAAAGGGATAATATTGAAAATAGTGTTTGAGAGACCACTCTCCTAGAATTTTGATGTTTTTTCTTCAACAAAAATATCTTAATCTTCCAACGAAATTGGATTCACATCCTATTTAGTAGAAAGAAAATTAATGAAATCTAACAACCCGTGTTTATGCATACTTGTGATGGTTTATCTAAAGATACGCTCTCCCCTTTCCTAAAAGTATGAATATTAAGAATATTTCAGCAGAGTTTTCCCTTGTAACAGTGATATTTCTTAAGAGAATTTTGATAGAGTTTCCCTTTAAAAGGAGTTGTTTTCTAAGAAAATTTTGGCCGGGGTTCCCCTGAAAAGGTCCTATTTCTAAAGGAAATTTTGGTATAGATCCCTCGTATATGCTAAAAACGTGAGAACGAATGGCCTGAATTTACTAACATTCTTTCTAAAATATGCAATATGCTCTTCTCGCATCTGATCCATCCTCTATTTGTTGGCAAGGCTTCGCTATGGGCTTCCCGACGAGTCGCTAAATACGATATTTAATTAGGTCACGTTGTAATACGTGTACTTAGCGATTCGGTCAGAATCGAGAGAAGATCTCCGTGAAGAGTGTCTCGGCTTTAATTTATATCCCGGGCAAGTCCGGGGTCGAACTCAGGGAGGCAAAGGAACAACTTGGGTTGAATTCAAAAACTTAGGTCTAGATTTCAGTGCGGTATTTTTTTAGAGTTTTTTAATGCAAAAACAAATGCCAAATGCGAATGTGGTTGAATTAAGAAACTACGAAAGCATATAACTTAGCCTAATTTAATTTTAATGTCAAATTAATTCAATTAAGCCAAATTATATTTTTCCAATAACTTAATCCAATGATGAATGCAAAACATATATTTTTAGAATTTTCAGGGATAAAATGCAATAAATAAAAATGCACACTTTTTATGTGTTTTTTCGCAATTTATCACACAAACAGAAAGCAAAATTTATGTAAAAATTACTGGAATATAAACATGATGCAAGGAAGCTACAGTAATATTTTTGAATTTTTTTGACAAGTTATGAATTCTTTATGCATTTTTTACTAAAAACAGAGTGGCAATGAGTAATTAATTTCTATTAAATCCACATTATCAAATTAATTAGAGTGCGAATTATCTCAGAAAGATATTTATATGTAGAATCCAGAAGATTTGAAATTTCGTAAAAAGGAGATATGTGGATTTAATTAAAAATCAAATACTAAATTCACTCTACAAATTATTTCAGGCACAAGACATCTCCATTTTCAATGAAATTTGGATAGTAAGTTAAGCACTCTTCAAGACATCACATATATTTTTTGTGGAATTTTTAGAGCAACCATGTGTGAGATATAATTTTAATAGTCCAGATTGGGTAAAATATGCAAAAGTTCAGTTGCACAATTAGAATTAATTCATTATATCTCACAAAAATATAATTAAATATTCAGATGACAGAGAATAAGTTGCTCAACACAATGACATATTTCATTGAACAAAATGATGCAATGAGTGTCAAAATTGATAGATAATGACAGGGGTATCTATGCAAAATCAAGAAACAAAACTTATAAACAAAACATGTACATGGACTTTATTGTAAATACAGAAACTATAAATAGAATATTTGCAATTATTACAATAATAAAAAAAATAAAAAAATGCACCTTCTTCCTCCTTCATTGCAAGTGAGGATGAACCCAAAAGAGGAAGTCGGCGACGGCGGCGCGGCGCCGCGCGCGCGGCCGCACACAGCGGAGGAGGTGTGGGCGGAGGAGGGCGGCGTCGGCTGGCGGCGTGTGGCGGAGAAAGGGGGAACGGGGGCTAAGGGCGGCGACGCGGCAGCCGCAGTTGGCGGCGCGGCGGCCGCAGTTGGCGGCGCGGCCGCGAGGTGCTGGAATCTGGAGGGCTGAGCGCGCGCGGCCGCGCGTAAGCGGCTGGCTGGCGGGCGGCGGTGAGCTGCTTGGAGGAGAGGGGGCGGCGGCGGTGGGTGCTCCCACCACTGCTGCGTTATTTTTTTGTTTTTTTTTGTTTTTTTTGATTTTTTACTGTTGTAATAAAAGAGAATTTTTTTGTTTTAAATTTTTTATCTTTTTTTTAATTTCCTTTAGACAGGAAATAAGTACACAAAAGAAGGGGGAGAAAAATGATATGATGATAGTAGTGAAGATGATGAAATGAAGCTAAGTAAGTGGTAATGAAAGAACCTTTTTTTTGTTTTAATTTTTTTTGTTAATTAAAGGATGTACATGATGAAAAAAAATGTGATGAAATAAAATGTGGTGGGGTGATGGTAATGTGATAAAGAAGTGATGAAAATAAAGATGATGTTGGTGGTGGTAATGTGATGTGCTTAAAAAAATTGCAAAGATACTAATGATGATAAGATGAAAAGAAAAATTACCTACGATAGACGGATGCCTATGATGTGCTCACAAGAGCACGGTCTTCGCTCGAATCGCCGGCGTGCGATGAGCTCGAGCAGCGCGCGGTTGCGGCTGTGATGTTGGCCAAAAAACCAACGGATCACATCGGAGAGAGGGCCGTCGTTGCTCGACCGCGGTTGCGTCGCTGTCACCTATTCAACTCAGGGAACTAGGCTCTCTTCACATAAAGATGGATCAAAGGAAAAAATGAGGAGAATGGCATGTATATAAAGATGATGAAATGAGAGGTTATTAAAGTGGTGGAGTTGAATGGGAGGTTGTATTATTAATGGAGTTGAATGGGAAGTTAGGAAAAATGGTGGAATAATGGAGTTGAATTAGTGGTTATTGTAGAGAATGGAAATTAAATAATAAACAAATAAATAAACAAAAGTTGTCTACTTTAAATACAATAAAATAAAAAAAGAAGAGAAATAATGGAGAATTTACAATGGAAGACAAACAACATGTACACATTTTTTTTTACTTTTCTAATATGTAATTTTTTTATCTTTTTAATAAGAGATATTTACAATGGAAAAATACAATAAAATACTACAATTAAAATACAACACAAGTATGATTTTTTTGTATTTTTAATAATTAAGAAAGTTACAATAAAAAATGAAGAAAGTATGAATATATACATAATGTACAATGTACATCTAGGTCCCAAAACCCAACTTTTGCAAATGAGCTCCGATTTTAATGAAACCACTTCCATTGGATAGATAATTTTCTAACTTGAACTTTAAAAGTGAGTTTGGTGAAATTGGAGTTCATACGGAGCAGAAATTTAGCTTGGAAGTTGGATTTTACGGCTTTTTCTCTTTGGGATCTAGGAGCATTTATTTGAGATGAAATTTGTTTTATATTTTTGTATTTTTATATACATTTTTATAAACAAGTTAGAGAAAGAATTAGGCAAAAAGGAGTTGAAATAAAATTATTAAAAATACATGAAGTTTTGGGCTATTTACATGTATAAAACTCCTTTGATTTTGCGGCTTTTTATTGTTAATTCATTTTGTACAATCTTATATACAATAATTAGTGTGTTTTATTGACAAGAGTTATTTTGTGAATTTATTGATTTTATGGATATTTTTCTGGGATTTTACTCAGGGATTTTGCTAAGATCAAGATATTGCGATGATGAATCGCGGATTCATCACCCCCTATACTTAAACTTTGCTAGTCCTCGAGCAAATAAAGAATGAATAAGTTGGGTTAACCCCTGACTGTGCATGTGAATACAAGACTTGATCAGTTCAAGAACTCTCGGTTTTAGAGATCCTAAAATTCTAAGCTGAACCAAGATCTAGTTAAAAGGTACCCAATTTCCCTAATCATTAGACTCTCTTTGTATACGTATATATAAGGGATATGACTTTAAGTGTGGACTGCAGTTATAAGAGTAGAGTCACAACGTCACCCAAGGTTCCAGTCTAAGGGACTCTTCTAAGAACCCGATCCTCAACACTAGGGAATAAACCATTTCTTGCATCCAATTCACCGTCTCTTTAGTTGTCAGACTTGAAAGTGTAGATGGAAGGCCAGTTGATGGAGGGCATAAGATTGTGTCATTTCTTCTCTCCCTCTCATTGGAACAAGGATCCTCTCAAGTGCCTTATTACGCAACGCATATTTTTGGTGTTGATCAGTGCGTCCGTCAAGAGAAGTTGGAGCCGTCTGCACTTGTTTTCCTGGGAGTACACCGGGGTGTGCCTTTTTTGAGTACCTATCGTACCTTCTACACCCAGACTTGTAGCATTTACGATGCAGAGCCCTTTTTTGGTGCAAGCCCGACTCCTGGTCCTAATAGCGGTGGTCCAAGTGGACACTTTGAAATGGTTGGGAGCGCTCGCCTTTGGTGGAAGCTCTTTTGATAATTGACTTTGTGGAATGAGAGCTTTTCTTTGACATTTCATTGCTTTGTAGTATTTGTGGCTAGCTCCACTACTTTTACCAAGAGTTGGCGCACACTGATCAACATTTTTTATTTTATCACACCCTTGCACATAGGTAAATATCAAGAGATAGTACAAGAACCATGTTCTCATACTGGCTAAATGTGCTGACACTCAGGTTTCATGAAGCCTTCATTGATTTTATCCCATCCTCGAGCATCATTAAATCAAGTCCAAACTCAAATCCCTCATCCCAGTTCCTTAAGTGAAATTTCAACTCATCTCATCATAACTGCAGTCGTGTATGTGAGGTGCTGATCATATTCTTAAGGTAGAGACTAAGCATGCAATATAGCACACAAATCTTTCAAATTAGGGAAATGTGAATAATTAAGTCAAGGACCCTAATGACTAAGGCTGGTTAACTCAAAATCTCAAGACCTCATAAACCAAGTGTTCTTGATCATCACTAGTCTTGTGTGAAAGTGAATTGTGTCAGGGATTAAACCAACTTATTAGTTAGTTTTTTTAGTTTGTTTTTTATTAAAGTTTTAGAAAAAGTTTTTTTTTTCAAAAAGTTTTTTTTGAAAAACAAAGGCAAAGAAGTTTTTTTTTGTTAGAAAAGTTTTGCTTTTTTTTTCAAGAGTTTTTTTCCTTCTTTTCTTTTTTTGAAAAAGATAGGTAAATAAGAAAATACTTTTTTTTGAAAAAGTTTTTTTTATAAAGAGGATTTTTTTTGAAAATTTTTTTTTAACAAATAAGGAAAAAGAGTTTTTTTTAGGAAAAAGTTTTTTGTTTGTTTTATTTTGTTTGTTTGTTTTTTTTATTTTTTTACCTGTTTTTAGGAAAAAGTTTTTTTTTGTTGTTGTTTTTTTTACCCACCCCATAATTATTGTATACTATATACAAAAATACGTGAAAGTACGAGCTATGGGTAATGTATATATGTAATATATACACGCTCCCCTATACTTAGCTTGTGCTATGTCCTCATGGCACTAGGTGACAAAAAGACATAGCTCGTACTAAGCGTAGGAAAGCTAAAATAATAAAAGTATAGAAGTCGATCCTCCCCCCTATACTTAGGCTTTGGTCAGCCTAAGTGTAGAAGAAGAGCAAAAATGGGGCGGACGAGGTCAAGAGGAGAAATGGGGAGTATATACACATGGCTGGCATCGGTCCCCCCTATACTTAGGCTTTGGTCAGCCTAAGTATAGGACAAGAGTAAGTGTGAGAACCGATGTGATCTCAAGAATATACAAAGAAGGGAGAATATGTACAAGAGTGATTGAATCTTCTAAGATGTTGAATCTTGATGCTGCATCTTCATGAAGAGTAATAAGATGTATCTGCTCTGTGCTCACTCTGTATGAAGTTGATGACCTCGACTTGGACTAACTGCTCTTTCGAATCAACAAAATGCTTCAACAGTTGTCCATTCACCACATGAGATTGTGCACCATCTGTGAGATCAGCTATCTCTACACTTCCATTCTCGTGCACTTTCTTAACCACAAAGGGACCCGTCCATTTAGATTTGAGCTTCCCATGGAACATCTTCAACCTGGCATTGAACAACCATACCTTTTGCCCAGGGACAAAGTCTTTGCACCTAATGTGCTGATCATGCCATCTCTTTACTTTGTCCTTATAAATCAAATTGTTGTCATATGCCCTGTTTCGTATTTCCACGAGCTCGTTCAAGTTCAAGTCTCGGCAAAGCTTTCCTAGGTGATAACTCCAATTAATCTTCTTAATTGCCCATTCGGATTTATGAATCAATTCTGCGGGCAAATGGCATGGCTTGCCATAGATCATTCTAAATGGTGAAGTACCCAATGGTGTCTTGTAGGCTGTCCTATAGGCCCACAGAACTTGGTCCAAAAGCTGAGACCAGTTCTTCCTATCGGGACAAACCAATTTCTGCAAAATACTCTTCACCTCTCTGTTCGAAACCTCTGCCATGCCGTTGGACTGTGGGTGGTAAGGACTAGTAACTCTATGCTCAAATCCATAGTCCTTAGCTAAAGATCTCATATCCCGGTTCACGAAGTGGCTACCCCCATCAGATATTAACACTTTTGGCACCCCGAACCTGGCAATAATATGGTCTCTCACAAACTTACAGACAGTCTTGCTGTCTGCGGTTCGGGTTGGGATAGCCTCCACCCACCTGGATAAATAATCAACCGCCAACAATATGTACTCATGTCCTTGACTATTGGGAAAGGGACCCATAAAATCTATGCCCCATGCATCAAAAACATCACAGATAATCATTGGTTGCATAGGCATCTCATCTCTCTGTCCAACTGTCCCTCCCATCCTTTGACAAATCAGGCACGACCGTACAAAATCAATGGCATCTCTAAACAAGGTCGACCAATACAATCCACATTGAAGTACTTTGTGAGCGGTTCTCTTTCCCGAATGGTGTCCTCCAGCCTCAAGTTAATGACAATAGGTGAGGACACTATGGTATTCCTCCTGAGGAATACACCTTCTCCAAACACAATCCGGTCCTTCGAAGAAAAGGAAAGGATCGTCCCAGTGGTATCTCCTCGAATCTGACTTCAGTTGATCAATGCTGCTCCTAGTCCAACCATGGGGAACCTGCTTGGAGAAAAGATAGTTCACCATGTTGGCATACCACAGGAGTGAGTCAATAACACAAATTGACTCATCTGGTAAGGTCTCTCTAATTCGCTCATGACCAGGAGAATCCTTAAGTTCAATCCGAGAAAGGTGATCAACCACAACATTCTTCACTCCAGGTTTATCTTTTATCTCCAAATCAAATTCCTGGAGGAGTAAAATCCACCTAAGAAGACGTGCCTTCGCGTCCTTCTTTTCCATTAAGTATCGAATGGTTGTGTGATCAGTATAAATTGTCACCTTAGAGCCCAAAATATATGATCTGAACTTTTCGAGGGTCCATACTACCGCGAGCATTTTCTTTTCAGTCACTGTATAATTTTTCTGTATAGGATCTAAAACTTTGCTCGCGTAGTGAATCGCAAATGGAATCCCATCTTGCCGTTGGCCTAACACAGCTCCTATAGCGAAATCTGAAGCGTCAGTCATGATCTCAAAGGGGAGAGACCAGTCAGGAGCTTGTAGTATAGGCGAGGCACAAATCTTCCTTTTCAAGAGCTCAAAGGCCTCCAGATACCTGTGATCTACAACGAACTCTGTGTCTTTCCCTAAGAGCTCAGTCAGTGGGCGGGCGATTTTTGAAAAATCTTGAATGAATCTCCTATAGAATCCAACATGCCCTAAGAATGACCACACTGACTTCACGTTGGTAGGTGGATCGAGTTTCTTGATCACCTCTACCTTGGCAGGGTCAACCACCATTCCCCTTTTGGAGATGACATGCCCCAACACGATACCCTCCGTCACCATAAAGTGACTCTTCTCCCAGGAGAGTACCAGATTCACCTCTCTACACCTTGTGAGGACTCGGTCCAAGTGCGCTAAACATGTATCAAAAGAATCACCATGGACCGAGAAGTCATCCATGAACACTTCCATAAAATCTCCCACCATCTCGGCAAATATGGCTATCATGCACCGCTGAAATGTGCCCGGGGCATTGCAGAGCCCGAATGGCATGCGCCTGAAAGCATAAGTGCCGAACGGAAATGTGAATGTGGTCTTTTCCCGGTCCTCAGGGGCTATGGCCACCTGGATGTAGCCTGAGTACCCGTCAAGAAAACAGAAGAACTCTTTCCCTGCAAGTCTCTCCAAGATCTGATCAATAAAAGGCAAGGGAAAGTGATCTTTCTTGGTCGCAGCATTTAGGGGCCTGTAGTCAATACAGACACACCACGACGTAGGTACTCGTGTCGCGATCTCTACCCCCTCCTCGTTGGTGACCATCTGAATTCCCGACTTCTTCGGGACAACATGAAGTGGGGCCACCCACTTGGAGTCAGAAATAGGGTATATAAACCCTGCTTTGCACCATTTCTCAATTTCTTTCTTCACCACTTCCCGTAGATTGGGGTTAAGTCTCGTCTGAAACTCACGGGAAGGTCTCACGTTATCCTCAGTAAAAATGTGGTGCGAGCGGAGAGTAGGGTTGGTGCCCACGAGATCCGACACTGTCTAGCCTATTGCTTTGCGGTTCCTCTCTAAGACTTCAAACAACCTAGACTCCTGCTCTAAAGTCAAGTCTGAGCTAATGATGACAGGATATTTCTCTTTGGGTCCCGCAAGAAAGGCATACTTAAGTGTAGGAGGTAGTGATTTCAGTTCTGGCAATGTGGTATCATCAAGCAGATCTGGCTGAACTGAATCTGAATCTGGTTCCGTGCTGCATGAAGGTGGGTTAATCTGAGTAGTACTCGCCACCAAATTAGATGTATCGGGAGTCGGATCGTCAAAAGTGTCCAAACAATCGCCAAAAGCCACGTCCGACTCGTCATTATGTCCCATGATTATTCTGAAGAAGATGGAACTGACAGATCCGGGTGGATCTCTATGTCATCATGAGAAAAGGTTGATGCATCTCTAGCATGATCAGAAAACACCTGGCAAACTGCACCATGCACTATATCCTCTCCAGATGAAAGGGTCTCGCTCTGTCCTGAAGGATTCTGTCCCCAAATCCCAGCTATGCTAATCAAACTGCAGTCTGCCTCTGAAGATGAGTACTCTGTGCTACTCTCAGAATCAGGTCGTTGACACTTGGTTTGCTTCATCTCAGGGTTCACTTCTCTGCCTGGAGAACGAAACTTCATCATTCCCGTACCATAATCGAAAGCTGCGCCTGCGGTCCTAAGGAAAGGTCGCCCGAGAATGATATGAGATTCTCTCCAATGATTGGGGGTCTCCATGTCCAAGACTGTGAAGTCCACCTGATAGTTCTGCCCCTCAATCGAGATAACGACGTTCTTCACTTCTCCCTTAGGTCTCTTCATCGAACGATCTGCAAATTGGAGTAAAGCTCTAGATTTGCGAAGTCGTCCCAACTCCAATTTCTGATATAATGCTAAGGGAAGTAAGTTGATTGAAGAACCGTTATCTAAGAGTGTGCATGCAAACGCAATGTCCTCAATACGACTCTCCACATAGTGAGCACCCATGTCTCTCTTTTTCTTTGGCAAAATCTGATTCTTGAGACAATAGGTTGTGGCTACTGATAAGACATGTGTCTTTATATTTCGGTTATCTTTCTTCCTGCTAACCCTTGTAGGTGTGCATCTCACCATAAGGTATTTTTGTAAGGCAGGATGGTTAGCCACATATTCATCAAATGACACCTTAACTGTGATGTTTTCTTTACAAAACTGTGCCATATCGGGGTCATCTTTCTGAATCTTTTTGATGTGCTTTCTTGCCGTAAGAGCACAGGGGAAAGGGATTGAAGCTAGGGAAACAGAGGATGAAGAATCTGAATCATGAACTGAAAGATCATTCTTTGCATTAACGGAAACAGAGTTCTTCATACAAGAATCTTTTTGATGCACCATGGACTCAAAATCTAAACTATCTACTAAAGGTTGTGGAATAGAAGCTGGAGTGGTATTCGCCACAACCGGAGATGCAAGGTCCTCCGTAGACTCAGAAGAATATCCATGCTAACGATGCTGCATACATGCTCTCCTCCTCCTCTCGGCTCCCTGAGTGGAAATCCTCGAATGGTGCTGATGGGGCTCTGAAATATGATGCCTCTCCTCCTCGTCCTCTGAAGACTCCTCAGGTAGAGCTCCAGAGATGCCCCTCCTCGTGTCCCTCGATCGGTCAGGTACGACCACGGTCCTTCCGCTCCTGAGTGACATGTGGTTAGCCTCGTCACATGAAAGGATCTCATGTTCAGATTTAGGAGATGCTGAAGAGTATACCTGACCAAAGTGCTTCAGAGAACTAGAACGGTTCATGCTATTGGGGTTAGCCTGAACTTGGGCCGGGATCGAGGTAGAGGGTGCAGTCTGCTCATCTCGCCATCTGGACAGGCGGTTGACATCCACCCGTAAATCCTGAACCTCGTTCCTATAGGAACGTAGCTCGTCGAGTATCTGCTGCTGAATATCCATGGGACTAGACGATGAAGGAAGTGGATAAGACTGGGAAGAAGAACGGGAAGATTGGCCCTGCTGGCCAGTGTACTGCCTCTGCTGCTGCTGGGGTTGCGGGTTCTGCTGGCCCGTCTGGTAATGGCCCTATCGGCCATACTGTTGGTACTGCTGCCTCTGCTGCTGGGGTGGATGGAATCCAGGGCTCTGCTGCGAAGGAGGTGGTGCGGAGGTGAATGCGGTGTTCTGAAAGGTCGGGGGACACTGATAGGTCTGTCGGTCTCCCGTACTTCCCTGCTTGGTAGGGTCCTGAGTATACCATATCTCATTCACCTCCCAAACTGGTGGAGGCTCCTCCTGGACTGTTTCTGCTAATGGAGGTGGCTACTGGAAAGAGTTGGTGTAGGATTGGTCCTGCTCCCACGGCTGAGGTTGCCCTGACACCAACTGCTCCTGAACATGGTGAACTCGGTATACGGGAGCAGAGGGTGCAGTCACGGCGGGTATCCTTATCTTAGATACCTTTTCAGTCAACTCCTCCATCTGTTTTGGAAGTTTGGAGACGCTCCGGTCTAACTCATCAATCCTCCTGTCGATCCTCTCGACTACAGTAAGCTTGTCAGCAAGGAGTCCCATGCTAGGGATCACGTCCCGAGAGAGATCGATTACAATTGATTTTCCCCCTCCAGATGAGAATGAACTGGGGGATGGTGTATAGGCCCTGCTGGCCATCTGTGAGCGGCTAGTTTCAACCATCTGCTCGAATACACTCCAGACGGTATCCGCTCCTCGTGATGTATAGCTGCCTCCACAGGCAGCGCTCACTAAACCCTGCATCTCAGGGTTGAGACCAGTGAAGAAGGATTGGACCAAGATGTTGTCATCTAATCCATGACAAGGACACTTTTGCAGGATGTCCTTGAATCTTTCCCAAGCATCACAGAAGGCTTCATGGGGTAACTGGGAAAAACTCGTAATTCGCGTCCTCATCATGTTAGTTCTACTCAACGGGTAGAACTTCTTTAGAAATAGGTCCTTGAACTGGGCATAAGTGGTGATGATGATTCCAAGATTCTTCACCCAGTAATCGGCTTTTCCACCCAAGGCAAATGGAAGGGCTTTGAGCCTAATATAATCCTGGCTAACATTATTATGTTTGAGATTAGCACAGATGAGCTCAAAGTCCCTTAGGAATGCATATGGCTCCTCAGAAGCATTCCCATCAAAATGTGGCAGCAAGTTCAGAAAATGCAGCTTCAATTCAAAGTCAACAGTGGGTTCAGCCGACCTCAAGTAGTTATGAATTTTATATTGTCCGGGGTTATATGCCGCATCCATTGGTAGTTGGACCCCAACATTTAACTATCCCAACTGACCTCTCAGTAATGCATGTTGCTTCTCAGATGCAGCTAATCGGGCTAGTATACTTCTCATCGGGTCTTCATGGTTCTCTTCTTCCTCTTCTTTCTTCTTTGGCATTTTACTCGAATCTTTTTTATGTCCTGAATCAGCAATGTTTTCTTGATTAGAAGAGGATTTATGAATCATGATATTCTCACCACGGCGATGGTCTTCCTCGGTGAGGTGGGAAGAAAGAATGGGAATGGTTTGAGAGTAACCATCCTGAGAGTGAGTGATCCTGGGCTCAAGAGGGTCATGAGTCCAGGTTGGTCCAAGTTGCGCTTGGACCGTTGAAGACGTACTTTTTGAAGGGTTCAACGAGAGATTCGCAAAGTCCGAATAAATATCCCCCCAATCAGTCATCTTTGATGTCAAAAGAACCGATTAGATCACGATAGTCAATGAGGATCTAGTTCTACGGTGCACGTAAATGTGCGGAGTGAACTCACACAATTCAAACACAATTCAAACCCTCAATTTCACCAACTCAACACGTGATGGCCGTAAGAGTTCGGCCGAATTATCTGGTCAATTATAGTTGGTGAGAATAGGATCTTGGAAAGATTAACGAGCTGTTAGGTGCCCGTATTTTCATACAGACTGGCCCGGTTCTTACGACTAGTTTGACCTACTTTCAGCCAGTATAGGAGTAAGTACGGACCGTATAAATACGGCTACCCGTTCCTTGAGGACTAACGCGTCCTCTAAACCTCCCACTCTGCTAAAGAAGACCGGACCGTTTACCGGCTACCCATAAATCCTCACTGAAAAGTAGCTAATCGCCTAAAAATAAAGAACAAGTAGTAAGTAAGAAATCCAGACTTGGCTCTATCCTAGGGTCGTCTCTCTCTCACTTGCATGTAAAACAAACAATGAGGGCTTTATGCACCCGAGAACAAAGGTTCTTTTTATTCCAATTAATTAGATCGACCTGCTCAATTCAGTCCTAATTTTAGAGTTAGGTTATCACTTGAAATTTATGTGAACACACAAGCACGTCTACCGTTCAGTCCCAATTTCCTTTTGACCTTAAGTTGTAAAACAAGAGGGGAATCGTAAATCAGAATGCAAACGAGAAACTATGATGCATGCTCAGAAGAAGGTATACTTACAGTGAATCCCAGCACTCTTCATGCATTATGCAGAACAGAATTTATAAATATTACACTAAATGCATGCAGATCGAGAAAACCGCACCTAAACAATATACTATTAGCGGGGAAGAATTGATTGAATTTGAGCTAAGTAGTACGTGTCTATGTGCGTCTCATTATGAATCTTATAAGATAAGTGAATCTTCTAAGATATGTGTGGCCCAAATTACGATGGGCACAACAAATTTGATTTTAAACTACTGTGTGCCTAATCCTTAAGTTCGCCACTCAAGTCGAGCCCCACCCTCACCGGAGAGTGAAACAGGCTCGACACACCACAAATAATATCCAAGTCTTTTTACACACGCGAGCTCTCAAACAAGAGCCGCTATAAAGAGCAAGCTAAATAATTACAAAAATTTACAAAAGCTCTCTCAAAAATAAATAAATTATCCTCGCACTTCAGCAGTCGGCACTCCTCGCTTCCATCGACCTCCGATGCACTCCAAGTCCACCGGGCCCTCGCAAGGAAAATGAGATTTATATTAGAGAGATAAACAACAAAATATATACAAAAATATGAAGAGAAATAATTGCAAAAAAATGAAATAAATACAAGTGCCTAAGGGGTCAGACTACCCGAGTAAATGAAAATCTAAATCCAAATTTTTAAACTAATCCCTAAGCAGTTTGCCTCCCCGGCAACGGCACCATCTTACGAGTCGCTAAATACGATATTTAATTAGGTCACGTTGTAATACGTGTACTTAGCGATTCGGTCAGAACCGAGAGAAGATCTCCGTGAAGAGTGTCTCGGCTTTAATTTATATCCCGGGCAAGTCCGGGGTCGAACTCAGGGAGGCAAAGGAACAACTTGGGTTTAATTCAAAAACTTAGGTCTAGATTTCAGTGTGGTATTTTTCAAGATTTTTTTTATGCAAAAACAAATGCCAAATGCGAATGTGGTTGAATTAAGAAACTACGAAAGCATACAACTTAGCCTAATTTAATTTTAATGTCAAATTAATTCAATTAAGTCAAATTATATTTTCCAGTAAACTTCATTCAATGATGAATGAAAAACATATTTTTTTAGAATTTTCAGGGTTAAAATGCAATAAATAAAAATGCACACTTTTTTATGGTTTTTTTCGCAATTTATCACACAAACAGAAAGCAAAAATTATGAAAAAAATTAGTGGAATATAAACATGATGCAAGGAAGGTACAGTAATATTTTTAGCATTTTTTGACAAGTTTTGAATTTTTTATGGATTTTATACTAAAAACAGAGTGGCAGAGAGTAATTAATTTCTATTAAATCCACATTATCAAATTAATTAGAGTGCGAATTATCTCAGAAAGATATATAGATGTAGAATCCAGAAGATTTGAAATTTCGTAAAAAGGATATACGTGGATTTAATTAAAAATCAAATACAAACCTCACTCTACAAATTATTTCAGGCACAAGATATCTCCATTTTCAATGAAATTCGGAAAGTAAGTTAAGCACTCTTCAAGACATCACATATATTTTTTGTGGAATTTTTAGAGCAACCATGTGTGAGATATAATTTTAATAGTCCAGATTGGGTAAAATTTGCAAAAGTTCAATTGCACAATTATAATTAATTCATTATATCTCACAAAAATATAATTAAATATTCAGATGACAGAGAATAAGTTGCTCAACACAATGACATATTTCATTGAACAAAAAGATGCAATATGAGTGTCAAAATTGATAGACAAAGACAAGGGTATGTATGCAAAATCAGGTAACAAAACTTATAAACAAAACATGTACGCGGACCTTATTGTAAATACAGAAACTTTAAATAGAATATTTGCAATTTTTACAATAATAAATAAATAAAAAAATGCACCTTCTTCCTCCTTCGTTGCAGGTGAAGATGAACCCAAAAGGGGAAGTCGGTGACGGCGGCGCGGCGCCGCACGCGCGGCCGCACACAACGGAGGAGGTGTGGGCGGAGGAGGGCGGCGTCGGTGGGCGGCGCGTGGCGGAGAACGGGGGAACAGGGGGCTGAGGGCGGCGACGCGGTAGCCGTAGTTGGCGGCGCGACGGTCGTAGTTGGCGGCACGGCCGCGAGGGGCTGGAATCTGGAGGGCTGAGCGCGCGCGGCCGCGCGTAAGCGACTGGCTGGCGGGCGGCGGTGAGCCACTTGGAGGAGAGGGGGCGGCGGCGGTGGGTGCTCCCACCGCTGCTGCGTTATTTTTTTTTGTTTTTTTTTGTTTTTTTCTTTTTGATTTTTTACTTCTATAATAAAAGATAATTTTTTTTGTTTTAATTTTTTTTATCTTTTTTTTAAATTTTCTTTAGATAGGAAATAAGTACACAAAAAGAAGGGGGAGAAAAATGAAATGAAGCTAAGTAAGTGGTAATGAAAGAACCTTTTTTTGTTTTAATTTTTTTTGTTAATTAGAGGATGTACATGATGAAATAAAATGTGGTGGGGTGATGGAAATGTGATAAAGAAGTGATGAAAATAAAGATGATGTTGGTGGTGGTAATGTGATGTGCTTAAAAAAAATTGCAAAGATACTAATGATGATAAGATGAAAAGAAAAATTACCTATGATGGACGGATGCCTATGATGTGCTCACAAGAGCACGGTCTTCGCTCGAATCTCCGGCGTGCGATGAGCTCGAGCAGCGCGCGGTTGCGGCTGTGATGTTGGCCAAAAAACCAACGGATCACACCGGAGAGAGGGCCGTCGTTGCTCGACCGCGGTTGCGTCGTTGTCACCGATTCAACTCAGGGAACTAGGCTCTCCTCGTATAAAGATGGATCAAAGGCAAAAATGAGGAGAATGGCATGTATATAAAGATGATGAAATGAGAGGTTATTAAAGTGGTGGAGTTGAATGGGAGGTTGTATTATTAATGGAGTTAAATGGGAAGTTAGGAAAAATGGTGGAATAATGGAGTTGAATTGGTGGTTATTGTAGAGAATGGAAATTAAATAATAAATAAATAAATAAATAAAGTTGTCTACTTTAAATACCATAAAATAAAATGAGAAGAGAAATAGTGGAGAATTTACAATGGAAGACAAACAACATGTACACATTTTTTTTACTTTCTAATATATAATTTTTTTATCTTTTTAATAAGAGATATTTACAATGGAAAAATACAATAAAATACTACAATTAAAATACAACACAAGTATGATTTTTTGTATTTTTAATAATTAAGAAAGATACAATAAAAAATGAAGAAAGTATGAATATATACATAATGTACAATGTACATCTAGGTCCCAAAACACAACTTTTGCAAATGAGCTCCGATTTTAATGAAACCACTTCCATTGGATAGATAATTGTCTAACTTGAACTTTAAAAGTGAGTTTGGTGAATTTGGAGTTCATACGGATCGGAAATTTAGCTTGGAAGTTGGACTTTACGACTTTTTCTCTTTGGGATCTAGGAGCATTTATTTGAGAAAAAATTTGTTTTATATTTTTGTATTTTTATATACATTTTTATAAACAAGTTAGAGAAAGAATTAGGCAAAAAGGAATTGAAATGAAATTATTAAAAATACATGAAGTTTTGGGCTATTTACATGTATAAAACTCCTTTGATTTTGCGGCTTTTTATTGTTAATTCATTTTGTACAATCTTATATACAATAATTAGTGTGTTTTATTGACAAGAGTTATTTTGTGAATTTATTGATTTTATGGATATTTTTCTGGGATTTTACTCAGGGATTTTTCTAAGATCAAGATATTACGATGATGAATCGTGGATTCATCACTTCCCAACCATTTTGAAAACTCAAGGCAATATAATTTGTCTGCCTAAAGATACAGACAATACAATGCTGGAGGATTTGCTAAGGGACTTCTAGAAACTTATCACCTTTTTTCCACAATGTAACGTTTGTGGTAAACATCGAGGAGAATGCCGCAATGGGACTTCTGGATGCTTTTATTGTGGCCAAGTAAGCCATTTGCAAAGAAATTGCCCTTCAAATAGTGGAAATGCACGAGGTCCAGATCTGAATAATGCTTCGGGTAACGTCTTATCTCATAAAACCCAACCATGGAAATAGATAAAAGAAACAATATTCAAGGAAGGTGAAATAAGTAGGAACAAAATGCAGTGAAAGTTTTTGGCATGACTTTACAAGAAGCTGTTACTGCTGAAGATGCAGTATCTATTAGGTACCACTGTCCTTTTTGGTAAAAATATGCATACACTTTTTGATTTTGGAGCTAGCATTCTTTTATATCTAGAAGTTTTTCTACATATGCTGATATAGAAATGGGTACTCTTGAGCAATGCCTTATCCATCTCCTTACAAAAGGGGAACATGAAATTGTCTACAATGTCTTTAAAGATTGCTTAGTATGGATAGGTGGATTCCAAATATTTGTGAATCTGATACCTATGGACAACAAAGAATTTGATGCAGTTATAGGAATATACTGCTTAACTACTTATCATGCCTTAGTAAATTGTTATAAGAAGGAAGTCATCCTTCGAAGACGCGGTTATATTGAGTTTGTATTCTATGGGGAGAGGAGAGTGTACCTAACCCGGGTCATTTCTAGCATACTAACATAGAAATTTCATAGAATGGGATGTTTATCTTTTGTTGCAATTGCAAATAATACAAAAGCATAAATCGTTAGTCTAGAGAATATCCCAATAGTGAAAGATTTTTCTGAAGTAATTTCGAATGAGCTCCATGGACTTCCATCAAATAAAGAGATTGAATTTGCTATTGATCTAGTACTTGTTACCACTCTTATTGCATTAGCACAGTATCGAATGGCTCAAGCTGAGCTTAGAGAGCTTAAGGTTTAGTTGCAAGAATTGATAGATAAGGGGTTTATTCAGTCTAGCATTTCTCCTTAGGGGGCTCCAGTTCTTTTTTCTCAAGAATAAAGATGTGTCTTTGAGGCTTTGTATTGGTTATCAGAGGTTGAATCAGTGACAATATGTAATAACTATCCTCTTCCTCGAATACATCATTATTTGACCAATTGCAAGGGGCCTCTGTATTCTCCAAGATTAAATTGACATCCGATTATAATCAGTTGAAGATTAGAGTAGAAGACGTCCCTGAAATTGCATTCCGAACCCGGTATAAGCATTATGAATTCTTGGTGATGCCTTTCGGATTAACAAATGCCCCTGTCGCTTTTATAGATTTGATGAATCGGGTATTTCATCCTTTCCTAGACAAATTTGTGATTGTGTTTATCGATGATATTCTTGTATACTCCCGGTCAAAGGAAGAGTATAAAGAACATTTCAGAGTTGTACTTCAAACTTTGAAGGATCAACAATTATTTGCAAAGTTTGATAAATGTGAGTTTTGGCTAACAAAGGTTGCATTCCATGGGCATGCCATTTCAGGAGAGGGTATTTCCGTAGACCAAAGAAAAATAGAGGCAATTCTAAATTGGACGCAATCGACAAGTGTTACAGAGATCCGAAGTTTTCTGGGTTTAGTAGGATATTATAGAAGATATGTTGAGAACTTCTCTAAGCAGAAGGTAACTCAGAACCTGCAAATTTAAATATTGTAGAGACCTCTCCTCATCAATCACCATTTAGAATTCAAGAGGGCTCTATTGAGAAAATCAGGAATGCAGATCCAGTTATTTTACAAATTACTGAACCTACTCCTCATATAGAAGCACCTCAAATATGTATATTGAATGCAAGTCCTGCTGATCTGATTACCAATGATGGAAATAGATTTTCAGTTTGATCTTCTAATCAGGAAGATGATACGGAAGAAGCTTGTTTACCTCCTATTTTAATAGATGATATGCATAATGTATTGCACTCCCCCATGGCAGAAATTCAGGGCAATGGATCTTCTGATATAGACACTAGTGAAGGAAAAGCAACTGAAGAGAGCAGTCCTGTAACTATAGAAGAATCCTCGGAGTATGAATTAGAGGCTGAACATCCCCCAAAGATGCCGCAGAGATCACCAAAATTAAGAAAAGCAAAGTTGAAGATGCAAGAGAAAGGTTCTGTTAAACGACCTACGGGTCTTCAGTAATTCTTTTTCTCAGTTGCTTACAATGACCGTAAGGTCATCTCTAATTTTTTATTATAGTATTAATGTCTATACTCCTCTGGAATTGTCAAGGAGTGTTCAATTCTTCTACACAAGCTCACCTGAAGAATCTTATTAAAGCTCACAAAATTAGGCTTATTGGCCTTCAAGAGCCATTGGTTGACTCGCAAAAATTAGAGAAGTGGCTCTTCTATTGCATATGCATTTTTACTGGGCAAATCCAGATAATGAGAAGAAATTATGGCTTTTAGCAGATAATGCCCTTGACATAGATGTGCATCAATTTTCTTCTCAATCAACCACCTTTAAGGTTGGAGGTCTCTATGAGGATTCTTTCATGTTAACCATTATCTATGCATCAACAGAGTTAACAATAAGAAGACTACTGTGGTTAGAATTGGAAAATCTTGCAGCATCTTTATCTGGCCCTCAGTGGCTTCTCGGAGGTGATTTCAATGCAATTTTATTATCTTCTGAAAAAATAGGGGGCACCTTTGATGTAACATCCTCGGTAGAATTTATGGATGCAATAAATAGCGCAGGACTCCTTAGCCCAGTGCATGAGGGGAACTCTTACAGCTGGTGCAATAATCAAACTGCCAGAAATAGAATTTATGAAAGATTGGATAGGGTCTTCTTGAATGCTGATTTTACTCCTAACGTTACAATTACATATTTATCAAGAATTCTATCGGACCATGCTCCTTTGCTGATCACAGAATCTCAATGAAGAAGGAGAAAACCAAAACCTTTTAGATTCCAGCAAATGTTGTTGTTGGATAATGGCTATTCGAAGTTAGTAGAAGAAAATTGGCTGCCGACGACCTCGGGCATTTCTTTAACAGCTATTCAATTGAAATTAAAAGCTATGAAGGCTTGCTTAAGAAACTGGAATGCTAATATTTTTGGTAACATAATTCAGCAAAATAAATCTTTTATGCTGCAGATTGAAGCAATGGAAAGTGAGCTACAAATGCAGTGGGATGGAGCATTATGGGCTAGACTTAATACTCTGAAGAAGGAGTATGTGGACACTGCTAGAAAGCTTGACACCTTTGCTAGACAGAAAACCAAGATGCTTTGGCTATCAGAAGGGGACACTAATTCCAAATTCTTTAACAGGGCAGTTAGGGGCTTCGGCAGAAACAAACATTGGGACACCTTCTTCTCAAACCAACAGTTCAATAATAATTGGGAGACAGCTGCTGTAGAGGGTCTTACTTACTTCAAATCTCTTTATACCTCTATTGGTACTTCTTTTTCTCTAGATGTCCTGAAGGATATACCATCAATTCTTACATATGATGATAATAGAAAGCTATTGAGTATCCCCACGGAGGAAGGGATTTTAGAAACACTACATAGCCTCCCGAAAGGGAAAGCGCCAGGGCCAGATGGTTTCTCAGTGGAATTCTTTATTCATTCTTAGAGTATTCTAAAGCAGGACCTTATAAAGGCAGTCCAAGATTTCTTTCATACCTTCTGGATGCCGGATTCAATGAAGGCTACCTTCATATCCTTGGTGCCCAAGAAAAACACCCCAACAAATTTTACGGATTTTCGACCAATTAGTCTTTGTAATGTAACTTATAAATTAATTACAACGATTATTGCAAAGCGTTTAGCTCTGGTACTGCCCTCATTGATTTCTGATAATCAGGGTGGCTTTGTTGCTGGGAGGTCGATTTATGAGAATGTAGCTCTTACTCAAGAATTGGTGCAACATTTATCCGCATCTAACAGAGGTCGTAATGTTATATTTAAACTAGACATTGAGAAAGCTTATGATAGAATGGAGTGGAATTTTTTATTCCATGTGCTATGAAAATTTGGCTTCAGTAATGCCTTCATCACTGCCATAAAAGCTTGTATCTGTAATGTGCCTCTCTCTATCCTTATATAAGGGTCTTCAACAACCTGGTTTAAAAATTCGAGAGGTCTACGCCAAGGAGATCCTTTATCTCCAGCACTTTTTATATTGGTAGAAGAGGTGTTAAGCAGGGGTCTCACAAGGCTAGTTCTGCAGAGAAAATGTATGCCTTTCTTTACTCATAGGAATGCTCCAGCTATAACTCATCTACTGTTTGCAGACGATACAATCCTTTTCAGAAATGGTGCAAAAGACTCTCTTACAAATTTATTTGATTTCCTTCAAACTTACGAACAAGCTTCGGGTCAGAGGATAAGCTATGATAAATGATCCTTTTATGTCAATCATAATGTTCACTCTAATGTTATTCGAAGAATATCAGAGATCTCAAGGATTTCAAAGGGATCATGCCCTTTCACTTATCTAGGTTGCCCGATTTTCCAAGGCCTTTCAAAAATATCTTATTTTGAAGGCATCTTTAATTCAATTCAGGCGAAGCTGGCTGGTTAGAAACGAAATATTTTATCTCCAGGGGGAAGGTTGGTCTTAATCAAGCATGTCCTCAATTCTATCCCCATACATATTATGTCCATTTTTGATATACCTAAGGGAGTCATTTCAAGAATTAATACAATTTTTGCTAACTTCTTCTGGGGTGGAAATTCTGATCATTCTAATAAACACTGGGTTTCATGGAGGAATATTTGCAAGCCTGAAGAGGAAGGCGGGCTTGGAGTTAGGGATCTTAATGATCTTCTTATTTCTTTGAGAATGAAGTTGGCTTGGTCATACTCAAACTCAAAATCATTATGGGCTTTCTTCATGAGGCAAAGATATGGACCACTTTCTGGGGTTGGAAAATATAATCCAGCAAGGTGGAAGAACCTCAAAAAAGCAGAGGAGTTGTTGGACAAAAATTGCATTTTTGAGCTCGGAGATGGAAACTTAAATCTCTGGCAGGACAGATGGCTTCGACAAGGAACCTTAAACTATCTCTGCCCTGGTGAAAGGCCAACACAAAGAGTAAAGGATATTTTTGAAGGTGGTACGATCTCTCGACAAAACTTCTTGCTTTAAGACTGCCCTAGGAGCTCTCAGTAAATATTCTGCATCAAGAATTCCACTTATCAAATGAACCACCTAGAAAGAGATGGCTTGACACTAAACAAGGAGCCCCTTCGGTCAAATCGGCTTGGCATTTTGTGAGGAGTCAAAACCCAAAGGTTACCTGGGGCAGAGGTATTTGGGTGCATTTTATACCGAAAAAGTACTCATTAATTATATGGAAATTGCTTCTTAATAGGCTTCCACTAGATAATTATTTCAAACACATTGGCTTTAGCATTCCCTCTAAATGTTTATGTTGCAATGAACCCAGAGAAGAAACTCCTTTTCATCTTTTCTGGGAAAGTGATTTAGCAAAGGCAGGTTGGGATTGGTATGCTCATTTTTTGAATATACAGATATCGTGGAACTCAAATTTTTTTGAATGGATGAACACAATGTTCTCCTTAACTTTTGTTGATACTGTCCTGCAGAGGGTTAAAAAACTTTCAATAGCGATTATTATTTGGACCATATGGAAGGAGAGAAATAAGGGAAGATATCAAATCAAAGGCACTTCTATTGAAGTTTTTATGGGACACCTTTCTATGGATTTCTTCAGTCTAAAATCACTAATAATGAGTAACAGGGTCGGAAATCAAGCCGAAGTGCAGCTCTTGTCAGATTTGGGTGTGAGAATTACTAGTCCGGAGAAAGTTCACAAGATCCTGAAATGGATCAAACCTCCTTTTAATGGTCTTAAACTAAACACGGATGGAGCCTCGAGGGGAAATCCAGGATTATCGAGAGGAGGGGGCCTTTTAAGAAATCATGAGGGCAACCTTATTTTTGCATATTCATCCTTCTTTGGATTTTGTACAAATTCGGAGGCAGAACTGAGGGCTGCAGTTGTTGGTCTCAGGAAATGCCATGAACTTGGTCATCACAATGTTATCCTAGAAATGGATTCAACTTTCTGCATCAATTTGTTGAGTTCAGAGGAATGAAACACGTGGAGTTTGAAGAAATGGTGGTTGGAAGCAAAAAGCCTAATGCATTCACACATCTTAGTTATACACCAGTACAGAGAGGCTAACAGTGCTGCTGATTTCTTAGCCAATTTATCATTAGATTTGAAGGTTGATTCCTTTTTTAATAATTCAGAAGTTATGCCCAAGAAACTCTTGGGCATAATTAGATGAGAAAAACATGGCCTGCAGTATATACGGTCTTGACTTAGCTGTTTGGGAAAGATATATTCTTATCCAAAATATGACCGTTGTTTCTAACCGTTGGGAGTCTGTTCCTTTTCTATACTTTATAAGAAGGCCAAACTTCTCTTGGTTTTACCACTCACACTCGATCATATTTCTCTCTATGGATACAGTAGATGGGCTTCATATTGTGCTGGAGGAGGTTCCCATCATCCTACAACAACCTTCAAAACATAGCAACGCGGAGCTGAATGTTGATTTCCGAAAGAAGGTAGCTGAACATCTGGATACTTGTCTGGTGAGTATGGACATTACCTTTGAAGAGGAATGGCATCACAATCCCAGACCTCAAATAGCTACAGAAGACCCCTCTTCACTATCTGACACAGAACTCTTCATCGTGAGGAAGAAGCAGCAAGGGCATCTCTCAGCTTGCCTGTACAAACCAAGGAAGCTGGAGCCTATTGAATGGTTTCCACCTGGGACAATATGCGAGAAATGTTTCACAGAATATTGTTAAATTTGTTGTTTCTTATGCCCTCTTCGAGTACTTGGCTGGAGCAAGTACTGTTATCAATCAAATGTTTGAGGTTGTCAATTTTATTCTTTGTTTCCTGGTGCATATTTTCCAGCAGTACACCTCTTCAGTGCCACGTTTGCAGTTGGATTTTTATGATTGGAGAAGTTACGTGTGACAGTTCTCTTTTATGGTGTTTTTTCCGACGGTTCTCTTCTCGAGAACCGCTTACTGTCCCATCAACCCATCAACCGCCTATTCTAACGTCTTTCCTTATTATACTTATCTCTTCATGAGCGGAGAAGGTCTTCCAAAATCTTCCAAAGTTTCTTCTTCCCATTATGGCATCCAGTTCTGGAGCGGACCCAACGAGGCATGCGACCTTTGTATTAAACTGTGAGTACTATTTTAGTATTCAAGAAGCAAATTTCTCTAAGGTCTATGAAGATTACCTTGGGGGGAGAATATCTCTTAATAACATCTTGGCGGAGACGAGGGCTTTTGAGGCGGCAAGAAAAGGGTTTGAAGCAACCAAAGCTTTGAAAGCTAAGTTGCTCGAAGAAATGAAAGTCAAGCCAAAGGAGAGCATCCCAGCATTACTACAGAATCTAGTGAAGAAAACGAGGGAGGACTTCCTGGTAGAGAAGACAAAGCTGCAGAATTTCTTGACATATACAAATGAAGATGAGGTTCTATCTTTTGTACTTGCTAAGTTTCTTACGGATAGACAACATGAACTACAGGTTATACTGTTAAAGATTATTGAGGAAGTAAGTTCTCCTACTTTCTATACTGCAAAACCGAGTTCGTTCACGGATTCTCTAGAAAAATTAATGGATAAATTTGTCCAAACCGAGTATTTTAAAGCTCTCCAAAGTCAAAACTTTACCATTGATTTACTTCTTGATGGGAAATACATGTATTTTAACTCCTTCGAAGTTCAAGCAAAGCTGGAAGGCTTATTTCAGCAGGTGTGGAATGATTGGGTTTTCACGAATTATTGCCTTAATAGTTTCCAGATAGGGAAATGTTCTGCAACAGAGCTTCAAAATCATTTGAAGACTCTTATTGGCCGATTCATGGAACTGTTGTACAATGTTCACCCTTGCTCAGGTGATTCAGAAGCTGCCACAGAGAAGCAAGCATCTTCTTCTTCTTGCTCAACTGAACGCATATCATCTAAGAACATCACAGATGTGTCCTCAACTGAATTAGAACCAAAGAGAAAGTTTAAGATGCTAAAGAAGGAGGTTGCCAAAGGTCCCAGACAGATTGCAAGGTTCAAGAAGTACCATCATGACCCTTTGGTTAGGGACGGAATCAGGGTATACCGAGACAAGATAATCTACAATCTTTCTAGGAAGGGAGATGGAGTTCTTTGGGATGATGACCCCACAGCTGATTTGGTAGAATGGTTCGGCCCTCTCTCTATGAGACCCCATGTTCAGCCGCTTAATAAAAAGCAAAAAGAGCTGCAATTGAAATAGATGATGAGGAAGATGAAGTCATGGAGGATGCTCAAGCCCCACAGATGTTCCCAGGCAAGATCCATAGATCCGGATTCCAGAGGCTCTAGTCGCAATGCAAGATGGCTGTATGGTATTTCTCTGCTGATGGTGTTTTTTGGTTGGCACTATACTCCTTTATGGCAACAGCGAAGGTTTTTGTTGTTATATGTAGTAGTATTATGGACTCTTTAGTGATGTTTTCTCCTTTTTGGCCAAGTAGTTTTTATGGCACTTCCCAGTCTTGTTTATTCCAGTCTTTGTCATGTTTAAGCCGCATGTGGCTTTCATCAAAAGTCTTTTCTCTTTATCTATCGTGGTCAACCTTGTAAGCACTTCCCCTTGAAGGGCTCCAGTTGTAATATCTTTTTATTAATAAATAAAAACAGCTACCCGGGCTGTGAAAACCGGGCTTTAAAAAAAACTTCTCTAAGATCGCAGCTTGATTGACAAAATTGACTAGAAAGGAGGTGAAGTTTGTCTGGGATGAGAAATGCGAATAGAGTTTTCAAGAACATAAGAATCGACTAACCTCTGCACCGATTCTTATCCTTCTATATATAAAAGGTGGATTTATGGTCTATAGTGATGCATCACGTTAAGGGTTAGGATGTGTCTTGATGCTGAATGGAAAGTGATTGCATATGCCTCTAAACAACTAAAAACGCATGAACTGAATTATCCTTCCCATGATTTGGAATTAGCTGTCGTAGTTTTTGCCTTGAAAATTTGAAGGCACCGCCTATATGGTGAGACATGTCAAATTTTCACAGACCATGAGAGTCTAAAATATATTTTCTCTTAGAAGGAGCTGAATATGAGACAAAGAAGATGGTTGGAATTGATCAAAGATTATGATTGCCCCATTGTGTACCATCCAGGAAAGGAAAATGTAGTAGCAAATGCTCTTATTCGAAAAACGGGTAATGGAGTGTCATAAAAGCTGGAAGGAATTCCATATTGGCACAAATTAGGGGAATATGTGCTAGTTTGGCCATAGATGATTATGGAAATTTATTAGCCACTTTGCAAGTCATACCTATACTACATGATAGAATAAGGGAAGCTCAAACACAGGATTATGATATTAGAAGGACAATAGACAAAGTAAATGAAGGAGAACCAACTGATTATACAACAAATGAGCATGGTGTATTATTCTTCAAGCAGAGATTGTGTGTTCCAAAAATTCCAAAAATTAAAGCTGAAATTTTAGAAGAAGCACATAATTTGATGTATGCAATGCACCCAGGAAGCAAAAAGATGTATAGAACATTGAAGACATCGTATTGGTGGTCTGGAATGAAAAGGCATATAGCAGAATATGTCTCTAGATGCCTACTTTGTCAGCAAACTCAATCACAACACATGAGACTAGCTAGTGCATTACAACCACTTCCAATACCTGAGTGGAAATGGGAACATATCACCATGGACTTTGTTGCTAGATTTCCCAAGACCCGTCAAGGTCATGATGCCATCTGGGTAATTGTTAATAGGTTAACAAAATCCTCTCATTTCGTAGCAGTACACATGACGTACACATTAGATCGTTTGGGAATTTTTTTAGACGAAATAGTAAGATTACATGGAGCTCCAGTGTCGATTGTATCAGATAGAGATCCTCACTTTACATCTCGATTTTGGCCTAGTTTGCAAAAAGCTATGGGTACAAAATTAGCATTCAACACATCATTTCACCCATAAACAGATGGCCAATCTGAACGTACTATTAAAACTCTAGAGGACATGTTGCTGACATGTGTATTGAGTTTCAAGGATAGCTGGTATGAACATCTATCACTCATAAAATTCTCTTATGATAATAGGTATCATGCTAGCATTGGAATGGCCCCATATGGAGAATTATATGGTCGATCATGCAGAACTCCCGTTAGTTGTACCGGAATTCATACTGAACGTAATAGAAAAGATTGAAGAAAAAAGGAAGCATTTGAAGATCGCACAAGATAGACAGAAAAGTTATGCAGATAAGAGAAAGAGAGATCTCGAGTTTCAAGTATGGGAGCAAGTAATTCTACGAGTATCTCCATGGAAGGATTTGATCATATTCGGTAAATGTGGGAAGCTGGGTCCAAGATACATTGTCCATATGTGATTATTCAAAGAATAGGCAACATGGCATATCGCCTTCAGCTTCCACCGGAATTAACAAGGATACATGATGTCTTTCATATTTCTAACCTTCAATAATACATCCCAGATCCATCTCATTTTATCAAGCCACAAGAAGTACAATTAAAGAAGGACCTTACTTATGAAGAAGTTCCAGTACAAATTTTAGATACCAAAGTTCAGGAAGTACGAACAAAAAGGATACCTTTTGTAAAAGTCCTATGGAAAAGCCATGCAGTAGAAGAAGCCACTTGGGAATGAGAAGATGAAATGAGATCTCAATACCCACACTTATTCCATGCTTATTGAGGTACGTAAATTTCGAGGACGATATTTATTCTAAGTAGGGGTTATTGTGACATTCTTTTACTTTAGAGCTATTATGATTATGATAGTTGGATCACTAATAGAACCGTAATTCTCAGTTACAGTGTACCACATTAAAGTTCTATAGATCCCAACATAGAGATTGTTATAATTTCCATCTTGACGAGATGATTCTAATGGATTTTGAATCATATCAATCTGATGTCGTTATGAATTCCTATGATTTTTTGAATTCCGAATAGATAAATTTATTAAGCTCAAAATGAATCCTTAATAATTATCATTAGGAAAAGTTAATCATGATTAAGAAGATTAACGATGATTAAGGAGTTAACCATGGATTAATGTAGGCTAAACGTAATCAATCTTGATTAGAACTAATTAATCAAATTTAGTGCAAGTTAAGTGACATTGGAAAAACCATGGTTTAAAGGAGTAAAAACCATGGGAATAAACACCATGGTATTAGGAGAAACTATGGAACAGGGAGAAAACCATGGTATTCATCAAACCATGGGATGAAACCATGTGTGATTAAAACATGTTTTCCCCCTTTTGGAGGCATATATATACCCATGAGCTCCTCATTTCTACTCATTCCATCCCATACCACTCTCACCATCTTAGAGCCATAAAACCAAATAGAGTGTCGGAGGAGCACGTAGAAGTTGCGGTGAAGTGTTGTCGTCTATCGACTATAGTAGAATTCAAAACAAAGTGTTGCAGTAGTCAGATACGGATGTAGGAGGTACTGACTAGAGGAGAGGCAACCCTAACTCGAGTTAGATAGAAGAATAAGGTGAGGGATTCTCAAGCTCTACTTTAAGCAACAATCTTTAGCTCTTATGCATGTTTTTGACAAGTATTCCATAGCAAGTATGAAATCGTGTTTAAAAAGTATTTCCAATGTCGTTTCAAGTATTTTATCTTGCTAGCACGTTTTCAAGTATATAATTCTTTTCGGAACACAAAACATAACTTTCACTACTCAGATTTGAGCTTTATGTAAAGAAATATATTTTGGATAGTTCCCATGCAATTTGTATTGGTTTTCAAGTTCTTAATAGTTTTCTGTTGTAAGAATATGCATGCTATGTCAAATTTCTTTCAATTCATGAATTAGCTATTATGAGAATGAGTTAGCTAATACAGATTATTAGTGGAAAGAAACAAATCAGAATAAAAAGTAAGCACCACAATAGCTATTTTATACAAGTCATGAACTAGCCATTAGATATTATGATGTCTTTAGATATGGCTGAGAAACAACCGTTAGATATGACAAACTATTAGATATGGTATCAAAAGGAATTTGGGTCCACACTCTGTATAAATATAGGCTTTGGGCCGTATGCAGGGTGTCTTTGGTCTTTGGGACCGTCTGCGCGTATGACTCATCTTTGTTTCAGCGTTCATTAGCCGATAACTTAGCCACAGTGGTGATTAATACATACATCTTAATAGTGATAATCATGTTTCAGTTTGCTTCTTTTGAAGTGATTTCAGTGCTTGATTGCAAACTAGCATGTTTTTATATGATTATTGTCATAAAGTCTCTTTCAAAATATTCTAAAGCATTCATCACAAATTTGTGGCATGATACTCATATTTAACTTATATGTCAAAGCATTATACGCAAGTTTTGAAACATTTGGCTATATATGTAAAAAGATTGAGATCCATTCACTGGGTCTAAGCTCATAAATGGGTTTAGACTCATCCCTCTATATTATTATTGTGTATAGATCAACTGAATCTCGGCCAGAAGGAGGAAGGACTATTTATACACTAGTAGGAGGTTTTTTTTGTATTGTCTATTGTTTAGTAAGGAGATGTAGTAGAACTTGTGTAACATACTTCTTTGTAATGTGGACTTTAAATACAATGATGATATATTTGATGAGATTTTCCACATGTGTACTTTGAGGAGAAAGGGGAAGAAAGATCTCTGTTGTGGCACGTTCTGGTTAGCGGGATGGGTCGGGACAAATGAGATCTCAATATGCCCACTTATTTTCAACCTAGCTAAAGTACTTTAATTTCGAGGACGAAATTTATTTCAAGTAGGGGAGAATTGTAATGAGTGTTTTAAGTAGTTGCAAGTTTTGTAGAATATCACTATATATACTATTTTCCTCAATGTAAGCAGTGTTATTTCAAAGAAATATTGGATTGATAGTATTCATACATTACGCTTGACATAGTCAATGGATTCGCCTTGATGAAATGATTACAATGAAACTTGTTTCGTGTAAATCAAAGATCATCTTGAATTGTTATAAATTTAAAAAGTGCTCTTTGATTTTGTAGCACGTCAAACATAGTACCACATCTAGTAATTTGGAAGTGTGGGAGTTGCTTATAAGTAGTAGAAGCTACTACTAGTTAAACAGGGCTTAAGAATTTTTAGCTGTGATTGAGGGCTCAAGTTGGGCCCTAGCTCAACATGTTGAACAAGCCAATAATCCCTAATAACGGGCCGAGTGGACCGGTCTAGGGCTCGGGACATTACATATTTGTGCTCATTAGACCAAAATCATGTCATTATGACTAATTCAACATGATTAGTACTAATTACCCGTGATTAGAGATAATTAAGTCTCATTAGCAAAAGTAGGACACATGGATGGCAAATCATAGGACAAGTGTCATCATGCATGCAGAACATGTGTCAACACAAATGAGTGCCAGGTGTCATCATTCAAAAATGACATATGTCCTATTGCATGTAAGGCATGTGGCATTATGCATGTACAACAAGTGCCGTCATGAATGTGCAACATGTTCCCTCATGCATATGAGCCATGTGTCATGGTGTTTGGATGGCAAGTGTTGCCATGTGTCTTCGTGCATGATAGGGAGGTGACGTGCCTTAGAGCCTCCCTTAGATACTAACAAATGTCACACATGCTAAGGGGTTGGAGGCCTATATATACCCATAAGCTCCTCATTTCTACTCATTCCATCCCACACCACTCTTACCATTTTAGAGCCAGAAAGCGAGAGAGAGTGCTGGAGGAGCACAGTAGAAGCTGTAGCGAAGTGTTGTCGGCTATCGACTGCAGCAGAATTCAAAACGAAGTGTTGCAGCAGTCAGAGACGGATATATAAGGTACTGACTAGAGGAGGCGGCCCTAACTCGAGTTAGATAGAAGAATCAGGTGAGGGATTCTCAAGTGCTACTTTAAGCAATAATTTTTGGCCTTTATGTGTGGTTTTGACAACTATTAAATAGCAAATATACAATTGTGTTTTCTAAAGCTTTTACGTATGAATTTCTAGTACCATATTAGATATGCAACCATGTTTTGTCGAAACGTCATTTCAAGCAAAGTGTTTTGTCTTGATAGAACGTTTTTAAGCATATAAATCTGTTCGGAACATAAAACATAAGTTTCACTACTCAGATTTGAGCTTTTTATAATGAAATATATTTTGGATAGTTACTATGCAATGTATCACTTTCCAAGCTCTTAATAGTTTCCAGTTCCAAGAATTTGCATGTTATGTCAGATTTTTTTCAATTCATGAATTAGTTATTATGAGCATATGTTAGCTAAAACAGATTATTAGTGGCAAGAAAAGAACCGGAATCAAAAGAAAGCACCACAGTAGCTATTTTATATAAGTCATGAACTAGCCATTAGATATGGCGATGTCTTTAGATATGACCCTGAAACAACCGTTAGATATGGCAAACTATTAGATATGGTATCAAGAGGACTTTGGGTCCGCATTCTGTATACATATAGGCTTTGGCTCGTATGAAAGGTGTCTTTGTTCTTTGCGACTGTCTGCACGTATGACTCAGCTTTGTTTCATCGTTCATGAGCCTATAACTTAGCCACAATGGTGATTAATGCAAACAACTTAATAGTGATAATTATGTTTCAGTTTACTTCTTTTGAAGTGATTTCAGTGTTTCATTGCAAACTAGCGTGTTTTTATATTATTACTATCATAGGTACTGTATAAACACTAGCATGAGGTGGTCTCATTTTTTTTGTACAGTCTGTTGTTTTGTAAGGAGATGCAATAGAACTTGTGTAAGACACTTCTTTCTAAATCACCTTTAAATACAATGATGATGTATTTCATGAGATTTTGCCACATGTGTACTTTGAGGAGACAAGTAAATAAAGATCTCTTTCGCGGCACGTCCCGGTTAGCAGGACAGGTCGTGATAATGTCTTTGCTTCAAATTGAGGCACGTTCTACTTCTTAAGAAATGAAGACCATAACGATCAGAAGCGGATCTCATGGAAGCAAAATGGTCATACGAACACCTACACCTCAGCTTTTCCCACTTTGAGTTCCTATCTATTCCTTGTAGATACTTAGATTTATATTGCACCAGTCATATACCAAATCTAAGGGTAAACTCCACCATTCATCTCTGAACACGGATCTCAATCACGACTCAGATCGAGTCTTCATTTGAGATCAGACCTCTTCTGACACTCCGCATGTGAACACCTCTCGATTAAAAAATGATATGATGACAAAATCAGAAAACCAACCCATAGAAAACAAAAATACAGAAAATGGCAGCAAGAGGGGATGTTCTGTACCTTGCGGAGATGCGAAACGAGTTCCCCATGATGAGATCTTCACGAGGATGCATTTGGTTTCACGATCGGACAATTCCCGCGAACTTCGACGACCTTGGCAGCGCTCTGACGTGCTCCGCGGCGGAGCTCCAGTGTCTGAGAGGTGGATAAATGGGTTTGGTCATCCAAGCCCTATCCAGGCTTCCTTTTACACCTGGGTCAGGTTAAATAGATCCGAGTTCGAATCCGGGGGTCCGATTATTGACCTACGATCGTAAAATGACCATATCTCTCTCGTCTGATGCGGGATTTGGACGTTCTTGGTACCGTTGGAAAGATCTCGGCGAGCACCACACGATGGATTTCTCAAATAAAGAGTTTGGGCATTGGATAAGTAAGAATTTGCAATTAAGTTCAGATCCAGTCAATTTTGAAATTAAACCCATGTTCGGGTTTTGGGGTTTTTACATCATAAAAATCTCAATGGAAGTCTCGTCCTCGAGTCTTGATTTCTACGAGTGCGGTGTGAATATCGATGTGTTGTTCTGTTATATTGTTTTGCATGGGACTGAGTCTGTCCTGCAAGCTGTTGTCTCTGAGTAGCCTCCCATTTTGTCACCTTCGTTGTCACCTCTTTGATAAAGGTGAGATCCAAGGTAGACAAACGGTCTTGTAATCTCCTCTCTCATGCCACGAATGAGCGTCTGCAAGTTCTCTCATGGGTAGGCTGTGGTGCCGGGAGAATGGAGTGCAAGCTCCGTATGGCAGATCAGGTACTCCTGAGCTGTCATGGAGCCCTGTCTCAGCTCTGCAAACTCTCTCCTCCACTCTTTAACCCAAAGGTCTGGATAGAATGACTTGTCCACGAATATATCCCAAGTAATCAGCTCTATGAGGTGCTCCTTGATGGCATTCCACCATCTCTCAGCATTTATCAAGCTAATGAAATTTTGTAAAGGTAAGCCAACTATCTGTTGGAGCATGTATAATCTGCAGCACCTTGGACACATGCTCCATCCACAACTCCACAACAACTTGGGTAGTAGTGCTCAAGAATTGTGATACCTGAGACCTATGGTAAGCAGCATAAGTGGTACAATGCTTCTACAAAGCATTCAGATCCTCATCTTGCTCTACATCTAGTGACATCGTCAGATGTACATTGGCCTCCTCCCCTGATGGTTTATAGGAGGGGTCAAACTCCTCGAGACTTTGCTCTAGCTGCTCCAGGCATTGCGGGATGCCCTGAATGGCTCTGAACTAGCAATGCAAACTGCAGATCATATCTGGATCGACTCGTGGTGGCATGGTCCTGCACAGGAACCATAGCATCACTTTTTTTACCTTTAAGAGACATGTGGACATGGAACTAAATCTACTAGTCTCTTGGAACGTGTGTGGGCTCAAGATCCGTACACTATCCGTATTACGAATATCGCAGAAGAACTATATTTGTAATGTTTATTGGAGTATCATTGACAGCGATCCAAATACTCAGCAATAGCCATCCACACATATGATTCCACATTCGAAATACCAAGCTGTGAAAAACTTGCAAGAGAAAAGTAAAGAAGGGAGAAATGCATACTTTTTTTCCATTCCATTCATACATCATGACCACAAAAAAATTTACAACATGCTTTAGAATGATAGCAACAAGAATCGTCACGTGCATACATCACCATCATGTCTCTTAAAAAGAAGTGCATGTACAGCTAAAACTTAAAAGAACAGAAACTCATTGTACCACAAAAGAAGGGTTGCAACCAAGTCAACCACTTGCCGCCTATTGCTGCGGTTGATGCTCCTGCAAACCTGCCATATTCACGCAAATAGGTTTATGAGCAAAGTCTCCAATATGGATATAAAACAACTAGAAAGGTAAACGGAAAATGTACAAGAAGTAGTTGTGAATACTCACAAAGTATAAATAACTTCCATGTTTCTAACATCCACTAAGAATGACACCTCACAAAGAACAACCATCCCATGCAAAGCGGCTTGTAACGACTTTAATTATAGTTCCGAACCACATATGAATATGTATTGTACACCAATTTTAACTTATAAGAGAATAGGACCACAATAGAATTATAACCCAAGATTCATGAATAGTCTGTGGCCTTTGTCTATGTGGGACCTCACACTATGACTCTAAGGTAATAAGAAGACCTTAGGGTTGGGTTGCCTCCGTAGGCATGCGGTGGGTACAATGCATCCTAACTAAGTTCCCAACACGTCCACTAGCTTCACTTAACAAACTAAAGTTCCTATTCCCATTTCAAAATTATCAACCTAGTACTCGTGGTTAACCATCCAAGTCCACATTCCATCGATAGAGTTCCCGATAAAAGGAAACGATAATATTGAATACATTTGATGCTAGATTATTGCTACTGAATGATAGAATCATCTTACCTCATCACCTATCCTTAGCCTTCCTTCAAGACAAGGTAATTTTGTAATCTATAGCGATGCCTTAAGACAAGGATTAGGATGCGTCCTGATGCAATGATATGGTGATCGCATATGCTTCTAGACAGCTAAAACAACATGAATTAGTAGTTATAGTATTTGCCTTAAAGATCTGGAGACACTACATATATGGTGAAACTTGTCAAATCTTTACGAATCATAAAAGTTTGAAATATATTTTCTCTCAGAAAGTGTTGAATTTGAGGCAAAGAAGATGGTTAGATCTAGTCAAAGATTATGATTGTTCCATAGAGTATCACCCGGGGAAAGCCAATGTCGTGGCTGATGCTCTTAGTCAAAACTCTAAGGGTCAGATATTTCACTTAAGAACAAAGTATTTACAGTTGAAAGGGTTACGTGCGAACTTAACCATAAATAATTCTGGAGCCATATTAGCATTCTTACAAGTGAGACCCATACTATAAAATTATGGAAACACAAGTCCATGATCTTGAAAGATTAGAACAATCGAGAAGATTAAGGGAGGTGATCAAGCAAGATATACAATAGATGGTCAAGGGGTCTTATCAATTAACGGAAGATTGTGTGCTCCGAGGAAATCTGATATAGAGACTGAGATTCTGGAGGTGGCACATAACTCCATGTATGCTTTGCACCCAGGAAGTACTAATATGTATGGAACACTTAAGACACACTATTGGTTGTCAGGCATGAAGAGAGAGATTGAAGAATATGTTTCTAGATGTCCTATATATGCCAACAGACTAAACCGGAGCATTTGAGACCTGCGGGTACATTACAACCACTTCCTATACCAGAATGAAAATGTGAACACATCACTATGGACTTTGTTACGGGATTTCCTAGTACCAGTCGAGGCCATGATGCAATAATATGGGTCATAGTAGACAGATTAACTAAATCTGCACATTTCATAGCCATTAACATGGCATACAGTCTTGACCGCTTCGTTAATGAAATAGTTAGCCTTCATGGGGCACCTGTATCAATTGTATCCGATAGAGATCCACGATTCGCTTCCAAGTTTTGACCAAGCATACATAAGGCTATGGGAACACAATTAGCATTTAGTACAACATTTCATCCTCGAACAGATGGCCTATCAGAACGGACCATCCAGACTCTATAAGACATGCTTAGAGCTTGTGCACTGAGCATTAAAGAAGACATACTCTTCATCAGTGCAAAAAATATCATTCTCATAAAACAACTTCTTTGTTTACAACAACTACGTACAAGAAGTATTCGACACTCCTACTACACAACATGGTTCTTCTAAGATTCATACTTGATCTTAAAGTACAAAAGTTATCAAATGATCCAAAAATGTTACCACCTCCCCCTACTTGAAGTATCTATGTTCCTTCTAAGATTCTTGCTCGGGTATGTCTGTAAATAATAATAGACAGAGGAGGGCTGAGTCTAAACCCAACATGATCGTAGATCCAATGAATGGGCCTCAAGCATTTTAGAAAAAATTAAGGGCAATTTCAGAAACAACTTTGCACAAAACATAGAAACAATTGATGATATTGCTTGAAGAAACCAAAACTTAATACTTTTCCAAACTTTTATTCTGGTAAAACATTCAACTTTCAACAAGGAATAACTGCACATAATTTAATTCTGGCTGAAAAAATACTTTATAGTAACTAGTCATAATCATTGCTTAAACACCTATAAATACCATTGTAGTTAATTGTACTAAGTCCATGAACGTTGAAACAATCTGATCTCAAAACTAAATGGAACATGAATTCATAATTAATTAAAAAATATGCCGGAACTTAAACAACCAATTTGAGTGACAAAAAAGGGATAATATTAAAAATAGTGCTTGAGAGACCACTCTCCTAGAATTTTGATGTTTTTTCTTCAACAAAAATATCTTGATCTACCAACGAAATTGGATTCACCTCCTATTTAGTAGAAAGAAAATTAATGAAATCTAATTACCCATGTTTATGCGTACTTGTGATGGCTTATCTAAAGATACACTCTCCCCTTTCCTAAAAGTATGAATATTAAGAATATTTCAGCAGAGTTTTCCCTTGTAAGAGTGATATTTCTTAAGAGAATTTTGATAAAGTTTCCCTTTAAGAGGTGTTGTTTTCTAAGAAAATTTTGGTCGGGGTTCCCCTTAAAAGGTCCTATTTCTAAAGGAAATTTTGGTATAGATCCCTCTTATATGCTAAGAAAATGAGAAAGAATGGCCTGGATTTACTAACATTCCTCCTAAAATCTGCAATATGCCTTCTCGCACTCTAATCCTTCCTCTATTTGCTGGCAGGGCTTCGCTATGGGCTTCCCAACCATTTTGAAAACTCAAGGAAATATAATTTGTCTGCCCAAAGATATAGACAATACAATGTTGGATGATTTGCTACAGGGACTTCTAGAAATTTATCACCTTTTTTCCACAATGCAACACTTGTGGTAAATATCATCAAGGAGAATGCCGCAAAGGGACTTCTGGATGCTTTTATTGTGGCCAAGTATGCCATTTGCAAAGAAATTGCCCTTCAAATCGTGGAAATGCACGAGGTCCAGCTCTGAATAATGCTTCGGGTAACGATATCTCATAAAACCCAGCCATGGAAATAGATAAAAGAAACAATATTCAAGGAAGGTGAAATAAGAAGGAACAAAATGCAGTGAAAGTTTTTGGCATGACTTTATAAGAAGCCATCACTGTTGTTGATGTTGTATCTATCAGGTACCACTGTCATTTTTGGTAAAAATACGCATACACTTATTGATTATGGAGCTAGCATTTTTTTATATCTAGAAGATTTTCTACATATGATGATATAGAAATGGGTACTCTTGAGCAATGGCTTATCCATCTCCTTACCAAAATGGGAACCTGAAATTGTATGCAATGTCTTTAGAGATTGCTTAGTAGGGATAGGTGGATGCCAAATATTTGTGAATATGATACCTATGGACATCAAAGAATTGGATGCAATTATAGGAATAGACTGCTTAACTACTTATCATGCCTTAGTAGATTGTTATAAGAAGGAAGTCATCTTTCGAAGATGCAGTTATATTGAGTTTGTATTCTACGGGGAGAGCAGAGTGTACCTGACCCGGGTCATTTCTAGCATACTAACATAGAAATTTCTTAGAAAGGGATGTTTATCTTTTGTTGCAATTGCATATAATACAAAAGCATAAATCAATAGTCTAGAGAATATCCCTATAGTGAAAGAATTTTCTGAAGTATTTTCGAAGGAGCTCCATGGACTTCCACCAGATAGAGAGATTGAATTTGCTATTGATCTAGTACCTGGTACCACTCTTATTGCATTAGTACAGTATGGAATGGCTCAAGCTGAGCTTAGAGAGCTTAAGTTTCAGTTGCAATAATTGATAGATAAGGGGTTTATTCAGTCTAGTATTTCTCCTTAGGGGGGCTCCAGTTCTTTTTGTCAAGAAGAAAGATGGGTCTTTGAGGCTTTGTATTGGTTATCAGAGGATGAATCGGGTGACAATACGTAATAACTATCCTCTTCCTCGAATAGATCATTTATTTGACAAATTGCAAGGGGCCTCTGTATTCTCCAAGATTGAATTGACATCCGGCTATCATCAGTTGAAGATTAGAGATGGAGATGTCCCTAAAACTGCATTCCGAACCTGATATGGGCATTATGAATTCTTGGAGATGGTTTCGGATTAACAAATGCCACTGCCGCTTTTATGGATTGGATGAATCGGGTATTTCATCCTTTCCTAGACAAATTTGTGATTGTGTTTATCTATGATATTCTGGTATACTCCCGGTCAAAGGAAGAGTATAAAGAACATTTGAGAGTTGTACTTCAAACTTTGAATGATCAACAATTATTTGCAAAGTTCAATAAATGTGAGTTTTGGCTAACAAAGGTTCCATTCCTTGGGCATGTCATTTCAGGAGAGGGTATTTCTGTAGACCAAAGCAAAATAGAGGCAATACTAAATTGGACGCAATTGACAAGTGTTACAGAGATCCGAAGTTTTCTGGGTTTAGCAGGATATTATAGAAGATTTATTGAGAACTTCTCTAAGATCGCAGCTCCATTGACAAAATTGACTAGAAAGGAGGTGAAGTTTCTTTGGGATGAGGATTGCAAAAAGAGTTTTCAAGAACTTAAGAATCGACTAACCTCTGCACCGATTCTTAACCTTCCATCTAGAAAAGGTGGATTTATGGTCTATAAAGATTATTTATATTTCCTTAAAATATAAGAATAAGATAAAACCAATAAAAATGTAAGTAAATAAAATAATATATAGGAATACATAGATAAATATATTGTACTAATACTTATATAATCAATGCCCTTTTAATTAAGTGTAGAAACAAACTTAGAAAAATGAAATAAAACAATATTTAGATATATTTAAATATGTTATAAATATATAAAATAATGAAATTTAAAATAAAAATAAAAATAAAATAAGCCATATATAGGTAAATACACCTATAACTATACTTGTAGATATTAACTCAAAATTAATTAAACCCTAAAAATAAAAATGGGAATAAACAGAAAGTGACAAAGAATTTTTATTTTATAACCTAAAATTCGTAAATTCATTTAATATTTTGTTTTTAATTATTTCTTATTTTTTAGCTGATTTTGTACTTTTGTGACCCAGTTGGACCAATGGGGATGCATCTAGTGTTGACTTCAGGCCAGCTGCACCCTTTAGTGCTTCTTATCGTGTCAAAACTTTGAACCCCAACTTTCCACCATTTTTCCTGGGTAGCTAACCATTCCCATCGACATGATTTTTCACGCAAATCAAACCTATGATCATCCCTAAGACACGCTTGATCCTCTAACCCCCTATAGATAGCCCTGATCTATTCCAAATTGTTGGTCAATAAGGTCACTCACTTCTGTCGTAAATAATCCTCGTCACCTCCATTCTCTGTTTGATCCCTCTTCGAGCTATGTTTCCGCTCTTTCCCAGTGTGTGGGTGTCTCCGATGACAGAGGAGCATCCTTGTGGTGTTGGAGCGCAGCAGGAGGAGGAGAGCAGACCCACAACAGAGCTCCGACCCGTCCTGCTCCCTGATCAACCATCAGGTATGAGCTGCGCATTTTTTTATTCCTAGGTAGATTTTTTTATCGTCATTTGAATTCTGCCTTTAGTTTAGTAATTAGATCAATAGATTAGGTTAGAGTCTAATTAAACGGAATGCCTAGAGATCAGCTCCAGGCCATGTTTCCTCGTAAATTCGACCAGTTCAACTGACCATTTCACCCTCACCTCTTTCCACTTCTTCTTATTCACCTCTCGATTCATTTCCCCCCTGTATTTGCACGAATCGAGTTCATTCCATGTTCCTCCACCGCCACTCATTGGAGCACTTCCTCCCTTTCATTTCACCTTGCACAGTAGCTTCAAAATGGGTCGAGGCGCATCGCAATGAGCCAGTGAGCTTTCATCTGCAGGTTAGGACATCAAGGGACCCAATGTGGGTCGATCTTCAAGCAGAATGATGGTTCCATGCACCCTGAACTTCGACGAGGTCCTGGCCTCTTCCTAACGATGCTCGACCCTTCATAATGGTGTTATTAATTGCGAAATGCTCCCAAGAAGAAGATGGAACCATCAATGCCGTGAACAGAGGCTGGAGATGTGAGATTTTCACGATTGAAGCAGCCCTCAGAGTTGTTCTTCCCAGTTTGTCCTAGTAGCTCTAGTTGGTGTTAGAGTCGTCCGATAATCTCCCCACTCCACCGTCAGATCAGGGGCGAGGTGTAATCACATGTATCGTTGGTGAAGTGGTATCGGTCCATCTGAACCATTCATTGCGTAAGTGATGCACATGTGATTGTCCATCAACGTGCAAATATGGGGTAAAGTTTATGTAAGCCCCTCCGCCTTTTGGTTTTAATGCTTAGTCTGGTAATTATAATGTGGTGTAAATAATGGTGGGATTTTTGCATGAAACCCCCATCTTTTTGTATATTTGCATCGATGTCTTTGCCAGCTCACCTCATGTGGCTCCCTTCGTGAGGTGGGAATTTTGCATATATGCCATCGTAACATTTTATATTTATATTTAGTCTCTTAATTTGGATAATTAGTGTCAATTTTCGTGGAAAATTGTATAGAGGACCTTACACTTTTTGTAAATTACATTTAAGCCCATGTCCGGAACTTTTAATTTATATATTCATGGATAAATTGCAAAGTAACCCTTTGGCTTTATTTAGGGTTCTAGAATGCATGAAAACTACTTGATATTTGCAAATAGGTCCCTGTTAGTATTCAATTTTTATGCATGTTATCTATTTATTAAAAATATCATCCATGCTCCAAATTTTGAAAAATTAGGGTTAAGTGCCAGCTTGCATATACTTTCACGATATATTTTGCGTTTTGCATTTGGGGCATTTTTCCTACTTTCTAATAATCAAGAAGAGCACATTTTACCCCTATTTGACTTAAAAAACTAAAAATATAAACCTTTTAGAAAAATTCCAAAAAATATATATTTTGTTTATTATTGTATTTTACAACTCCAGATTAAAAATCCTTAAAAATAAAAAGAAAATGATAAAAATTAAAAAAGCTTCAAAATCTTTTAAAAATATAAAAAATCACAAAAAAATCAAAATTATTTATTTCTATCTCCGAATTTTATTTTTATTATATAGAATTAATTAAAAATATTTTGGAATTTTTAATTTTATTTACTATTTTAAAATTCCAAACAATTCGACCAATTTATTTAATCCATGTTCTGTGGATATTTTTAACTTCAAAATTTTATAAAAGTAACAAATGTGTCTAAAAAATCAAGAAAATAGTAAAAAATTATATAAAAAACAAAAACATTTTATTATGTTATTTTAGATTTTTTTGTTGTATTTAGAATTCTATTACTCTATATTGTATATATAGTTATATATAATTAAATATTATTACATTGTAGTATGAATTTAGATAATATAAAAAAGAAAATATAAAATATAAAATTATAAAATATTATAAAAAATTATTAATTAAAAACCATAAAAAGATATAAAAGTAAAAACCCAAAAAACCATAATTGATTTATTTATTAAGAAGACACTTGTACAGATATAAATTTATTAGTTATTCATTATTTTTTATAATTAATAAACATTGGCTACCATGTTTGCCCTCTGTGGTTCGACCTCTACATGCTTACATGTTAGACATCTTGTTTGTAGAGTATAATAAATTGTGCCACATTTTTGTTATTCATGGATTCATTACATGTTGTATGTACTTGTTGATTGACTTGAGATTTCTTGTGGGTCACCTCAGTGACACTCAATCTTCACTTCTCAAGGAGGATACTTTTAGACCCACATGATAAATCCTCTGCCATTAGTAGGGTTGAAGAAGAAGGCATCCCAGCTCTAGTTGAAGGACCTATAGGATGAACGATTTTCTAGGGTTCGAACCCTACAATAGGAAGGTGATGACGAACTAAAACTTTTGTTGCTGCTTGATGATTCTGCACCTCTAAAGGCTCGAATGAGGAAAGCATCCCAACACTGCTACCTAGAAGAGATGGTATGACGGCTCGAATCCAAGGATTCGACCTTAATGAATATTGATTCATTACTCTAAAAGTTGAAAATAGAGCTTCGTTCCCAAGTAATTAGTTGTATTTCTCCATTTATTTTGCATTATTCTCATTCATGCATTTAGAATTAATCAATGCATTTTAGCATGCATATTTTCATTAAATAAGAAGCCAAATTAACTTGTAAATATTACATATATATTAATCATATTTTCCTTGTTTTTATTTATTTTTCACTAACATAGAATCAAATAAAATCAACTCTATAGTGTACACATTACTAACACTAATAAAGGAAAAATATCAAAAAATACTAACTTGTAAAATTGACCAACAAAACTTAAACCTTAGTCTGAGACTAAGAACCTTGAAGCGTGAATATCGCTCTTCTACACTCTCCTATGGACCCCTACTCAATTTTGAATTATTATACATTCATTTACATTCAAAACAAGACTAAATTCAAAAGAATCGAAGTTCGTATGTGAAACTTGGGTTTTGGGCCCCTTGTATATTTTACTTATTTTATATTTTTATATTCTTAATGACTAAAAATCCAAAAAAATAGATTAAGTTGTAAATATTTAGTTCATATTTTCACTAATATTTATTTTGATTTAAAAAGTACTTTTAATGCCAAAGAAATTGCAAAAGACAAAAATTCGGTATTTTATATCTATAAGATACTACCAAAAATACTTTTCTACAGATGATTTATTTCAATTTTTGGTCCTTCATGAAAGTTGTAGATCTCATTGAGATGAGCAACTTTAATGTTAACCACTTTTTATTTTACCACTTTTGTTATTTCTTTTTTATTTTTATTTACATTTAATTTGTGATTTTTCTAGGAGCGACACATGGCCGCTCTTGGAGCCGCCATGTGTCACCATTTTTTAATTTTTATTTATTTGTTTTTTTATTTTTTATTATTTTATTTTATTTATTTCTCTTTATTTATTATTTTAATTATTTTATTTTAGTTATTATATATTTATTTATTATTTATTGTTTTAATTTTTAATTTATTTTAATTTATTTTAAATTTTTTACCCACCACGTGACCGCATGCCCGCACGCTACGTGGCCCCAGGACCCTCCCCTTCCGAGGCCATGCGCCATCACCGCCCGCTTCTTGCAGCGGCAACCACCCTTGCGTATACCTGCCAAATCGCTGACGCTCCGCTTCGTGCGGCAACTGCCACCCACTCCCATCACAACTGTCTACCCATGCTTCACCAATAGATCCGCAACCACCTGCATCTTCTCGTCCCATACCCTCTGTAGAACCCACTCGCCAACTGCCTTCTACGGAGTGTGCATGACCCAATTGTCCATCTCTTCCCTCATCCTCTCCCCATCTTCATCTGAGATCTAACTTCCCATAAAACAAGAGCCTCTCCTCCCATTGTCTGCTATCCTTCATTCTATTAGGAGAGAGAGAGAGAGAGCTCAGCTTCTTCGTTTGGTGACAACAAACGTTGAGCTTCGAGCGACAACCCCCTTTCTTCGTGGCATGATATGGCGGCCTTTCGCCATTGCAACTCTTCCTCTAGAACAAGCACTGAGCTCGTTATTTGATGCACGACTTGAGCCAAGATTGAGGGCTCCTCTTTGAGTTCTAATCCCAGGCAGAACACCCCTTGAACTCCAAGTAGTCTCCCTTCCTTATTTTCTTCTTGTCTTTTTCTTCTCTATATTATTCTTTAGTTTCTTCTTGTCAGCTACTACGTCTTGTTAAATCCAAATCAAAACCCACTTCAACAACAGAGAACCACCGCCATCACCTTCAATCCCTCCTCTTCTTTCGTTCTTTCAGACCCTTCCTTGATTAACTCTGATTTTGACCAATCACATTTCTTATCAGTCAAGACCCATCACTTTTGATCCACCTTGACTTCTACAAAGTGTTGAGGACTCCAGGTCCACACATTCTTCAGTATGATCAGGACCTTCAACCTCCGTTCAATCATCATCATTTGCATGTCAGGGCAGAGCTTTCGAGCTTGAGAAAGCATCTATCTTTGTAGGTCCGTCACATGCGTAAGCTCAAGTAGATACAACTAGAGCCCCAGTTGTCATCATCTCTTTATTGCAGCATATTCATCAAGAATCGAAGACCCAACAACTACACTAGAAAGGAAGAGACGATCTTCGCGAGTTATCGCACAGAGCAGCACCTTTTCCGCCTTGATGCCTCGCTCTGCCGACTCGCTAAGTGGAGAAGATCCTCCCGAATACCATCCATGAGCTATCTACGCTCCATTGTGCCCCTAGCAGCACCGTAGAATCTACAGAAGACCTTGACCAAGGATCAACTTCACCATTCATCATCAGCTGCATTTTCCCTTCTTCCTTGTGAGCTGGTTTACCACGGAACATCACCATTGAGCAGCCGATGAAGCCTCTAAAACCACCCCAGTTCCCTCCCCCAGCAACACTGACTTCTGCTCCATCCCCATCGACAAGTCTTCACCGTGCTCTCCGACCACATCGGTACTTCACTCTCATCCCCAACCACGGCCAGCAGGAGGACCGCCTCAGTCGCAGAACTCTGTATGTAGTTTGATCTCATTGTGGAGCCCTCGGTCATAGCAACCAGCCACTCAACAGCCTCGGGAGTTGAGCTTCCCACATCTCATATCGCCCTCCCCCTCGCATGCATAGTACATGAGCACATCGGAAAATTATAGCTCAACCCGCCAGTTTTCTGCATATTCCGAGAAAATCCCCACCCCCACCATGCACGTGATGTGCACATGCACTAGTGGAGAAATTGCAGTAAGAACTTCGAGTCCTTGGTAATTTCACATCATTCCCATCAGCATTTTTTTATCAATTTATGTTCTGTAATTGCATTTAGAACCCTTTGTTCCAGGCTTGTTTTAAACTATCATTCATTCAATTGATGTCCAAAAATTATGAAAATTATCTAAAAGATGAAATATGATGAAATTAGGATACTGTATTTTTTTAGAATTTTAGGGTGTAATGTAAATTAATTTGGAATAAAATGTGCATACTAGGTGATTTTGAGAAAATTAATTTTAATAAATACCAAACACCACCATTTTCCCAAGATAAAATTATCCTAGATAGACCTACATGAGAGGTATCCAAAACATTTTTTAATTCCTTAAAACATTTTTTAATTCCTCAAAACACAAGGGCCTAAATGCAACACATAAATAAAATTGATTAAAAATATGCTAGTGGGACTTAGATCCAATTACCTATATTTGAGATGATCTGAATGCAATTAGCCCCTAAGGGCGCGTGCATGGCTCGTGCTGCTGATGTCACTTGGTATTGGACTCTTCTGATAATGGCCGCATCTAAAGGGGGTCTAGCACAATTGACCCTCACCTAATGTGCATGTGAGAGAGCATGAGGAGTAGTGGTAGCGCGCAAGGCAGAGTCTTGGCAGGGGAGCTGCAGGCCGAGCTATTGTCGGTGGAGACCAGTCGACACACGACTGGTCTGGAAGCGCTCACGGGCAGTGAACTGAAGGCAGAGTACTGGTGGGCGGTGAGGTCGGGTGGACAGCCATGCGTGGAGGTTGCAAGTAGCGGGTAGAGGCACCTGCGGGCGGTGGCACTCGATGGAGACCTGCTAAAGGCATGACCGAGTTGGTGGAGAGGAGTAATGGGCAGTGGAGCGTGCAACAGGGAGGAATAAGAGAAAGGGAGGAGATGTAGAGGAAGAAGAAAGAATAAGATAAGAAAAAGAATGAACGTTACCTATTAGGTCTCTTGTCAGGGTTGGAGCTCAAGGGATCATTGCTCCAGTTGTGACCTTTAGAAGATCGACGGATAAAATCTTCAAAGCTTGAGCAGTTTGTGCGGAAGCTACGGCAAGGAGCTGCGAGGCTCCTTGGATCTCACCACGGTCATAAGATGACCTAGCTCATCATTGCTCGACTTGCCATGTCCGTGTTGTCATGAGGAATGAGATGAGGGCCTGGGTCTCTCTCTTAGGAACGATGGATGGTTAATAAGGGTCGTGGAACGGGCTTCTTAAAGGCAGTTTGAGTGGGCGACAAAGATGGGAGCGGTTGAGCGGATGTGCACAGGTGGAAGTGGGGATGGATTGTACGTGGGAGAGAGGGAGTCGTAGCTTGACAGTGGTTGCGCGGGTGAGGGAGAGATGTGGGTGAGCGATTGGGGACTACATTGATAAAAGCAGGAGAGAGAGAGAGGGGGAGACATGTGATGGGGGAAGAGAGATGCGGCGCACGGGTGTTGGAGAGAGAAGAGTGGAGTGGTCGCAAAGCTGTGTGTCGTGGACGGACAGCTGTGGTCAAGGAGAGAGAAAGGTGGGAGAGGGAGAATTGAATGAGGTGGACGAGGAGGTCAGGTGCTGACGCGAGATGCGGGTGGTAGTCAACCGCAAAAGGCGGGGAAGGTGGACGACGTGGGTTGGTTGCATGTGGAGTTGGGGGTGCGGGAGGCGAGGCTGGGCTTGGACGGTGGGCGCAACCGCCAAGAAGGGCAGTGACACGGTCAAGGCAGAGGGCATGAAATCGAGTGTAGGAGCGGGTGTTGCGGAAGGAAGGAGAGGGGGAGTGCCATGTGGTGGACGTAGGGACGACCATGTGGTAGCTAAAAAATGGTAGTAAAAATAAAAATAAAATTAAAGTTAAAGTAAGTTAAAAATAAATGATAATAATAATAATAAATAACAAACAGTAATAATAATTGATAATAAAATAAATAAAATAAATAACGTAAAATAAAATAAATAAATAAAAATCGAAATAATAAAGATAAGTAAATAAATGAATAAAATTGAAAAATGGGGGTGACACGTGGCGGCTCCAAGAGGTGTCACGTGTCGCTCCCAGAAAAATGGAAATTATATCAAAAGAAAAATAAAAAAGAAATAACAAAAGGGGTCAAATCCAAAAGTGGTCAACACAAAAGTTGCTCATCTCGACGAGAAGTATCAAAAATAAAAAAAATCATTTGTACAAAAAGGAATTTTAGTATAAAATACCACATTTTTATATTTTGCATATTTTTGGAATTTTTAAAAATAATCAAATAAAATTAGGAAAATATAAAACAAATATTTACAACTTAATCAATTTTTTTCAGATTTTTAATAATTAAGAAAATAAAAAGATAAAATAAAGGGGTAGTTTGGTCAATTTATACTTTATACAATAGGGGCCCAAACCCAAGTTTCACACACAGATTCTGATTCTTCTGAATTTGTTCTTGTTTTGAAGATAATTGAATGTACATTAATTGAAAAGTGAGTAGGGGTTTATAGGAGACCGTATGAGAGAGATATTTACATTCTAAGATTCTTAGTCCCAAACTAGTGTTTGAGTATTATTGGTCAATTTTACAAGTTAGTATTTTATTGATATTTTTCCTTTATTAGTGTTAGTAATATATACACTATAGAATTGATTTTATTCAATTCTAACTTAATGAAAAATAAATAAAAATAGGGAAAATATGATAAATATACATGTGATATTTACAAGTCAATTGGCTTCTTATTTAATGCAAATATGCATGCTAAAATACATACATTAATTCTAAATGCATGAATGAGAATAATGTGAAATAAATGGAGATATGCAGCTAATTACTTGGGAAAAAAACTCTATTTTCAATATTTAGAGTGATGAATCGCATATTCATCAACCCCCTATACCTAAACCTTGCTTGTCCCCGATTAACTAAAATAATATGCAAAAGAGAAATGATTTTGGGTTTCATACCAAGGTCATGAACAAAAGGTGAAAATGGAGCTCGACACGACCTTTGGATTAATAATGTGGCAGAACCTTATTGGGAATTGAATTTAAGACCTAACAACCTTTGAGTTCCATAAGTCTCTATTCAGGTCGCATCAACAATCAGGTCAGAACAAATCCTCAAACGCTAATTCTGATGACTATGAATCTTATTTGTACTGTGCAAGTGAAGTATATCTCTCCACATCAGAAATAGCCAAGAAATAGGGTCCTCTAACAAAGTAACTCTAATTCCTCGGTCTAGCTATTCTTTCCTTCGGGGTATTCTCTTCTAAGTTCAAGTGCAATAGGCCCAAGAAGAGGGGGTAGAGAAGAGAATGGATTGTGACCAGTGTAGTTACATATCCATGGAGCTTGACCAGTGTAGCCAAGTCTCCAGCTGCAAGCTTCCTTAGTATGAGACTTTGAAGCATATGCCTTGCATACACATTCCGGCAGGTATTTTATTTTCAATCAGGCCTATCCCATTTTTTGGAGTTCTTTCTTTATTTATTTTTAACTATATACAAGGCGCAACATGTACATAAGCAGTTTTTATTCTTGGGCCAGTAGACTATCCCTCTTTGAGGATTTATTGCAACCCACAACATCTCGTAGTTAGACATCGACGCCACTAGACTAGGTTGAGATGCACTACCCTCCCTAGAGGAGGATGGATGTTTCCACCCATGTGCTACTCCAAGCCAAAGGATTCTACCTTCTCACAACCTAATTAATGAAGATCTACATGCATGGTGCTTGTCCAAGTTAGGTCACTATTAAAGAATTATGCATGTGTATGAAATATTCTACTTAGACCAATCAAGATGGCATGTGAACATAGACTTGCGGACTAAAAGAATTAAGTCGCTCGACCTGAAAAATCTTAACTTTAGTTCCTATAAGGTTCATCTGAGATTATATAGATTAAGATCAAATCAAATCCATCCTTAACTTATATTTATAACTTGGTTCAGAACCCACTAACTTTTCATTTTGCATATTTAAGATATGCAAATGAAATGTAGATGACATGCAACATATATGAATGAAGTGCAAGACATATTTTTTTGAATGCAAGGATGATATGCAGAGTAAATAAGAAGCCTCTATTTTATTCGAAAGTTTTTCTGGTATACCACCTATTTTACAACAAATTTTTCAGAAGTATTATTTACAAGAATTTTACAACAGTATAAACATTATTATTATACAAATTGTATGTCTTATATACAATATACATATTATACAAGTATACATGTATTTAATAAAATGTTTTTTTTTCTAATTTTACCCATTTTACCCATTCTTTAATTATTGCATAATATATACAAAAATACACAAAAGTGCGAGCTATGGGTAAGTATATATGTAATGTATACACGCCCCCATAATTAGCATGTGTTATGTCCCCGAGCACAAGAAGTAAGGAAAAAACATAGCTCGTGCTTAGCGTATGAGAGTTAAAATAACAAAAGTATAGAATTTGATCTACCCCCTATACTTAGGCTCTGGTCTGCCAAAGTGTAGAAAAAGAGTAAAAATGGGGCAAACGAGGTCAAGAGGAGAAATGGATGAGAACATATACATGGTAGGCATTGGTCCCCCCCTAAACTTAGGCTTTTGTCAACTAAGTCGAATGAGGTCAAGAGGAGAAATGGATGAGGATGTATACATGGCAGGCATTGGTCCCCCTAAACTTAGGCTCTTGTCAACTAAATCTAGGACAGAAGTGAGTATGGGAACCGATGAGATCTGAAGAATATACAAAGAATGATGAATGAAATAAGGAGAGACTCGGGTCACTCAACCCCCTATACTTAGGATCCGGTCATCCTAATTATAGCCATAAAATGAAATGATATGGAGCTGGGGCAAGTGATACGATTCACTGCGGAGGGAGGGAAATAAAAGAAAATCTATACAAGGAGGAGTATGAATATACAATGATAAAGAAGGTTTGTGACGAAACTTCTTACGGGAGCGAGGAGGTGGGTAATACACATATTATCACTGTTGGAATCGTCCTCAGATGAATAATGGTGAGGTGAAGGGATCGTCTAATGAGGGTCGACACATGACTACTTGCTTAGATATGGCTTAAGGACAACCGAACTGAGCTCACTCATATAACTCACCTCATCCGGACTCGATGAGGACTCCTCAGAAAGTTCCTTCTCTGGTATGTTGAAGGAAACATTCCTAGTCGATTTCCTAGAACCTAAAGCATTAAGAGGGAGAGGAGAGTGACTCGCCTTGAGGAGTTTGGGGGAACGCCTCGAGGAATCAATTCTTGACTTCCTCTCAATTAATAATCAACTAGAGGATGGAGCAACCATGCTTTTGGGCTTGGTCTATTTGGTCCCAGTTGTCTCCTTTGGTGAAGGTCCAATAGGTAGTGTTTGTGTGGTGCCGATGATCTCAGTTGGCTTGGCATTAGGAGTGATACAAGCAGTGGGAGTCAATGGTGTGGGGAGTCTTGGATCTGATGGTCAGCTCGATAGTCGGTATCTCAGGTGCAGAAGAGAGGTAGGACTCATCTACCTCTCGATGGTCTCGAGTGATAGTGGCTTTGTGGTCTTATAGTATAACATGTCAAATAATTGGTGAGATCAGAGCGTTCCTATGCTGTGAAACCAATCTCTTAAGTCTCGCAATCTATAGTCACCTTAGACAAGGCTACGAATGGCTTCCTGAGAATAATCGGAGACTGGGTAAAACTCTCATCGATGCTCAATGTCAATGATCGTGAAGTCTAGCTGGAGTAGAGGACCTTATAAAGTAATAATGACTGAAATGGTTCCTCTCGACCATTTTATAGATCGATCAACTAGCTGAACTATCTCTCTTGACTTTATGATTGGTCTGAGTTTGAGCTTGTCAAACACAGAGGTCGGGAGGATATTTATCGACAAGTCATCATCGATTCTACCATGGGTGAAGGTAGTGTCTTTGATTTCACATTCAATCCTAGGCGATCGTTTCACTCTGCGGCTCTTGGTTTTTCTCCCCATAACCAAGGAGGTGTCCATAGCCGCTATGTGTCTCTCATTTCTTGTCCTCTTATTGCTCGACCTCTTAGGCATCAATTTACTTCTCACAAATCATTTGAGGTCGAGAAAGTGATTTATGGCCTTTACTACGGGAAGCTTAAAAATCAGTTCCTCATCGAGTGCTTCTCTTAGTGTAGGATTCATTTTTTAGATCTTTTTCATCTTCAATTTCTATGAGATTTTCTGATTTTTCAATTTTTTGATCTTTTTGGGATTTTCATTTTTTTTGTTGTTTTGAATAGGTGAAGGAGGAGTGGGAGGATGTACAGACTCTAGATTGGAAGGTAAGTGATTAGTAGAAGAGGGAGGTAGAATGGACTCCAATTGTACAAAGTGTGTTTGTTTCCTTGTGTCCACTAGATTATTTTCAACATTTACTTATTTCATTCGCCACTTCCATACCTGAGTTGAAATAAAATGAAATTAGTATGTCGATGAAATTTCTATATTTATCATCAAATAATTCATATCTCTTTATAATCCTCTAAATGTTAACCTCCGAAGATTCCTCAAAGCAAATCATGGATGCAGTCCGTGTACTTGGAGGATACTGCTGAGATCTTGAAGTCTCATACTCAACAGACCTAAACTCTGGCATGTAATATTGGGTCGACTATGGACCAGCTGAATGATAGATATTGGTCGGAACCTCAAATAATGGAGTCAGTGAATGGGGGCTTGTAAGTCTAGCTCATGAGTCAAAGCCCATGCATGTGTAGGCTCTCCGAATTTGTGATATGAAGGCTAGTCAATGTGGGCTTGATCACTAAGGTCAATCAAATCGGGAGGATCATATGGTGCATTCCTCTTCATTCGGTTTGTTCGATTGACCATGTTATACTCTAAGGTCAAGTCAGGATGTGGATGTGTAAATTGATGATCTGTCCCAACAGCCATGTGATGAGTGAATGAGGTATATGGGCGTGGTGTTTTGCCATTTATTCGTCTCAGTAGTAGCTTGCTCTTCAGATGATTCTTGGATTCCAGCAAGCATTCGACTATAAGGCGAACTAACCCAGGTGGAAGTGGATCGAGGGTGTAAGGAGGTAGGGTAGGTGAGAAATGCAAAGAAGTGGGAAAGTCAGTCGAAGGTCTCACTTCATAACCGGGTCGAGGTCGAACCGACGACGGGTAAGGGTCTACCGTGGATGGTGAAGGATACATGGAAGAGAGAGAAGGTGAAGATGGACGATATATGGTCGAGAAGGAGTGACTAGAGAGGTCAGCGTATGGGGACCAATATCCCGACATCTTTAAGTGGAATGGATAAATGTAAGCGGATCGAGGTAGAAAATGTGTAAGTACACAGAATAACACACACTAACTGGCAAAGGTAAAATGTAAGAGAGGGTCGTAAAGGTTCGGCCGAATTATCTTATCATGTTTAGTTGGTGATAAATGCAAACTTTGAAAGAGTTAACGAGTTGTTAGGTGCATGTATTTCCCTACTGACTGGCATGATTCTTATGACTAGTTGCACCCACTTTCATCCAGTATGGGAGTAAGTATTGACCATAAAAATACAGCTACCCGTTACTTGAGGACGGAGCCTTACAAAATATCCTCTAAACCACCCACTCTGCTAAGGAAACCAGACCGTTTACAAGCTACCTGTATTTCCTCACTGAGAAGTAGATAATTATTTTAGTCGAATTAGTAGTCAATATGAAAATCATGTCTTGGTTCTATCCTAGTGTTTGTCTCTCTCTCACTCGTAAGTAGATTCAAGACATTTTGGGGTTGCTCTCCTGCAATCAAGGTTCTTTTTATTCTAATTTTGTTTAATCAATCCGCTCAATTCAATCCCAATTTTAGAGTTAGGTTGTCACTTGACATTTAATATGGGCACAACAAAAGATGTCTACTATTCAATGCTAGATTCTTTTTAATCCTAAGATATAAAACAAAGGAGAAAACGAAAATCAGAATGCAAACATGAAACGATGATGCATTCTCAGAAGAAGGTATACTTACAGCGACTCCCTACACTCTCCATGTGTTATATAAACCTGAATTTTTAAATTTACACTAAATGCATGCAGATCGAGAAAACCACACCTAAACAATATACTATTAGAGGGGAAGAATTGAGTTTAATTTGTCTAAGTAGTATGAGTCTATGTGCGTCTCATTAGGAATCTTAAAAGATGGTGACTCTTCTAAGATGTGTGGCTTAAACTATGAAGGGCCCATAAAAATTTGAAATTACACTACCATGTGCCTATCCTAATTTCGCCACTCAAGTCGAGCCTCACCTGAGAGTGAAACAGGCCTCGATGCATACAAGAGAAAGTCCAAGTCCGAGTACACACGCGAGATTCCAAATAGAATCCATTGGAAATGTACAATTATTACAAAATAAAATAAATGCAGAAAATAAAATCCTAAGGACTCTACACTCTCTCATGACTTGACTCGATCTCAAATTTACGTGAATTCTCAGTCGGCTAATTTCCCAGAATGGCTGGCCTCCAATGCTTCTGAGTTGCTCGAACCACCTAAGCGACCGCTCTGTCGCGTCGAGTCCCAAGCACAAAAAGAAGACGACGATCAACGAGATAGACTCAATAAAATAAAACAAAAATAAAACAAACAAAGTAAATAAAATGTAGAAAAATAAGCAGAGAAATAATCACAAGAAAAATTAGGGGTTAGACTAACGGGGGTGGAAAACATAATTTCTAGATTTTCAAAAAAATATCCTAAGCCATGCCTACCCGACAACGGAGCCATTTGAGGAACCCACATTAGCCCTAGTTAATTTGGTGAATTTAACGTTTAATGTGAACGTTGTAGGCTTGCAATTTGGAATAATAAAAAACTACCAAATTTAAATAAATATCTAATTAAAGTGAGCGACCAATTTTACTTTTTTTACTTGGCCAAGCCCAAGGTCGAACTCAGGGAGGCAACTATCCCCTTAGATTAATATTAGGTGATCTAAAGGTTAGGTTTTCAAGGAATATTTTTTTGTATTTATAAATGCAATTAATAAATGCAATGCAATTTTGGCAAAGCTTAGGGACTAAAATGCTATTTTCATTTGATGAATGTCCAACAATAATGAAACTTAGCTAAAATATGAAATACGATGAAATTAAGCTACTGTATTTTTTCTGAATTTAGGGTGCAATATAAATTAATTAAGAATAAAATATGCATACTAAGTAATTTAGAGAAAACTAATTTTAATAAATATCAAACACCAATATTTTCGAGAGATCATATTATCCTAAATAGGTCTATGTGAGAGATATCCATAACAATTTTTAATTCCTAAGAGACAAAATATGGAATTAATTAAAAATCAATTACTCAAATCACCATTTAATTTATTGTGACCTCAATATGCACACAAACAAGATAATTTTTGGCACAATGTAAAACAAACTAAAATATATTTATTGCAATTTTTTGGGAATTTTTGGAGAAGCAATTAATTTAATATGAATTGAATAGCATGCAGTGGGTAAATTATGAAATTTTCCAACAAAACAATTATATTGAATAAAACAAAGCTCATAAAAATATATTTAGTATCCACAGTGATAGAGCATGATAGTTCTACAATATGTACTTTTGGTATAATGAAATGATGCTAAATGAAGGTTCAAATTAAGGTCCAAGCAAAGGGGCCTAAATGCAATATAGAAATAAAACTGATTAAAAAATATGATGGGACATAGATGTAATTACATATACTTTAGAGGACCTGAATGAAATTTGCCCCCAATGGCACGTGCACAGCTCGTGCTGCTGATGTCACCTAGCGTGGGGCTCTTTTGACAATGGTCGAATCTACAGGGGGTCTAGCGCAATTAATCATCACCTCACGTGCCGTGCACGTGAGAGAGGGTGTGGAGTAGCGGTGGTGCGCAAAGCGGAGTACTAGTGGGGGGACTATGGGCCGAGCTACTGTCGGTGGAGATCGATCGACACACGACCGGTCTGGAGGCACTCAAGGGCAGTGAACTGGAGGTGGAGTACTGGCAGGCGTTGAACTTGGTTGGACAGTAGTGCGTAGAAGTTTGAAGTAGCAGGCCGAGACACCTACTGGCGGTGGTGAGCGATGGAGACCCATTACACGCGTGGTGAAATTAGTGGAGAGGATTTGCGAGTGGTTGAGGGTGCAATGGGGAGGAAGAAGAGAAAGGGACAAGAAGCAGGAGGAGAAGAAAGAAGAAGAGAAGAAGGAATGTTACCTACTGTGTCTCTCGTCATGGTTGGACCTCGAGGGATCATTACTCCAATTGTGGCCTCTAGAAGATCGACGGAGAAGATCTTCGAAGCTTGATCAGCTTGTGCGGAAGTTGCGGTAAGGAGGTGTGAGTCTCCTTCGATCTCACCACTTCCAAAAGATGGTCGAGCTCGTCGTCACTCGACTTGCCTCATGCATGCTGTCACCGGTAAGGAGACGATGGGCTGGGTCTCTCTCTCAAGAACAGTGGATGGTTGAAAAGGGTGGTGGAGCAGGCCTCTTAGAGGCGGTTAGAGTGGGTGGCAAAGACATGGGGCGATTGCACGGATGTGCGCAGGTGGAAGTGGGGATGGATCGTACTTGGGAGAGAGGGAGTCACAGATTGACTGCAGCAGTTGTGCGGGTGAGGGAGAGATGTGGGCAAGCAATGGGGGATGGCGTCGATAGAAGCATAAGAGAGAGTGGGCGAGATGGGTTGGCGGTTACAGGTGATGGGGGAAGAGAGATGCAGCGCATTGGTGGTGGAGAGTGAGAAGAGGGGAGTGATCGTAGAGCCACAACTCATGGACGGACGGTTGTGGTCATGGATAAAGAAAGGCAGGGTGAGGGAGAAATGGAGGAGGTGGATGAGGAGACAGGGTGCCGCCATGAGATGCGAGCAGTAGTCAACCGTCAAAGGAAGGAAAGGTGGACCACGTGGGATGGTTGCAGGTGGAGTTCAGGGAGAGGGAGGAATGACTGGGCTTGGACGGTGCGCACAACCGTTGGGAAGGGTGGTGACATGGTCAAGGCTAAGGGCGTGAGATCGAGTGGCGCACGTAGGGGAGGCCACGTAGTGGCTAAAAAATGATAATTAAAAAAACAATTAAAGTTAAAATAAATCAATAATAATATTAAATAATGAATAAAAAATAATTATTATAATAATTGATAATAAAAAATTAAAATAATTAATGTAAAATAAAATAAATATATACTAATTAAAGTAATAAATAAAGATAAATCAATAAATAAAAATAAATAAATAAATGGATGTGACACGTGGCAGCTCCAGGAGCTGCCACGTGTCGGTCCTAGAAAAATCGAAAGTTATATCAAAAGAAAATTTAAAAGAAATAACAAAAAAGGTCAAATCAAATAGTAGTCAACATGAAAGTTGCTCGTCTCGACAACATCTATAACTTTTGTAAGGGACTGAAAATCAAAATATATCATTTGTACAAAAAATGTTTTTTAGGGGTCCCTTATAGGTATAAAATACTGCATTTTATATCTTTTGCAGATTTTTTGGCATTTTTAAAAATAAATCAAATAAAATTGGAGAAAATATAAAACAAATATTTTCAACTTAATCTAGTTTTTTTGGATTTTACTAATTAAGAAAAAAAATAAAAAAAGGGGTAGTTTGGTCAATTTGTATAATATATAATAGGGGTCTGAAACCCAAGTTTCACATACAGACTCCAATTATTTTGAATTTGGTCTTGTTTTGAAGCTAATTGAACGTACATTAATTCAAAAAGATTCTATGAGAGAGATTTTCACATTCTAAGGTTCTTAGTCTTAAACTAGGGTTTTGGTTTTATTGGTCAATTTTATAAGTTAGTATTTTATTGATATTTTTCTTTTATCAGTGTTAGTAATATATACACTATAGAATTTATTTTACTCAATTCCAAGTTAATGAAAAATAGACAAAAATAGGGAATATATGGTAAATATACATGTGATATTTACAAGTGGATTTGGCTTCTTATTTAATGCAAATATGCATGCTAAAATGCAGACATTAATTCTAAATGCGTGAATGAGAATAATTCAAAATAAATGGAGATATGCAGCTAATTACTCTGGAAAAAAGCTCTATTTTCAACTTTCAGAGTGACGAATCGTAGATTTATCAGTCATCTACCTAATGGTCTACCTAACATACATACTTAGAAATATAGTAATACATATGTATCCGGTCAGAGGATGTGTTCCTATATCATGACAGCATAGGGCATAGGTTTGGCTATCTCGATATCTACAGGTCAACTTTTTCATATAACTATATGGCACCTCCGAATCTCTATTTATATGCAAAGGACCTGTATCAGGAGGTCAGTCGGATATCAACCATTAGAGAAGGATTTCCATCTACTTCTCAGGCTGGAGATCATCTCTTAACAATCATTTGATGGTGCTTGATGAGTCCGCAATTTAACTCTTTAGATATCATCCAAGCACTAGCCTCTTTGATTCAACCATTGAATCAACGATTGTATAATTATTAAGATAACCGTGGTAGATTACCCTAATTGTACTAAGGTACCTTATAAGAGCATTCATTCATTTAGTATCAGACAAGGATTAAAATAAAATCAATAACTTTTATTGATATATCAAAGATTATAATAACATTGATTGTAGGAATGGTTCGCCTCGAGCTCACATGGCTAACAATCTCCAAGTGGCCCTCAGAATCATTCAGGTACAATCTTAAAACCCATGCTCATTATATGTCAGTCGAAAACCTTTTGAGGTAAAGGTTTGGTAAGGGGATCAAGAACATTGTCAACAGATGCCACCTTGGTAAAGATGATGTCACCAAGCTTTTGAATCTCTTGAATGACATGGAATTTCCTTTCGATGTGTTTGCTCTTTTGATGCAACTTGGGTTCCTTCGCTTGAGCTATGGCTCACGTGTTATCATAGAGAAGTTGGATGGAAGTATCATAGGAAACTATGCCAAGTTCTAGGATGAACTTGCATAACCACATCACCTCCTTCATAGCATTCGATGCAGCAATGTATTCGACTTCTGTTGTTGAATTATCCCTAGTGTCCTCCTTGCTTCTCCAGTTCATAGCACCACCGTTCAACAAGAACACAAATCTTAAAGTTGACTCGCGATTTTCTATATCTGATTGAAAGTCTGAATATGTGTGTTCTAAGACTTGGAGATCACCATCTCCATAGAGCAAGATGTAATATTGCATCCATCTTAGATATTTAAATATGCTCTTTACTGCATTCCAGTATTGTTCTCCTTAGTAGTATTGGTAATGACTTACCACTCCTACTACAAGGCATATATTTGGCCTTGTTTACATCATGGTGTACATTAGGCTTCCCACAGATGATGCGTAAGGCATCCAGACATGGTTTTATTATTCTCAACACGATGAGGAGCCATCCCTTTAGATAGGTGAATACCATATCTTAATGGAAGAAAGCCTTACTTGGAATTCTTCATATGAATTCGTTCTAAGATCTTCTTATTGTACCCCTATTAAGACAATTCGAAAATCCTCTCTTCACTGTTTTGAACAGTTTCAGAACCAAGATATAATAGGTTTCTCCAAGATCTTTCATCTCAAAGGTATGGAATATCCAGATCCTAACACTAGTCGTTATCCATGTATCATTCACAATGAATATGATGTCATCTACGTAAAGCACGATGAACATGATGGTGTTCCCACTAAGCTTCTTGTACACACATGGTTCAAAAAGATTATGAACAAAATCATAAATCTTTATGGTTTCGTCAAACCTGATGTTCCAGCTACGAGAAGCTTTTTTAAGCCCATAGATGGATTTCTTGAGCTTGCATACTTTGCCTTCCTCAGTATGAATCCCTGAAGTTGCTTCATGTATATATCCTACTCAAGGTATCCATTGAGGAATGCCATCTTGACATCAATCTACCATATATTGTAGTCTAGATATGCAGCTATAACTAGTAGTGCCCTAATATAGTAAAGAAAAGCCACAGGAGAAATGTCTCATCATAGTCGATGTCGTCTCTTTGTATGTAGCCCTTGGCTATGAGTCATGCCTAGAAGGTCTCTACCTTCCCATCAGGTCCCCTATTTCTCTTGAAGATCCATTTGCACCCAATGGGGTTTACCCCTCTAGGTGGATCCTCTAGGATCCATACACTCTCTTATGCATGGAGTCTATTTCTTACTTCATTGCTCGCATCCATATATCCATGTCACGATCTGTGAGTGCTTAATCAAGTGAAGTTGGATCATTGTTAGTTTCACCTGATACATGGAATCTCTACCTTTCAGTTGGTGCATCCATCATCAAACTTCTATGAAGGGGTATGGGAGTTTCATCGTTATTCACATCTTTAGTTTCTGGTTCGGGAAGCTCAATATCCTCCTAGGAACAATGAGTTCCTTTACTTCATTTTTGTCTTAACTCTTAAGGAAGTCATCCTCTAAAAATATCATATCTATAGAGACAAAAACCTTTTTAGTCTCAGGGTCGTAAAGTTGGTATCCAACACCATCATTTACATACCCAATGCAATAGCACTCTCGAATGCGATATTCCTGCTTACTTGCATCCACGTTCTTCTCATGGATCAAGCAACCCTAAATCCTCAAGTATATAACACTAGGCATGGTTCCCAACCAAAACTCATGACGGGTTTTGGGTATGGATTTGCTAGGAAACTTGTTAATGATATTTATTGCAGTCTCTGGTGCATATCCCTAAAAACTAGGAGGTAAATATGCTTTGCTCATCATTGAATGTACCATGTCAGTTATGGTTTTGTTGCATCTTTCAACAACACCATTTAGTTGGGGAGTTCCGTGTGCAGTGAAATTGGATACAATTCATGTATCTTTGAGGTATTCTCTAAATTCATTTGAGAGGTACTCATCACCTCGGTGAGATCTTTAATCTTCCTATTAGTTTGCTTCTCAACCAAAGACGTGAGTTCTTTGAACTTTTCAAAGGTTTCAGATTTATGATGTAAAAGGAAAATAAAACCATATCGTAAATGGTCATCAATAAACGTCAAATAATATCGATGTCTTTTTCGAGTCATTGTACTGAAGGGACCACGTACATCGATATTAATTAGGTAAATAATACACTCGCATCATGTAATCTTGTTACGAAAGGGTGATACGGTCATTATACCTCGAATGCAATGTTCACTGGTAGGTAAAGTTTGGATATGTATAAAATCTAAGGGTCCATCCTTTATCAATCTATTGGTCATATCAATAGATAAATGATGAAGACTTTGATGCCAAATCATATTATAATGATTTCCATCCTCTATGTTTTTCTTAGAGTTTTTATTAGTGGGTGTTACATTCATTAGAGATTCATCAATGCACAATTCATAGAGTCAACCCGAAGTTACAATACCATCTGCAATATATTCACTATAACGTCTTATCATATGATTCTCATAGAACAGAAATGGATATCCATTTCTAACTAACTTAGATATAGATATAAGGTTACTTCTAACATCAAGAACATATAAGCATTCTCTAAGTAATATGGCTTTCCCACTATATAACAATAGTTTGCATGTCCTGACGACGACTTTTATAATGGTTGCACCATATCCTAGCTGGATGACTATCTTCTCTTCATCAACATTTCTGGTCTCATGAATAGATGAAACAAATTGAATACATGAACAGAAACATCAAAATATATGATTTAACCGCCTTCTCATCCCATGAGAAAATTGGTTTTAATGATGTAAGTAGTTTTATATGTGGTAGGGAATTATATTTACTCTTCCCTAAGGTTTTCAAATAATTTGGGTAATATCTTTTCTAGTGCATTGGACTTTTGCAGTGATGACATACATATGTTAAATGTACAAAAGCGTGAGAGGACGATCCAACACTTTTACTCTTCTTCTTCATCTTTTAGGCCGGAATCGTTCAGAACCCATGCTTCCGAGTGCACTCAATGTAGTTTACATCACCGAACATCTCCTTCAGATTCAACATTATATCATGGGTATTCACTATTTCCATATGTTGCTTCCAAAATACGTTCGACAGAGATCCGAGAATATAACATCGAACCAACGATTGATCCTTATTAAAATTTTCATCGAATTTTAATTCTTCCATTGGAATAGGATTTGTGTGCTTATTCTCATTTAGCACATAACTGATGCGCTCCATTAGGAGAACAAGCTTGAAATTACAGACCTATTCCGAATAATTTGGTCCGATCAACTGATTGACCTCTATATGCCTGCTGAGTGAGTTCATGGATTTCATACCTGAGATTAAAAATGAAATTACATTATAACATATAAATAAATATATATTCAAATTTAAATTCTTTGATTAAGTAATTTTAATCGAATTAGTCTTTCCCTTTCAACTCTGAAAGTCCATTCCCATATTAAACTTTTAAGTAAAGCAATATACTTACCGATATATCTCTAGCAAAATCTGGGTTTTTCTTTTTACCTTTATTACAAACAAATAATATGAGAAATTATAACTCGGATAAAAATAAACATGAACTCATTCTGCCTTGCAAGTCCAACTTGCATTTCCTAAATTGATCTTTAACACTCGAGCCCACCACTCCTAAGGTGATGTTGACCCATTATTAATTGAATCAACCGTCAACAAGAATAGAACTAGCTATGTCAATCCAATAATGCTTCAATTATATAAGGAGTAATATTGGGTTTACTACGCATACGATCTTACTCTTTCAAGAAGCAAAGAACCTGATCTATGTGTGCTTGTATGTAGAAGCTATCACATCGGATAGGCATCCAAGGCGACATAACCCTTCACCTTGACGAGAGACCATGAATGCCATTTATATGATCCTCCATATGCAATTCAAATTTTAATTAATTATTATGAATCATATTCATATAATTATTTCTTCTAAGGGAATTACATCTTTATTCATAATAGAGCATTTATTTTAATTGGATCTAATTAATTTATTCATATTAAATTAACGAATGATTCAATTCAATGAAATAATAATTAGGATT